>CM038556.1:22802233-23402233 GCA_021527575.1 Ensete glaucum | reverse complement strand
TCCTTGAGGTCGGCTAGATGGCCGAAATAAACTGATCTATTGCTTAATTAAAAAGGGGTGGAGGATACAAACACTAACCCTAGGGAGGCTCCTCTTAAAGCCAAAAATCCCTTTATTACCCCTTTACCCTAGCCGACTTACCTAATAAAAGGGGGCGACGGCTAGATGTCTGTAATTTTCTCTTATGCTCCCTCCTCAAACCCTAGTCGTCTTGCCCAATAAGGTGGGAAACGGCTACGAAGCCTTAAGGATCCAAGACTCCTTCCGCTAAAACCCTAGTCGACTCCTCAATCAAAGGGGATGATGGCAAGATTAGGGGGATATTATATGACTCAAGACTTTATTGACTCCTTGAATTATTGAGCTTAGGACCCATCTAAGCTAGGATCCTAACAGACCCAACCTTTTCAAATTAGCCTCGTCCTCAAGGCTGAGATTTTTATGTCTCCGGGTCCTAATCTGCAACTCCTCATAAGGCTCTCTCGTGGCCTCTATAGTAGGCATATCCTGCTCTAGTAATCTAGTATTAGCAGTAGTGACTGAACTTTGGCCTCCTCATCAGCTTGGGTATCGGTTGGAAGGATCTATGCTGAGTCATCCTTTTTAAATTTTTATTTGAGTGGGGATACCTGGAGGATCAGCTGTATTTTTGATTTGGTGCGCAGATCTGATCTTTAGGTTAGGGCCCTAATGTGATCCCCAATTTTTTAAGCTTTAAAGTAGTAGGGGGACCACTTCCTTGAGGCTTGAATTTCCTACTGGTACAACTAAAAGTTTAAGGAAACTCGATCTTTATGTTTGTCAGGAGGTCGTTTCTTCTTTGCATGGGCTACCATGTGGTTAGTATTTAGTAGTAGCTAATCCTTCTTCTGGAATGGTAACTACCCTCTGGTATGGTTCAGGATAATAAGAGCCCATTCTGGCGTGAGCAAGGGTCGTAATTTTTCTGGCCTTACTTCTCCTTTATGCCATAGACTTGTATCGAGCCAAACTTTAAGTTTAGTAGCAATTAGTATTCCCTTTAGAAACCTCATGTAGAGTGTGGGGGAAGCCTTGTGTGGATTAGGAGTTGGTCATCTTGCATAAGGGTGACGCCAATCTTAACTCTTTATATGTCTCATCCAATCCTGAATATCTGGCCATGACTTGGTGTAGACAAAATCATGGTCATGAGGGCTATAGTTTCACTCAGCCAAGGTGGGGCATCTTTCTTCATAGTGAGAGGGATGATGTTCATGTTTCGTTGAGTTCTACAAATGATCATTCTCTTACTCTGATTCTGCCATGGATTGGAGGTCATCATCAAGAAAGACTTTGAGTATCATGGTCTGATCTTAGGGAAAGTCGTGGAAGTCACTTGAGATCTAGAAATGCAGCATCAGCAACCATGGTGGTTTTGGCGGGATATAATACTTCAAAAAAAACTTATCCCTAGAGACAAGGATGTATGGATGTGTCATAGTGGGGAAAAAGTATGATTAAATAATTTATGTCTCTGTCATCTCCTGGGTGAACCTCTTAGCTTTATTCTTCTGTGGGCAGCAATCTGGCTGAGCATCAGTAGGTGGTAATTTTGACCAGTTCAGCATAGGAGGGTCGAGCATCTTAATAGGAGATAGTAGACTCGGTTTGGTGGAGACTTCCAAAATTTTAGCAAGCTATGGGAGAGGGTTCTTGTCTTCAATCTCCTTTGCTTCATCTCCTAAAACTCTTGAATCTGAATTAAGAAGCCACTAGATTCCTTTTGTACTTTCTCCAAGTGCTGTGTTATGATCATAGTCACTTTGTTTCATCATTTCCCACGTAGGATCACCTTTTTCCCTTTGCTGAAAAATTTTATGGTTAGTTTTGAAAAGTTCTAGAAAACATCTCCTAGCGTGGATAACCAATCAGTGTCGAGCACTACTTCAAAATCATCGAGAGGGAGGAGGAAAAAATCAGCAACTACGTCTTGATCTTGTAAAATCAGTTTTACCCATGGGCACTTCATAATTTGGCCGTTAAGTTACCTTTACTTCTAACCTGTTATAATATTCTTTTTGGAGTATTAAATGAGTAGTAACCTTGCTTCTTACGACGTTGTGTGTGCTCCCAGTGTTGACGGGGATGATGATGGGCTCCTGCTCAAGAAACACTTTGATCTTTAATTTATACGAGTTTGTGTAGCCGACTAAGGTAGGGACCGTGCTGGTGACCAGTTGTAGTGTATCCTTCTCCTTAGGCTCGAGAGTCATATCTTCAAGTTTGGGTTCTTTAATGGGCACAATCATTGGAGGTCGCTCCTTTTTATAATGGTGTTCTAGGCTCCTCAATTTATCACAATGCCCATATAGACCCTTTGTCGAACCATCACAAAGTTGTTCTCTAATTAATTTCTTCGGCTGAGGGGGTCGGCTAACAGTAGGAGGGGTTGAAAGCTTTGGGGCTACTAGTCGGGGAGCATCCTTAGTTCTTCGAGCTTCATGGTTCAATTGCTCCTCATGATGTCATACGAAGGAGATGGCTGTCATAAGTGTGTACGATTGTTGCACTTTAACTTCCTCTTGAATCTCTGACTTTAAGCCCTCAATAAAAGTCCCCAATAGCTATTTTTCAGACTAATTACGAGTTTGATTAGCTAACCTTTTAAGACCTAGTTTGGTACTCTTGGATGGTGGAGGTTTGATGGATCTTTGCTAATTATTCGTTAATGTTCTCGTAATCAATTGGTGTTAGAGGTTTATATGCTGTTGGTTGGGATGTGGTTCTCATACTTCGAGCATCTTGATTGAGGTGCCCTTCTTAAAGTTGTGCGAAGGGGATCGATGTCATTGAGGTGTAGATCTGGCGTGTCTTAACCTCGCTTCTTATCTCCAATGGGTTCTTTTTACAATATGAATTTGCACCACGTTATGATCTTATTAGGCTCGGTGATCGATCTAATCTAAACTCCTCAAAGAGAGTGCATAGTTTAGCATCCATATGCATCTCGAAAGTCTCCAATTTAGCTTCGAATAGTCCTACTGATGCCTTGACGTAGGGATCTCCAATCTATCAAATAAACCGATTGAAGAGGGTGGCTACAATCTTTAGGTTGATGGCAATAATGGCAGCAAGAGGATGGAAATGGCAGTTGTAATGATGCTGCAGAATCGTCGGGGCTGTGGTGGTAAAGTCTCAAAGTGGATACTATGTTGATGGAGGATGGTAGCCAAGGAGATCTAGATCGTGAAGCAACAATGATGGTGGAGGAAGAAGCGGGCAGCAACAACATCGGCTACGGCTACAATGCAACTTCATGGCCGCAAGTGGAGATGGTTGTAGTAAGGGTGCGACTGCAATAGAGGGAAGAAGGGGTAGTGGAGTGCACAAATATTGTAGAGGAGGACAACGGTGGTATAGAGGGAGAGATCACTGCTAGTCGTGTTCACTTTGATGCTAGTCGCGATCAGGGCAGTTGGCAGCAAAAGATTGCTACTAGGAGTGTTTCTATCACAAGAGATTGCTGCTAGCATAATCAAGGAGGATGGCAGTGAAAGATCACTACTGACAGCATTATGCAGCGAGGGATCACTACTGGAAGTGATCATGTTGCTGTTGGTCGTGATTAAGGTAGATGATAGCGAGAGATTGTTGTGGTTGTAATGAAGATAGATGTCAGTGAAGGATCGCTACTAGTAGCGTTTGTGCCGCAAGGGATCGCTGCTGGTTACAATCAAGGAGGATGGTAGCGAGAGATCACTGTTAACAGCATTGTGCAGCACGAGATGCATGCTGCGGTTAAAGGTATAAGGGAGGCCGGGTGGCTAAAAATTTCTTTAGTGTTTCCCCTTCGCAACGAGGATCACGTTTGCAACGGTAGAATTTTATAGCGAAGAAAATATGAAAAAGCTTCTTCAACGTATAAGGTAAAGGATTTTGCAGTAGTGAATATGCATAGGTAGCGAAATTTTACCATATATCCAATTTAATGCAAGGGGTAGTAGCAGATTGATTTGATCTATGGCTTGGGGTGGAAGATGGAGGTGTGTGTTGTAGCAATTATGAGAATTGTGATAGGACTCCAACAGGGTTGAGTCCTAATCATCTTAGAACTAGTCAATAACAATTCTATTAGATAGTAATAAAGCCACTCCTATCTTATAAAGGAGTATGGGTAGGGTTTAGATTATCCCTTAGGGCTTAGTAGTTGCCCACCGCCCACCGGGCAAGTCGGCTAGGGTTTCCCCTTGCTTAGGTTGGCTCTATTAAGGTAGGATGGCTATAGGAGGGATATAAGAGTAATTCTACCTAGATAAGTGCCCCCTTAGGCTAGGACTTTGATCCCTATTTAAGATGTAGCTGCCCCCCTCTTTTAATCAAGCAATCTATAATTTTAATTCAGCCTTGTGCCGAGTCTAGGAGGGAGGAACCCCTACAGCATTCCAAGGGTTGATCCCCCTCAAGGATCAAAATCTATAGGGCTCCTTCTAGGGTCTTATCCTCTAGTATCAGAGCCACATTCCTACTATCCTGTAGCCATCTAAGCTGCCTCCACCTTCCCAAGCAATTCCCATAATTGCTATGACACGCGCCTCCACCTTCCACACAGCAGCAGATCAAATCAATTTGCCGCTATCCTCTGCGTTTGATCTAGAAATCTGGTATTTTTTGAATCATCCATGCCTCTTTAATACTACAAGATTTCTTACTTTACAAATTAAAGATTTTTTCTAAATTTTATTCACTGCAAAATTCATTCGTCGTAAACGTTATCATCGTTGCAAAGATGAAATGCTGCAGAAATTTTCAGCTGATTGTTGCTTATTGAAACTAAACTTTTAATCATCCTTTTTGGCTAAAACTTTTATATAATTTTATATAGATCATCTTAGCTTTCATCTAAGACTAATCTCATGAAAAAACTCCTTATAAATCTGGACTTATAGTGCTGCAATTCTTTGTTGCATAATACTGAAATTTTACATTGGCTTCTTGAAACCAAACTTTTGTTCATTCTTTTTAGCCAAAATTTTTACACAATTCTTAAGATCAAGTTGAATTTCATCTGGATTTGATTTCATAAAAAATATCTTTCTAGAACTAGTTTTCTTATGCAATCTTTGACTATCACGCAGTTTTGGAATTTTACGATGAAGGAATCTACCTTTCGTCTTTTGCCCTATTTTCCTACTGTTGTGCTACCAAAATTTCATCAAACCTTTTATTGGTATTAACAACATCTGGACCAAGGGTTTCTGTATAATTTTCTTAAACTTTCCCCTAGAATTTATATTGAGAAATTAGTGTTTCTCTGATGCAAAAATCGGTTCAGCAGGACAGCACATCACAACACTTCTTTCCACTAAATTCTATCAGATTTAAGTGCAGTTTTTTGTGGGATTTTGGACTCTCTTTTCCTCATCTCCACCCTACTATCCTTACCAAAAACCCTTCTAAATATTAACCTAAACCGAATCCAAATAGCCCCCAAATCAGCCACCCAAATTAGTCTACTTCCTTATCGATCCACTTACCTTTTTAGCCAACTTTCCTTACCGAGACACCTACCTTTGTTGTCATCTATTCCAGATCTAAAATCTATTTTCTTAACCTTCATCTACTATTATCACAGCCCTAAAACCACACCAATTTGTAGCCTAAACTCCATAAAATCGCAGCCCCAAATCTGTCCTATACCGCAGCCTACTTCCATCCAAACCGATTTACCTTCCAACCGGCCACCTCCTTCTCCAAAATTCTCATGCCACTAACCCGACAATAGAAAAAAGATCTCAATATTATAGATCTTGAGGCATATACTATGGCATCAGAGAAGGCTATCAATACGAAACTTAAAGCCTTTGGAAACTGCATGGAAGAGAAGATGTGATCCTTTTTCGCCGAATTCAGCATTGGCCGACCATCGAGCCGGAGAAAATCACAACACAGAGAAACTTCAGATCGGTGAGATGATCTTCAAGAACATGGCCACATCACATCTGATCTCAATAATCCATGCATGAAGGTTGACTTCCCTAGATGGGAAGAAGGAGACCCAATCGGGTGGATCTTGCTCACGGAGTGCTATTTTCGGTTCTACCGAATCGTCGACGCCACACGAGTGGAGATTGTTTCCATCCACCTCAAGAGAGATGCTATTCAGTAGTTTAATTGTTTTAAGTACACCCATGGAGGACTCTCTTGGCAGCGATTCAAGGAAGGACTACTAAACCGTTTCGAACCAATCGATTTCAACAACATCGACAGACAATTGGCAAAGATTCGTCAAACCTCTACAATACAAGAATACCAAATAAGGTTTGAGCATTTATCTAACCAAACCGAGACTTGGTTTGAGAAATAAGTTTTAGGTACTTTTATCGAGGGCCTAAAGCTGGAGATTCGAGGAGAAGTAAAAGCGCGACAACTGTACACTCTTAGGGCGACGATTTCCTTCGCACGTATCCAGGAAGAACAATTAAACCACGAGGTATGAAGGATAAGGGTCACTCCCCGACCAGCCATGCCAGAGCCTACTACCCCCTCTACTGCCATCCAAGCCCCCGTACTAAAAAAATTGACAAGAGACGAGCTTCGTGAACAATCGGCCAAGGGGTTGTGTTGGCATCGTGACGAACCGTGGAGCCGTGAACATCACTGCAAAAAGGGCCGACTCCTTGTGATTGAACCAGCAGAGGATGAGGACAATAAAACATTTGAAGAAGCCCTTGAACTTAAATAAGAAGCTATAGAGGAAGAGTCTCAACCGGCCGACTATGCAATGCACGCAATGGCCGGCTATTCCAACCCGTATATAATGAAAGTTGGAGGACTTCTAAAATAGCAACCCATCACGGTTCTCATCGACACGGGCAACACCAATAACTTCCTCAATAGTAAGGTTGTTGCACGTTTGGCACTTCAAATCAAAGGTTGCAACAAGTTTGACATCAAGGTCATCGATGGCCAAATCTTTAATTGCGACCAATGGTGCCCGTGGGTGAAACTGCTCCTCCAAGACCAAGAAGTGATAGCTGATTTCTTTCTCCTACCCATCGATGATTATGAATGAAGCCGTACTTAGGATTAAATGGCTCATAATACTAGGTGATATCTCTTGAAATTTTTCTAAATTATTCATGAAATTTTATTACAAAGGAAGACAAGTCACGTTATGAGGCAAACGCAGGAGCCAAATTTCCATCATTTCGTCGCAACAAATGGAGAAAGTTTTGCACAAAGCATATGATAGATTCTTGATGCATATTCAGCAACCATCTATAGGGGAGAACATACAAAACTCAGATTCTAAGCTTGTCCTTTGCCTGAACGAATTCACGGATGTTTTCTTGGAGCCGCACGAGCTACCCCCTAACCAGCCACATGACCACTGTATTCCTATTCTATCGGGCAAGCCTCTAGTAAATTTGCATCCATATCACTACCCTCACTTGCAGAAGGATGAGATTGAGAACATCGTCAAAGAGATGCTAGACACTGGGGTAATTCGACCGAGTTGCAGCCCTTATTCTTCACCGGTGTTGCTAGCGCGCAAGAAAGACGATATATAGAGGATGTGCATTGATTATCGGGCCTTGAATGCTATCATCGTCAAGGATAAATATCCTATACCCATTGTAGATGAGCTCTTGGATGAATTAAAAGGAGCTTGAGTCTTCACTAAACTGGATCTCCGTTCTGGTTATCACCAGATTTGGGTATGTATTGAAGACATTCTGAAAACTGCATTTTGTATACATAATGACCACTACGAGTTTCTGGTAATACCTTTCGGACTTATAAATGCTCCTTTTACTTTCTAAAGCCTGATGAATGATATCTTCAGGAGTTTTCTATATAAGTTTGTATTAGTGTTTTTTGATGATATCCTCATTTATAGCCCTACGCTTGATATACATTTTCAACACTTACAAACTGTTCTAACAATTCTCCAGGAGAATACTCTTTATATGAAATATTCAAAGTGCAGTTTCTTATAGCGTAAAGTGGAGTATCTTGGGCATATTATATCAAAGGATGGAGTGGCAGTAGACCCGATGAAGATCGAGGCAATGCAAGGTTGGTCGAGACCTACAAATGTACAATCATTACACGATTTCCTTGGACTCACGGGCTACTACCAAAATTTTGTGAAAGATTATGTCAAGATCAGTACCCCGCTCACAGCCTTATTGAAGAAAGACTCCTTCTTATGGTTGGATAAAGCCTCCGCAGCCTTCGAACAACTCAAGGCAGCTATGACGATAACGCAGTCATAGTGCTACTTGATTTCGGCCGCACTTTGGTCATTGAGGCTGATGTGTTAGGAGTTGGAATGGGGGCTATTCTTATACAAGATGGTTGACTCCTAATTTATACTGAGGCTTCCCCCACACTTCATACGAGGTTTTTACAGGAGATACTAATTACTACCAAATTTAAAATATGGTTGGAGATATGTCCATGGCACGAAAGAGGAGTAAAACTAGAAGAATTATAATTCATGCTCATGCTATATTGGGCTCTCATCATCCTGAACCATACCAGAGGGCATTCACTATTCCAAAAGAAAGATTGGATATCACTAAAGACTAATCATATGACAACACATGTAAAAAAGAAATGACCTTTCGATAAACTTTAAAATGGATGAAAAATTGAAGATTGAGTTTTTCTACACCTCCAGCCCGATTAGTAGGAAACTTGAGCCTTAATGAAGTGGTCTCCCTATTTCTTTGGGCCTTACAAAATTAAGGATCACATTGGGGCCCTAACCTGGAGATCAAATTCGCACACCAGATCAAGATTACAATTGATCCGCTAGGTATCCCACCTCAAATGAAAATTTAAAGAAGACCACTCAGTCCAAATCCTTCCAACTAACATCCCAGCTAATGAGGGGGCCAAAGTTCAATTAATGATAGCATGAGAGTCACATGAGGAGTTGAAGATCTAGTTTCCAGAGTTTATGGATCCTCAGCCTTGAGGACAAGGCTGATCTGAAGAGGGCAAACTTGATAGGACTCTAGCAGGGTTGAGTCATAATCATCTTAGAACTAGTGAATAAAAATCCTATTAGATTGTAATAAAGCCACTCATATCTTATAAAGAAGTATGGCTAGGGTTTAGATTATCCCTTAAGGCTTAGTAATTACCACCGCCCACCCCTGCGCCCCCCCCCCCTTACTGGTCAAGTTGGCTAGGGTTTCTCGCTGTTTAGGTCGGCTATAGAGCCAACCGAGCTGCCCCTTCTTTCTATTAAGGTAGGATGGCTATAGTAGAGGTAAAAGGATAATTCCACCTAGATAAGTGCCCCCTTAGGCTAGGACTTTGATCTCTATTTAAGATGTAGCTACCCCCTCTTTTAATTAAGCAATCTACAATTTTAATTCAGCCTTGTGCCAAGTCTAGGAGGGAGGAACCCCTACAATATTCCAAGGATTGATCCCCCTCAAGGATCAAAATCTATAGGGCTCCTTTTGGAGTCTTATCAAATTGCTTGGAAGGGTGGAGACAGTAGAGATGACAGTAGGGGCAATAGGAACATGGCTCTGATACCAGATGATAGAACCCCAGAGGAGCTCTATGAGAATTGATCTTTGAGGGGGATCAACCCTTGGAATACTATAGGGGTTCCTCTCTCCTTATAGTCGGCCAGATCGCTGAAATAAATTGATTTATTGCTTGATTAAAAAGTCATGGAAGCTATATATTTATATAGGACTCCAAACCCTAATCCTAGGGAGGCTCCTCCGAAAGTCAAATCTCTTTATTACCCCTCTACCCTAGCCGACTTACCCAATAAAAGGCGGGGCTATATGGTTGCAATCTCCTCTTATGCTCCCTCCTCAAACCCTAGTCATCTTGCCCAATAAGGTGGGCGATGGTTAGGAAGCTCTAAGGCTCCAAGACTCCTTCCCCCAAAACCCTAATCGACTCCTCAATCAAAGAGGGTGATGGAAAGATTAGGGAGATATTACATGACTCAAGACTTTATTGACATCTTATCTTATTGAGTTTAGGATCCATCTAAGCTAAGGTCCTAACAACAAACCATTATGGCCTCGAAGGATTCGACAACCATGATATTCGATTAAGACATCACCATTGATACAAGATAAGTCTAGCTTGATGATATGCACTCGAGAGACTCGACCAAGCACATCATGTTCTTAGGTCATATCCATGATCTCGAATCGTGAAAATAAGTAAGCCTCGAGGGACTTGACTAACTCAATCTACTTCAGGATTCAGTTTTTTCCTATAATAATGAAAGGTCACATGGGTCAATTTAATTATTTCACGCTTTACTGACTTAATATTATCAAAGGAGGGAATTTTTGTTTCGGCCTCCTAATATATCATGTCATACATATATATTTTAATATATATCTACATTAAATGTATATATATATATATATATATATACACATATATACATATCCCGATCCTCACTAGAAGTCTATCGAAAACTTTTGTTTCACATTCCAAGGGTGTCGTGTGATTCACTAGAAAAATTAGTAGGAGTAGATTAAGATAGAAGTTTATATCTTAACTAGTTCTTTGTAAAATCTATATATTATTTATTTATGCTACATCTTTTGTTTATCAAGAATATGTCGCTTGCAAACCCCCTATATGACATAGGCCAACCACCTCACTAGCCCAAACTACATAGATTGGTTTTATAATTTGAGAATTATTTAAGGTAGAGAAAATCGTGCATGTCCTTGACACCATTCTGCTCTCATGTTGTTTTTGTAACTCAGGAGCCATGGTAGCTAACATATAGCACTTTGCCAATGCCAATTTCATCCTTCTTTATCTTCGTAAACTGTTTGAGGAAGCATGTCGTGAAGATGATAGAGTGGATCGAGAAACTCCTAAGTCTAGGAATGATCTTAGAGGATAACCTATGTGTTGAGAGGATTACCTAGGGAGATCAAATGTCCTCTCTAGTGGTATCCACATGGTGAATCGTTGTAGTGATGCTTCTCTAATTATAGTTAAAAGCTTGTAACTCTTGTAGACCTTCTTGCAGTGAATATGGAAGAAGATCTCCTATCTTCTTCACTACCCTCTTGTAGTAGGGAGAGGATGGTTGACTGAAAAGATGTAGGAGGGAGGAGAATAGGAGTGGGCAGCCAAGGATGCATCATATCACCTTGTTGGTCGGTCCTACCTCCTATTTATAGAGAGCCACCAAAACTTTAATGGATCCTGTCTTAGTGGATATTGGATCTCCATCCAATTACCCTCACTCCTTGGATTACTGGATCTCTATCCAATAATTACAAATGACCTCTAATTGGGCCTCATGTAAGGGATCCATCAATGTTAAGTCTCGTCCAATCAGAATAGGGGCTTATTAGATTACTCATATCCAATCCTCTACTCACTGAAACATACACCATATTGGGGTGACCGTCGAGAACCAATATCAAATTGGCCATGAGTTTCACTTGTCAAAACCCTTCTGACTTAGTGAATTGTTATCCCATAACAATTCACTCAACTCATCGACTCTGGATGTACTATGCCATTGCGCCATAGCCCCTTCACGGTACAAGGGATCTAATCCATTAGACTTATCTGTCCTTGATTATTGTGTACTATGCTATTGGGTATGGTATTGTCAGGCCACATATAGAATCTATCTTAGTCTCGCTTTAATCAGATTTTTCTTAAAAAAAATTCTCTCCCAATTCGAACGACCCTAGTCAGGGATTTTGCTTGAGTGACAGCACATGAGAATTTCTCTTATGATACTAAGAGTGGATGATACTTTATTGACACATAATTACTTTCATCAGATTGGCTATCAATCAATCTCTATATCCAATCGTACTAAATCAGAAACTCTCTAGACTTGTAAGTCTGGCATCAAAGAAAGGAGTACTCAAATAAGACATCCTTGGTGTTTCAAGTCTCAGGATCAGACACACAACTAGGACTATAGAATTGTTATCTAACATTAGGTATCAATAATCATATAGCATTTCATAAGCGAATCAATCAGTGAACTCATTCTCCAATGAGCACTTGTATTGTATCCTTAGTGTTCCCACAGAAGTGGCTACGAGACTAATTCCTCCATCATATGGAAGGGTATATAGTACACCAGTCTGTCCGGTTATCTAAATGTCCCTCTCAAGTAAATCAGTCTCATTATCATGATCCAATTTCCATTGCATAGATAAGGACATCATAGTATATACAACATGTAACATAAAGTAAGAATATGCCTATACTAATCATAAACAAAAAGATCACATAGCGTGTCACATATGCTACCACTCATATGATTGGTTTGCAAGGCACTTGTAACTAACATTAAGCAAGCTTCCCAAAGTTGGAACATAAGTTTTAATGAGGTGATCATATCTTATGATTTCGTTAAGAATGAAGATTAGCCTTGCATGTATATGAATGTAAGTGAAAGCACTATTGATATAAAAATAGTTAAGGCTTTAGATTTAGATATATGGATGACATACTGATCATTGGGAATGATATAAAAATATTCTCCATAGTTAAGGCTTGGCTATCAAAAAATTTCTCCATGAACGACTTAGGAGAAGCATCTTTCATTTTAAGGATTTAGATTTATAGAGATATATCCAATAAGATGCTTAGCTTATCCCAATCTAGGTACATAGATGATAGAACCCTAGAAGAAGCTCTATATATTTTAACTCTTGAGGGGGATTAACCCTTGGAATGCTATAAGGGTTTCTCTCTCCTAGACTTAGCGCAATGTCACGAATGGTCATCGCTCAACCGCAATGTCTTTGCTCCTTGAACCATTCATCACTTTTTCTTGCTTGTACATATGTTTGGCAGCTTGTTTTGCCTTGAGTTTATGTGTTTTTACCTAAAAAATGTGAGCAAAAGTAGTGTAGAAGGCTGCAGAACGATCGCTCGCTGCGTGGAGCCAAAACAGCCCAAAATAGCCCTATTTTTGGGTCTTTTTCGTGTGCTGCGGCAACCTTTCTGAGTGGTGCGAAATGTCAGCCATTTCAGCACCTTGGAACCCCCCAGGTGGCACCGGGCTGGATGGGGTTCTGGGTATATGTCGGGCGTAGGCGTTCATCGAATTGAACTTGTCTTACGTCCGATACCTTGGGAACCGTCGTTTGTGGACTTGCGACCATTCCTACAACCCTCCAAAGTCCTATTTCGCTCTCTTTCTCTCTTTTATTTGCTGCACTCAAGGTGTTCGATAAATTGCTTGTATAGCTTTCCGCTTTGCGAGACGCCGGGACGTGTCCGTCGCTCGCTTCTAAGCTAATCAACTTCTTCTTTGCAGGTCCTACGGGACCTTAAGAGGTTATAAGAGGGCTGACCCTTTGCGGATAGATAACGCGTGGGCGTTTCATGACTTAGGCAATCCCAGCTAAGTCCGGAATAGTGGGCAAGGTTGCTCCACGACTTAGGCAATTTCAGCTAAGTCTTCGGGAATGCCGCGAGGGTGCCGCACGACTTAGGCAAATTCAGCTAAGTCCGTGACAGTGTGGTATCAAAGCAGGCAAGCAATTCATACGAACAACGAAGAAGATTCGCAATCTCGCCATGGTTAAACATCGTGGTGAATCGAGCAAGATGGGGCAAGCCGGACCCTTGCTCCAAGCAGTCGCAGGTGGGCTGCAAGTGCAAACTCGCTCATAAACTATGGGAGCCACTCATGAGGAGCTCTACAGTGAACAAGACAAGCGTGAAGTTGGGTATTCTCCACGAGGGGAGGAGGCGCCATCTGGAGTGCCAACCAAGAAAAAGAGCCACAATGAGAGACTTATAGCGGCGGAGACCCACCTTGATGTTCTTGAAGCGAGCATGGAGGAACTCTACTAAGGCCAGCAAGGGCTACTTAGGGTAGAGAGCTCGCTAGAAGAAGCTGAATCTCAGATCGAGAAAGTTGAATCTCTGATGGATCAATTGACAAAGGACACCAAAGATTCTATACGACACCTACATGAAGTTGTGGCAGAACTCACGGCTAAGGTGATGGTATTAACAAGGACTCTTGATGCGGGAGGGAACAACACCAGCACTGCGCCACCACAAAACTTCAAGGCACCAGAGCTGCAATGCTACGGAGGTGCGAGGGATGCCAAAGAGCTTGAAAATTTCTTATTCGACATAGAACAGTATTTCCGTGCTACAAGGCTTGATTCTTAAGAAACCAAAGTTGCTATAGCAACAATGTATCTGAATGGGGATGCAAAACTTTGGTGGCGAACCCGTTAGGAAGAGATCCAACAAGGCCGATGTCAAGTGGATACATGGGGAGACTTGAAGCGAGAGTTGAGAACTCAATTCTTACCAGAGAACACAGAGTTTGTCGCAAGAAGGAAACTGAGACAACTCCGCCAAAGTACAACAATCCGAGACTATGTGAAACAATTTTCAGCACTGATGCTGGATATATGGGACATGTCTGAGAAAGATAAGCTATTCAACTTCCTCGATGACTTGAAGCCATGGGCACAACAAGAACTACATCGAAGGAATGTCACCGACGTAGTCGGGGTAATTTCAGCCGTGGAAAGGCTAACTGACTTTGTTTCTTTAGAGGATTTGAGAAAGAAGAAATAATCTTCGGGAAATCGCCCATCTAAATACTCTCGAGTGAAGGAGTCTGGGGGCGAGCAAAAGAAGAAGAATTTCCACAAAGGACTGGGCTCAAGAGGTAGAGTCCCAAAGCCTACTGGATGCTTCTTGTATGGAGGACCTCACATGGTGAGGGAGTGCCCACAAAAACAGGCACTCAATGCTTTGATGGCATCGATTCTACCTCGTAAGTAGACAAGGGCAAAGCTATCGCCCTTAGTTTGAGCAGTTCTGACTCCAGTAGCGACAGTGAGGCATTGCAAGGACCCAGGATGGGAGCAATACGTTTGTTGAATGCGTTGCGGGGTCAAGTGGGGGAGAATATAAAGGCAACACCACCGAAGGCAGGAAGCAGCGAGCTGATGTATGTGGACATCAAGCTTAATGGCCGAACAACTCGTGCAATGGTGGACACGGGCACGACCCATAATTTTATTGCCGATCGCGAAGCTAAGCGACTGGGACTAATCTTGGAGAAGAGCCCAAGTCATATGAAGGCGGTGAACTCGGAAGCCAAGCGGATCTCTGGACAAGCAAAGGGGGTCCCCATCAAGATCGGGACATGGAGCGGGAGCACAGACTTGATGGCGGTGCCATTGGATGACTTCCAAGTGATTCTCAGAATGAAGTTTATGCATGCAGCAAAGTTGGTGCCAATACCATTCCTGAACTTCTTGTGTCTAATGGGAGGCGATGATCCCTGCATGGTTCCTATTTCTCGAGGAGGAACCAAGGACCTACAACAAATATCGACTTTAAAATTGAGGAAAGGGGTGTGAAAAGGTGAATTAACCTTTATAGCTGCTATGAAACTAGAGACACTTGACGGGGAGGCCATTCAGGAACCTGCTGTTGTGGCGGACATTCTGAAGGAGTTCTCAGATGTGATGCCAACAGAGTTGCCGAGAACTCTACCACCACGCAGAGGCGTGGATCATCGGATTGAGCTGGAGTTGGGAGTTAAGCCTCCAGCGAGACAACCATATCGCATGGCCCCTCCAGAGTTGGCAGAACTGAGGAAGTAGTTAGATGAACTGCTAAGCGGTGGTCTCATCCGTAGTTCCAAAGCACCTTTCGGAGCTCCAATCCTCCTTCAGAAGAAACAAGATGGGAGCCTCCGATTATGCATTGATTATCGAGCCCTCAACAAGATGACGGTGAAGAACAAGTACCCTATCCCGCTCATCATGGACTTGTTCGATCAATTGGGCAAGGCAAAGTACTTTTCCAAACTCGACCTTCGGTCAGGGTATTGGCAGGTGCGTATTGCAGAAGGTGATGAGGCGAAGACTACCTGTGACCAGGTATGGAGCATTCGAGTTCTTGGTGATGCCTTTCGGCTTAACCAACGCTCCGGCCACATTCTGCACTCTCATGAACCAGCTGTTCGAGGAATATCTGGATAAGTTTGTGGTCATCTACTTAGACGATATCGTCGTCTATAGCCAAACACTTGAGGAGCATGTCAGACACCTCTGAACAATTTTCAAAGTTCTTAGGGAGAACACCTTGTTCGTGAAGAGGGAAAAGTGCTACTTCGCCCAAACGGAGATTTTATTCTTGGGGCATCGAATTGGAAATGGGTCTATTCGAATGGACAAGGCTAAGGTGCAAGCTGTGGTGGACTGGCGAACACCAAAGAAGGTGCCAGAGTTGAGATCCTTCCTTGGGTTCGTCAACTATTATCGGCGCTTCATAGCTGGATATTCGAAGCGCGCAGCTCCACTGACGGAGTTGCTAAAAAAGGAGTAGTCCTGGAGATGGTCGGACAAATGTGAGGCGGCATTTCAAGACCTGAAGACTGCTATGTTAAAAGAACTTGTATTGAGATTTCTGGACTATGGAAAGTCTTTTGACGTTCATACCGATGCTTCTAACTTTACTATTGGAGGAGTTCTTATGTAGGAGGATCATCCAGTGGCCTACGAGAGTCGCAAGCTCAACAAGACCGAGCGACGATATCCTGTACATGAGAAGGAGACGACAGCGGTGGTCCACTATCTACAAGTGTGGCGACACTACCTTCTAGGAGCACCATTTGTGCTAAGGACAGATAATGTCGCATTGAGTTACTTCCAAACTCAAAAGAAACTCTCCCTAAAGCAAGCACGATGGCAGGACTTCTTGGCTGAGTTTGACATGGTGATGGAGTACAAACCCGAAAAAGCAAATGTCATGGCCGATGCATTGAGTCGGAAAGTGGAGCTAGTGAATGCTATACAGTTGGATGGCGGAGGCCAAGCAAGTCAATTGCGCTCCAACTTTCTTTCCAGGATCAGGGATGGACTATACCGAGATCCTCAGGCAGTGACTCTGATTCAACTCATCAAAGAGGGCAAGACATGATGATTTTGGGTCCAAGAGGGACTCATCTACACCAAGGGGAATAGAGTTTATGTCCCACGAGTGGATAACTTGAGGTGTGAACTCTTGAAAGATTGTCACGATTCCCTTTGGGCTGGACATCCGAGTATCCACCGAACAATGGCTCTCGTGGAGAGGGCCTTCTATTGGCCGAAGATGGGGACAGATGTGGAGGAATATGTTTGAACATGCCTTACTTGTCAACAGGACAAGATAGAGCAGCAGAAGCCAATGGGACTTTTGGAGCCGCTGCCCGTACCAGAAAGGCCATGGGAAAGCATTTCTTTGGACTTCATATCAAGCTTGCCCGCAGTAGGGGGACTTGGATCGATACTCATGGTAGTTGATCGATTTTCGAAGTATGCGACATTCATTGCGGCACCCCTACATTGCTCAGCGGAGGAGGCAGCTAAGTTGATGATGAAGAATGTGGTTAAGTATTGGGGAGTCCCACACAACATCATTAGTGATCGGGATTCTCGGTTCTTGGGACGATTCTAGACCGAGTTGTTCAAGTTGTTGGGGTCTAAATTATACTTCTCCACAAGCCTCCACCCTCAAACGGATGGTCAAACAGAGAGAATTAACTCGCTCTTGGAGTAATATCTTCGGCACTACGTGAGTGCCAACCAACGAGATTGGGCGAAGCTGTTGGACATACACCAATTCTCCTATAACTTGCAGTGGAGCTCTGCATCCAACAAGAGCCCATTTGAGATTATTACGGGACAACAGCTATCAACTCCTCATACCCTCGTTATTGGCTATACAGGGAGTAGCCCATCAGCCTATCACTTTGCAAAGGAATGGCATCACAATGCAGATATTGCACGGGCTTACTTAGAGAAGGTGGCCAAAAAGATGAAGAAGTGGGTAGACTTGGGAAGGCGACCACAAGAACTTAAAGTTGGTGACATGGTGTTGGTGAAGCTCCAACCAGCATCACTCCAGTTCTTTAGACACAAAGTGCACAAAGGATTGGTACGCAAGTATGAAAGACCTTTCCTAATCATCAGCAGAGTAGGCAAAGTCTCATACAAGTTGCAACTGCCAGCATAGTTCAGAATTCACAACATCTTCCATGCAAGCAACTTGAAAGCCTACCACTCCGATCCGTGAGATAATTCTCGAAATGTTCTAACTCGACTACCCCCCACCAGAGCCTCTTACGAGAAGCAAGTTGAAACTATTCTATCGGATCGTAAGATAAAGCTACCCAATGGAGCGCAGCAAATAGGGTACTTGGTGAAGTGGCAAAAGCTTCCTCAAACAGAAGCTAGTTGGGAGTCAAGACGCCCTGCGACATGAAGAAGCTTGCGTCAAAGCCTCAACAAGCCGACGAGGCGTCGGCTTTAAGTGGGGGCGAATGTCACGAACGGTCATCGCTCAACCGCAATGCCTTTGCTCCTTGAACCATTCGTCACTTTTTCTTGCTTGTACATATGTTTGGCAGCTTGTTTTGCCTTGAGTTTATGTGTTTTTACCTAAGAAATGTGAGCAAAAGTAGTGTAGAAGGCTGTAGAACGATCGCTCGCTGCGTGGAGCCAAAACAGCCCAAAATAGCCTTATTTTTGGGTATTTTTCGTGTGTTGCGGTAACCTTTTTGAGCAGTGCGAAATGTCAGCCATTTCAGCATCTTGGAACCCCCTGGGTGGCATCGGGCTGGATGGTCCGGGTATATGTCGGGCGTAGGCGTTCATCAGCAATTGAACTTGTCTTGTGTCCGATACCTTGAGAACCATCGTTTGTAGACTTGTGACCGTTCCTACAACCCTCCAAAGTCCTATTTCGCTCTCTTTCTCTCTTTTCTTTGCTGCACTCAAGGTGTTCGACAAATTGCTTGTATAACTTTCCGTTTTGCGAGACGTCGGGACGTGTCCGTCGCTTGCTTCTAAGTTAATCAACTTCTTATTTGCAGGTCCTACAGGACCTTAAGAGGTTGTAAGAGGGCTGACCCTTTGCAGACAGATAACGTGTGGGCGTTTCATGACTTAGGCAATCCCAGCTAAGTCCGGAATAGTGGGCAAAGTTGCTCCACGACTTAGGCAATTTCAGCTAAGTCTTCGAGAGTGCCGCGAGGGTGCTGCACGACTTAGGCAAATTCAGCTAAGTCCGTGATAGCAAGGCTGAAATAAAAATAATAATATATTGATTAAAAGAGGGGGGCAGCTACATCTTAAATAGGGATCAAAATCCCAGCCTAAGAGGGTGCTTGCCTATGTAGAATTATCCTTTGCCCTTCCTATTGCCAATTTGCCTTAATAGGAACAAGGGGTGGGTAGGTTGGCTCTATAGCCGACTTAAGTAGGGTGAAACCTTGGCCGACCAACCCAGTAAGGGGGCGATGTCTACTAAGCCCTAAGGGCTAATCTAAACCCTAACATTACTCCTTTATAAGATAGGAGAGGCTTTATTACAATATAGCAGGGTTTTTATTACCTACTACTCAAATGATTAGGACTCAACCCTGTTGGAGTCCTATCAAGTCCACCATCTCAGAATCAGCCTTGTCCTCAAGGCCGAGGATCCATAAATTTTGGGAATCGGGTCTTCAGCTCCTCATGTGACTCCCATGTTGCATCTTCAGATGGTAAGTTATTTTACTTCACAAGTACTTTAGTTGAGGGGCGTCATCGGTGCATTATAATTCTTTGATCAAGTATAGCTTTAGGTTTGGCTTTGATTTCACCTTCATCTATAGTGCTCGGCAGCTAAGTCCGAGCGAGTTCATGTTCACCTAATTTTGACTTCAGTAGGGATACGTGTAAGATGAGATGAATTTTGGCATTATCTGGAAGTTTAAGTCGGTATGCCACGGGCCTAATGCATTCCAAAATCTGATATGGTCTATAAAATCATGGAGAATGTTTCACCGATGCTCTAGTGTTGATGGATAGCTGCTTGTATGGTTGTAGGCGAAGGTAGACCCAATCCCTTATTGAAAATTCTCGCTCACTCTAGTGATTATTTGCTTGTTGCTTCATGTGGGCTTAAGTGGCAGTTAGGTTGTCCTTTAGCAACTATAGCAGTTTATCCCTTTTAATTAGGTCTTGGTCGACCTGATCTACTTTGGCCGAACCAAGTACATATTTGGGTATTACAAGGGGGGGAGGGGAGAGGGTCGACCATACAATGCCTTGTAAGGGGTACATTTAGTCGAAGAATGAAAAGTTATGTTATACCACCATTTAACCTAAGGAAGCCATCTTGTCCACTCTTTGGGCCGGTTGCTGGTGAAGCATCGTAAGTCTATTTGTGGATAATAGGCTATGCTCATCTTCAATTGGGTGCCATGTAGATGGAAGAGCTCGGTCCAAAATTTACTTATAAATACCCTATCGCAATTGCTCACAGTCGACCTTGGCATCCCATATAATTTTATAATATTTTTCATAAAAATTTGAGCAATACTGGTAGCAATATAGGGATGTCTTACAACACAAAAATGAGCATATTTAGCTAGGCGATCTACCACCACAAAGATCGTGCTTTTACCTTGGGATAGTAGTAGCCCTTCAATGAAATCCTTGGAGATGTTCATCCAAGTCGAATCCGCTATAGGAAGTGATTGTAGTTTTTTGGGATTTGCCACTGTTTCACGTTTCTGTTGCTGACATACATCACATTTAGATACATAGTTATAAATTAATTTTTTATGCACTTCCAAAAGAAATTTTGCTTCACCCTTTTATAACTTCTCAGAAATCTAGAGTGCCCTACCGAAGGTGAAGAGTGCATTTTATGCAAAATGACTTGGATATGAGAAGAAGGAATAACAATAATTTGGTTATTGTAGCATAAGTCCTTCAAGTCCCACGTGTAGTGCCCCATGGAATCCGGATCCTTCTCCAATTTTTCTATAATACTTTGGGTTTCTAGATCATTCTTTCACTCCTTTCTAATGTGGTCGAGGAAATCGGTGAAGGGAAGGGAGATGGCTGAAATTTTGGCTTGCCCCGGTAGCCGAGATAGAGCATCTGCAATAACATTCTCTTTTCCTTTTTGATAAGTAATTTCATAATCAAAGCTGAGAAGTTTAGTTACCTAACATTGCTACTCTGGGTAAGATATTTTTTGCTCCAAGAAATACTTCAGACTTCTGTGGTCAGTCTTAATCTGGAAGCGCTGACCGATCAGGTAAGGTCTCCACCTTATGACGATGTGTACAATGACAAACATTTCTTTATTATACACCAACATTTTCAAATGTGAGGGAGATAAGACCTTGCTGGTGTAAGTGAGAGGTCAGCCATCTTGCATTAGAACAGCTCCAATCCCAACTCCGGATGCGTCGGCCTCAATCACGAAGGTGTGACTGAAATCAGATAGCGCTAGGATCGGCATCATCGTCATTGCGGCCTTAAGTCGTTCAAAGGCTATAGAACCTTGTTCCGACCATAAGGAGTCTTTTTTTAGTAGGGATATGATGGGGCATTGATCTTGCCATAATCTTTTACAAATTTTCGGTAGTAGTCCGTGAGTCTAAGGAAGCCGCACAACGATTTTACGTTTATAGGTTTCGACCATCCTTGCATTATCTTGATCTTCGTTGGGTCTACCGTTACTCCATCCTCTAATATAATGTGCCCAAGATACTCCACTTTACCTTGTAAGAAGCTGTATTTTGACTATTTAATATAAAGAGTATTCTCCCAAAGAATTGTAGAACAGTTCGTAAATGCTAAAAACGTATATCAAGCGTAGGGCTATAATGAGAATATCATCAAAGAACACCAACACAAACTTGTGTAGAAAACTCTGGAAGATGTCATTCATCAAGCTTTGGAAAGTAGAAAGAGCATTCGTAAGTCCCAAAGGCATTACTAGAAACTTGTAGTGGCCATTATGCGTGCGGAATGCAGTTTTCAAAACATCTTCAGTGCATGCCTGAATTTGATGGTAACTGGAATGGAGATCCTTATGATGGGTGTAGGATATTTATCTTTGATGATGATAGCGTTCAAGGCTCGATAATCAATGCACATTCATTATGTACCGTCCTTCTTGCGCATTAGCAACATCGATGAAGAATAAGGGCGGCAACTCGATCAAATCACCCCAGTGTTAAGCATCTCTTTGATGATATTATCGATCTCATCCTTCTGCAAGTGAGGGTAGCAGTATGGATGCAAATTTGCTAGAGGTTTGCCCAGAAGTATAGGAATACGATGGTCATGCAACCAATTAGGGGGCAGCCCGCATGGTTCCGTGAAAACATCCACGAATTCATCTAGCAAGAGGGCAAGCTTAGGATCTAAATTTTGTATATTCTCCCACTTAGATGGCTGCTAGATATGTATTAAGAATCCTCCATGTGCTTTGTGTAAAACTTTCTCTATCCGTTGCATCGAAATGGTGGAGATATGACTCCTGCACTTGCCTTGCAATGTGACCTATCTCCCTTTGTAATAAAATTTTATAATTAATTTAGAAAATTTCAAGAGATATCACCTACCATTATGAGCCATTTGATCCCAAGCATGGCTTCATAATCATCAATGGGTAGGAGGAACAAATTGGCTACTACTTTTTGGTCTTGGAGGAGTAGCTTCACCCGCGGGCACCATTAGTTATAATTAAGAATTTGACCGTAGGTGACCTTTACGTCAAACTTATTACAACATTCGATTTGAAGCGCCAAACATGCATCAACCTTACTATTAAGGAAGTTATTTGTGCTGCCCATGTCAATGAGAACAATGATGGGTTACTGCTTCAGAAGTCCTCCAACTTTCATCGTCTGCGGGTTGGAGTAGCTGGCCAATGCGTGCACTCCATAGTCGGTCGGTTGGGGCTCTTCCTCTATGGCTTCTTCTTCGGTTTTGAGGCCTTCTTCAGATGGTTTACTGTCCTTATCCTCCATTAGTTCAATCATGAGGAGCCGACCCTTTTTGCAATGATGTTTGTGGCTCCACAGTTCGTCGCAATGCCAACATAACCCTTTGGCCGATCATTCACGAAGCTCATCTCTTGTCAATTTTTCTGGTGCGGGGGCTCAGATGATAGTAGAGGTGGTAGTAGGCCTCGACATGGCTAGTTGGGGAATGACCCTTGTCCTTCGTGCCTCATGGTTCAACCGTTCTTCCTGGATACATGCGAAGGAAATCATCATCATAAGAGTGTACGGTTGCCACACCTTTACTTCTCAGATCTCTAGCTTTAGGCCCTCAATGAAAGTACCTAGAAGTTGTCTCTCAGATCAATCTTCAGTTTGGTTAGATAAATGCTCAAACCTTGTTTGGTAATCTTGTGTGGTAGAGGTTTGATGAATCTTTGCCAATTGTCAATCGATGTTATCGAAATCGGTCGGACCGAAGCAGTTTAGAAGTCCTTTCTTGAACCGCTGCTAAGAGAGTCCTCCATGGGTGTGTTCAAACTAATTGAATCACTGAATAGTATCTCCCTCGAGGTGTATGGTAGTAATCTACACCCGTGTAGCATCGACGGTTCAGTAGAACCAGAAATAGTGTTCCGCACGCGAGATCCATCCGATTGGGTCTCCTTCCCATCTTGGTAAATCAACCTTCATGCATGGATTGTTGGGATCAAAGGTGATATGCCCATGTTCTTGAGGATCATCTCATCGATCTGAAGTCTCTCCATAGTGTGACTTCCTCGAGCTTGACAGTCGGCCAATGCTGAATTTGGCGAATAAGGATCACATCTTCTCCTCCATGCAGCTTTCAAAAGCTTCAAACTTGGCATTGATGGCCTCCTCTAATGCCATGGTGTATGACTCTAGATCTATAATATTGAGATCTTTCTTTCATTGTTGGGTTAGTGGCATGAGAATTTTGGAGAAGGGGTGGCCGATTGGAAGGTGAATCAGTTTGGATGGGAGTAGGCTGTGGTTTAGGGCTGATTTTGGTGGCTGTTTGGTTTCAGTTTAGGGTAGGGTTTTGAAAGATTTTTGGTAAGGATGGCAGGGTTTGGTGATGAGGAAAAGAGAGTCTAAAATCCAAAAAAAAATAGCACTCAATCTGATAGATTTCGATAAAAAAAAGTGCTACGATGTGCAGTCCTGCCGAACAGATTTTACATCGAAGAAACGATAACTTCTTGACATAATTTCTAGAGGAAAGTTTAAGAAAATTATGCATAATCCTTGATTTAGATGTTGGGAATACCAGTAAAAAGTTTGGTGAAATTTAGGTAGTGTAACAGTTGAGAAATACGGCAAAAGACGAAAGGTAGATCCTTCATTATAAAAATTATAGAACTACAATCTAGTAAAAGATAGCACAAGAAAACTAGTTCTAAAAGAATTTTTCTTTGAGAAATCAATCCTACATGAAAGCCAATTTGATCCTTGGGATTATGTAAAAATTTTGGTCAAAAAGGATGAATAAAAGTTTAGTTTCAAGAGGCAATAATCGGTTGAAAATGTCTGCAGCGTTTTGCCTTTGCAACGATGATAATATTTGCAATGGTAAAATAATTGTAGCAAGAAACCTTTTGAAAAATCTTCACCCACGTATAAGATAAAGGAATAGTAGTAGCAAAGGCGTGGGCTTTGGAGTTTTTACCAGATTTATGTTGTTGACATAAGAGACAACAACAGATTGATGGATCTATGCTTGGTGGGCGACGGTGGAAGCGACATCAAAAGCAATTATGGGAATTGCTTGAGAAGGTGGAGGTGGCTGAGATGGTTACAGGGCAGTAGGAACGCGGCTCTGATACTGGATGATAGAACCCAAGAAGGAGCTATATAGATTTTGACCTTTGAGGGGACCCTTGGAACGCTATAGGGGTTCCTCCTTTCTAAGCTCGGCGCAAGGCTGAAATAAAATTGATAATTGCTTGATTAAAAGAGGAGGGTGGCTACATCTTAAATAGGGATAAAAACCCTAGCCTAAGGGGGTGTTTTTCTAAGTAGAATTATCCCTTTGCCCCTCCTATAGCCAACCTGTCTTAATAGGAACAAGGGGCGGCTAGGTTGGCTCTATAGCCGACCTAAGTAGGGGAAACCCTGGCTGACTAGCCCAATAAGGGAGGTGATGCCTACTAAGCCATAAGGGATAATCTAAACCCTAGCCTTACTCCTTTATAAGATAGAAGAGGTTTTATTATAATATAGCAGAGTTTTTATTGCCTACTACTGAAATGATTAGGACTCAACCCTATTGGAGTCCTATCAATAGACTCCATTGCAAAAAGGTTTGGTATGAAAAATTTCAAGAGAGGTCTCATATCGATGAGATATAAAATATCACTTTCTACGAGTATGTCGCTAAAGACTCCTGAAGAAAGGACATATATGGAGAAAATACCTTATGCCTTAGCTATAGAGTCTATCATATATATAATACCATATACTAGGCCTGATATAGCATATGCTCTGAGTGTCATAAGTAGGTATTAGGTGAATCTAGGTTTGGAATACTAGAAGGCAGTAAAGTATATCCTTAAGTACTTGAGAATAACTAAGAATTTTTTACTGGTATATAGAGGAGATAACCTATAGGTTGAGGGTTACACTGACTCGAGTTTCTAGTCTGACTGATATCAGTACTAGCAAATCGAAATCAGGGTATGTATTCACTATGAATGAAAGAGTAATAAGCTAGAAGAGTTCTAACCAAGATATAAAACGAATCCAAGTTTGGCATACTAGAAGGCATTAAAATGTATATCGCTATAGCAAAAGCAACAAAGGAAAGGGTGTATACAAAGAACTTCATCACAGATTTAGAAGTGATACCAATTAATGAGGAATCAATTCTCATATATTGTGATAATAATGAGGCGATTGTTCAAGCAAAGGAACTCAGGTCTCATCAGAAGTTTAAAACATGTTCTGAGAAGGTTCCACCTCATTAAACAGATTTTAGCCCGTAAAGATATAGTAATGAAAAGAGTTCCATCCAAAGATAACATTGAAGATCTACTAACAAAGTCATTAGCTCAAATTATCTTTGAGAATCATTGGGGTCTAATGGGGATCAAACACATAGATGATTGGTTATAGGTTAAGTGAGAGACTACTAGTTACAAGTGCCCTACAAGCTAATCATGTGTGATATGCTACACAGTCTTTTACATTATGATTATTGTTTACTGCATATAATATCCCTGGATTTATGCAATTAAAATCAGATCATGATGAGTCATGATAATAAGGTTGATTCACCTTTAAATAGAGACCCTTAATAATCCCTGTTATAAATTACTCGAGAGGGATATTGAGATAACTAGACATACTAGTGTATTGTATGTCCATCTATATGATGGAGGTGGTTAGTCACATAGCAAGTTATGTGGGGACACTAAGGATATAGTACAGGTGCTCATTGGTTAATTGAATAAGTTCATTGATTAATCCGTTTACGGGATGCTATATGGTTAATGATACCTAACGTTAGATAGTGATTCCATAGTCCTAGTTATATATTTGGTCCTTAGACTTAAGATGCCAAGGATACCTTGTTTGAGTGCTTATTTCATTAATGCCAAACTTACATGTCTAGAGAGTTCCAGATCTGGTGTAATCAGTTATCAGGATTGGTAGCTGACCTTATGAAGGTAATTAAGTGTCAATAGAGGATTATCCACTCTCAGTATAATGAGAAGAATATCCTATGTGCTCTCGCTCAAGCAAAATCCCCAGCCAGGATTGTTTGGATTGAGAGATGAAATCTCTTAGAGAATCTGGTTGGAGTGAGACTCGGATAGATTCTATATGTAGCATAACAGTACCATGCCCAATATATGATTTTTGGGATATTAGATGAATGAGAGACTATAGATACATGGTAACTAAGGATAGACAAGTCCAATAGATTATATCCTCTGTACTGTCTAAGGATTATAACATAGTGGCCTAGTACGTCTATGATCGATTAGTTAAGTCAATTATTATGGGATAACAATTCACTTAGAAGGAGTTCTGATATGTAAAACTCACGACCAACTCGATATTGGGCCTAGAGGGTCACACACATATGGTAGATGTTTCAATAAGTAGTGGATTAGATATGAGTTATCCAATTAGCCCCTATTCTTATTAGATAAGGCCTAACATTGATGAACTCCTTGCATGAGGGCCTATTAGAGGCCAATTAAGATTAGTAGATAAAGATCCTGTTGGAAACCAAGCGGGAGCATCACATGCATAGTGGACGATTAAAACAAAATTGGTTTCCCATGTAGATCAAAATCATCGTACCAAAGGTTGGTGCACGAAAGACCATAAAATAAAAAACTGCAACCTTTGAGAGATTATTTACCTAGGGAGATTGTATATCCATAAATTTTCAGATCTAGATTGAGAGGATGAAGGAGGTCAAACTCCTCCTCTTTAGTGGTATCCACATGATGGATCACTACAACGATGCTCCTCCAATCACGACTAAGATCTTGTAGCTCTTGCGTATAAGATAAGGGAGGGAGGAGAATAGGAAGGGGTAGCCAAAGGTGCAGCCTATCACATAAGAGTTGCCTCTGTCTCCTTCCTATTTATAAAGAGCCACCAAAAACTATAGAGATCCTATATTAGTGGGTATTGGATCTTCATCCAATTACCTATTAAACTTTGATTATTGGATCTCTATCAAATAATCTCCTTTGGTTTCTAATTGGGCCTCATGCAAAGAGCCCATCAATATAGTGTCTCATTTAATGAGAATAGGGGTTAATTGGATAACTCATATCCAATGTGTGTGACCCTTTAGGCCCAATACCGAGCTGGCCGAGAGTCCTATCAATCAAAATTCCTTTTGACTTAGTGAATTATTATCTTATAATAATTTACTTGACTTATCGATTATCGACGTACTAGGCCACTACGCCATAGTCCCCGAACGGTATAGGGGATCTTATCTATTATTCTCAATTACCATGTATCTATAATTCTTCATCCATATAATATCCCAGAGACTATATATCGAGTATGGTACTATCAGGTCATATAGGAATCCGTCTAAGTCTCGCTCTAATCGGACTCTCCCATAGAACTCTTTCTCTCTTAATCCAACCAATCTGATTAGGGATTTATCTGAGTAAGAGTATACAAGATATTTCACTTATGATACCAAGAGTGAATGATCATTGCCACTCAATAACCTTCGTAAAGTTGGTTGCCAATCTCGATAATCGACTATAATAAATCTGAAATTTTCTAAACCTATAAATCTGACATTAAATAAAGGAGTACTCAAATAAAACATCATCGGTATCTCAAGTTTAAGGGTCAGATATATAACTGGGACTACGGAATCACTATCTGACATTTGGTATCATTAACCATATAGCATTCCATAAGCAGATCAATTAGTAAACTCATTCTATAATAAGCACATGCACTTTATCCTTAGTATCTCCACACAAGTGGCTTTGAGACTAGCCATCTCCATCATATAGACGGGTATACAACACGTCAGTCGAGTAACATATGATTGAGATTATTTAGGATTTGTGATTAAAGGCAAATAAGTGTCATTATTGTGATCCCATCATGATCTAATTTCCATTGCATAGAACCAAAGATATCACAAATAAGTGTCTCTATAACTGACCTAAGCAAGGGGAAACCCTGGCCAATCAACCCAGTAAAGGAGGCAACGACTACTAAACCCTAAGGCTCCAATCTAAACCCTAATTACACTTCTTTATATGATAGAAACGGTTGGGTGGGATTTTATTACAATCTCACAGTTTTTTTTTGCTACTTCTAGGGAGATTATGACTCAACCCTACTAGATTCCTATCAAGCCTGCCTCTTAGAATCAGCCTTGTCCTCAAGGTTGAGGATCCATAAACTTTGGGAACCGAGTCTTCAACTCCTCATACAACTCCCATATTACATCTTCAGATGGTAAGTTACTCCACTTCACAAGTACTTTAGTTGAAGGGCATCGTCAGTGCATCACAATTCTTCGATCAAGTATAGCTTAAGGTTAGGCTTGGATTTCACCATCAGTTGTAGTGTTCGGCGACTGAGTTTGTGCCAACTCTCATCTCTCAATTTCGACTTTAGCAAGGATATGTGGAAGACAGGATAGATCTTAGCGTCATTTGAAAGCTTTAATTTGTATGTCATGGCCCCAATAAACTCCAAAATCTAATATGATCCATAGAATCGTAGAGACAGCTTCATCGATGCTCTAGTGTTGATTGACAGCTGCTTGTACGGTTGTAGGTGAAGGTAGACTCAATCTCCTACTAAAAATTCTTGCTCACTATGGTGAGTATCTACTTGTTACTTCATGTGGGCTTGAGTGGCAATTAGGCTGTCCTTTAGTAGAAGCTTGTCCCTGTCAATTAAATTTTGGTCAACCTGATCTATTTTCGTCATACCAATTATATATTTCGATATTACAAGGGGCAATCTACCATACAATGCCTCATAAGGGGTACATTTGGTTGATGAATGATAAGTTATGTTGTACCACCATTCAGCCCAAGGAAGTCACCTTATCCACTCTTTGGGCCTGTCACTAGTAAAGCACTGTAAGTCTTGAGGCATCTGTTCACCACTTCTGTTTGGTCGTCCGTCTATGGATGGTAGGCTGTGCTTATCTTCAGTTAGGTGCCTTATAGTTGGAATAGCTCGATCTAAAATTTACTTGTAAACACCCTATCACAGTCGCTCACAATCGACCTTGGCATCCTATATAGTTTTATAATATCTTTCATAAAAAGTTGAACAATGTTGGTAGCAGTATAAGGATGTCTCACAGCACAAAAATGAGCATATTTAGTTAGATGATCTAACATCACAAAAATCATGCTTTTACCTTGAGATGAATAAAGTCCTTCAATAAAATCCATGGAGACGTCAGTCTATGCTGAGTCTAGTATAGGTAGTGGTTATAGTTTGCCCGGATTTGCCACCTTTTTACCTTTCTGCTGCTGGCATACATCACATTTGGATACATAGTCATAAATTGATTTTTTCATGCCCTTCCAAAAGAAGTTTTGTTTCACCCTCTTGTAGGTTCTCAAAAATCCAGAGTGCCCTGCCGAAGTTGAAGAGTGCATCTCATGCAAAATAACTTGAAATCCCACATGTAATGACCTATGGAACCCAAATCCTTCTTCAATTTTTCTATAATGTCTTAGGTGTCTAAGTAATTCATTGCTCCCTAATGTCTTTGAGGAAGTCGATGGAAAGAAGGGAGATGGTTAAAATTTTGGCTTATCCTAGTACCCATGATAGAGCATCTGCAACAATATTCTCTTTCCCCTTTCGATAAGTAATTTCATAATCAAAGCCAAGAAGTTTAGTTACCCATCATTGCTACTCTAAGGAAAATATTTTTTACTTTAAAAAATATTTAAGGCTTCGGTGGTCGGTCTTAATCTGTAAGCATCGACCAATTAGGTAGGGTCTCCACTTCGTGACAATGTGTATGATGGCAAGCATTTTATTATCATATACAATCATTTTGAGATGTGAGGAAGATAAAGCTTTACTGGTGTAAGCAAGGAGTTGACCATCTTACATTAGAACAGCTCCAATTCCAACTCCTGACGTGTCAGCCTCAATGACGAAGGTGTGGCTGAAATCGGGCAGCGCTTAGACCAGCATCATCCTAATGGTAGCCTTGAGTCATTCGAAGGCTGTGGAGGCTTTATATGACCATAAGGAGTCTTTCTTCAGTAAGGATGTGAGTGGAGCACTGATCTTACGATAATCTTTCACAAATTTTTAGTAGTAACCCTTGAGTCCAAGGATGACGTGTAGTGATTTTATGTTCGTAGGTCTCAGCCATCCTTGCATCGCCTCGATCTTCATCGGGTCTACCGCCACTCCATCATCTGATATAATGTACCCTAGATACTCCACTTTATGATGTAGAAAACTGCACTTTGACTTTTTAACATAAAGGGTGTTCTCCCAAAGAATCGTTAGAACAGTTTGCAAGTGTTGAAAATACATATCAAGCGTAGGGCTATAAATGAGAATATTATTAAAAAATACCAATACGAACTTACATAGAAAACTCTGGAAGATGTCATTCATCAGGCTTTGAAAAGTGGAAGGAGCATTCGTAAGTCTGAAAGGCATTACCAGAAACTCATAGTGGCAATTATGCGTGCGAAATGTGATTTTCAGGACATCTTCAGTGCATACTCGAATCTGGTAGTAACCGAAACAGAGATCTAATTTTGTGAAGACTCAGGCTCCTTTTAATCAAGAGCCCATTTATGACTGATATAGGATATTTATCTTTGACGGTGATAGCATTCAAAGCCTAGTAATCAACACACATCCGCCACATATCATCCTTCTTGCTCACTAACAATACCGACGAAGAGTAAGCAGCTTGGTCGAATTACCCCAATGTCGAGCATCTCCTTAATGATGTTCTCAATCTCATCCTTTTGCAAGTGAGGATAGCGATATGGTCTTAAATTTGATGGAGGTTTGCCCGATAGAATTGGTATGCGGTGGTCATGTGGCCGGTTAGGGGGTAGCCCTCGCGGCTCCATGAAAACATCTACGAATTCATCCAGGAAGAGAGCAAGCTTATGATCTGAATTTTGCACATTCTCCTCCTTAGATGGCTGCTAGATATGCATAAAAAATTCTCTATATGCTTTGTGTAAAACTTTCTTCATCCGTTGTATCAAAACAGTGGAAATATGGCTCCCACACTTGCCTCGCAATGTGACCTATCTCCCTTTGCAATAAAACTTCATAATTAGTTTAGAAAATTTTCAGGAGATATCACCTAGTGTTGTGAGCCATTCGATTCTGAATACAGCTTTATAATCATTGATGGGTAGGAGGAAGAAATCGGCTACCACTTCTTGGTCTTGGAGGAGCAGTTTCACCTGCAATTAAGGATTCGACCTTCGGTGACCTTTACGTCAAACTTGTTGCAACCTTCGATTAAAGTGCTATACATGTAGCAACCTTACTATTGAGGAAGTTATTTGTGTTGCCCATGTCGATGAGAACGGTGATGGGTTGCTATTTTAGAAGTCCTCCAACTTTCATCGTATGCGAGTTGGAGCAGTCAGTCAATGCATGCATTGCGCAGTCGGCCGGTTAGGGATCTTCATCCATGGTTTTCTCTTTAGGTTCAAGGCCTTCTTTAGATGGTTCACTATCCTCATCCTCCACTGGTTCAATCATGAGGAGCTGACCCTTTTTGCAGCAATGTTTGCAGCTCCATGGTTCGTTGCAGTGCTAACATAACCCCTTAGTCAATCGTTCATAAAGCTCATCTCTTATTAATTTCTTTGGTGTGAGGGCTTAGATGACAGTAGAGGGGGTTGTAGGCCTCGGCATGGTTGGTCGAAGAGTGATCCTTATCCTTCATACCTCGTGATTCAATCATTCTTCTTGGATACGCGTGAAGAAAATCATCGCCATAAGAGTGTACGGTTATCACACCTTTAGTTCTCCTCGAATCTTTGACTTTAGGCCCTCAATAAAAAGTCCCTAAAAGTTATTTCTTAGACCAATCCATAGTTTTATTAGATAAACGTTCAAACCTTATTTGGTATTCTTGTATTATAGAGGTTTGACGAATCTTTGCTAATTGTCCGTCATCGATGTTGTCGAAATCGGTTGGTTCGAAGTGGTTTAGTAGTCCTTCCTTAAATCACTACCAAGAGAGTCCTCCATGGGTGTGCTTAAACCAATTGAACCACTAAATAGCATCTCCCTTGAGGTGGATGGCAGCAATATCCACTCGTGTAGCGTCGGCGGTTTAGTAGAACTGAAAATAGTGCTCCGCGCATGAGATCCATCCGATCGGGTCTCCTTCTTCCCATATTGGGAAGTCTACCCTCATGCATGGATTATTCTGATCAGGGATGATGTTTCTATGCTCTTGAGGATCATCTCACTGATCTAAAGTCTCTCCATGCTGTAACATCCTTGGACTTGATGGTTGGCCTATGCTGAATTCGGCGAAAAGGGATCACATCTTCTCCTCCATACGGCTTTCAAAGGCTTTGAACTTGGTGTTGATGGCCTCCTCTGATGCCATGGTGTGTGCCTCTAGATCTATAATATTGAGATCTTTTTTTTGTTGATGGGTTTGTGGCATGAGAATTTTTGGAGAGGTGTTGGCCAGTTGGATGAGTGGATCGGTTTAGATGGGAGTAGGCTATGATTTAGGGCTAATTTGGGTGGCTGTTGGGTGGGATCCATTTAGAGTGCAGTTTGGAAGGGATTTTGGTGAGGATGATAGGGTTTACAGATGAGAGAAAGAGAATCTAAAATTCCACAAAAGACAGCACTCAAATCCGATAGAATTCGATAAAGAAAGGTGTTGCGATGTGCTATCCTACCGAACAGATTTTACATCAGAGAAATGATGAATTCTCGACATAAATTCCAGAGGAAAATTCAAGAAAAGTATACAGAAAGCCTCAGTTTAGATGTGGACAATAACCATAAAAAGTTTGACAAAATTTTAGCAGTGTAACAATAGGGAAATAAGGCAAAAGATGAAAGGCAGATCCTTCATCGTAAAATTCTAGCATTGCATGATGAGGAAAGAAGTCACAATAAAACTGGTTCCAGAAGGAATTTTTTCTAGAAACTAATCTCAGATGAAAGCTAAGTTGATTTATGGGATTGTATAAAAATTTTGGCCAAAAAGGAGAAGAAATAAACTAGTTTTAATAGGCAAAAATATGATTAAAAATTTATGTAGGGTTTCACCTTCACAACAACAATAATGTTTAGGAAAATTCTTTAACATGTAAGGTAGAAGATCTTGCAGTATTGAAGAGGTGTGGGTGATAAAACTATACCAGCTTTCTAGATGTTGATGTAGAGGACGAGAGTAGATTGATGGATCTGTGACTTGGTGGGCAACGGTGGAGGTGATGTCAAAAGTAATTGTGGGAATTGCTTGGGAAGTGGAGGTGGTTGAGATGGCTATAGGCCAGCAGGAATGCGGCTTTAATACCAGATGATAGAATCCCAGAAGGAGCTCTACATATTTGGACCCTTGAGGGGAATCAACTGTTATAACATTATAACGTTTCCTCCCTCCTAGACTCGGTACAAGGCTGAATAAAAGTTGATAATTACTTGATAAAAGAGAGGGGGCAGCTACATCATTATATAGCTAGCCCATGGGTTACTTGACTAAGTAAAATTACCCCTTTGCCTCTTCTATAGCCGACCTGCCTAAGTATGAACAGGTGGCGACTAGGTTGGATCTATAGCAGACCTAAGCAGGGGGAAACTCTAGTCGATCAGCCCAGTAAAGGGGCGATGGCTATTAAACCCTAAGGCCCCAATCTAAACCCTAACCACACTCAACCATGTTGGAGTCCTGTTAACATCACAATATATATATATGTAACATATAATATAATGTGAGAATATGCCAATAATAATCATAAGTAAAAAGATTGTGTAGCGTGTCACACGTGTCATCACTCATGTGATTGGCTTGCAGGGCACCTATGACCAGCATGCATTGCCTCAAAGTTACATGTAAAAAAGCTCAAATCTTTAGTGACTCGCAGTTGGTGGTCAGCCATATCAACAGGGACTACGAAGCTCGGGACTTGACCATGGTTAGATACTTGTCTAATGTATGTCGACTCATCGATAATTTCTAACACTTCTCGGTGACCAGGGTCTCTCGGGGCGAAGAATGCTTAAACCGATGCACTGACCAAACTAGCCTCAACACGAGGAGTTGGAAATTGCCCTTCAGATATCGAGATGCTCCCCTCTTGATCCATCACAAGTCTGGATATAGCCACCACTAAAGCCATGCCAAATTAGATGGAAGAGGTTCTTCATTATAAGAAGGATAAAATATTACCAATCAACCCGATTATGACCTAATTTCTCAGGCATACTGAGGCCTGGTATTGTAAAGTCAATAGCCAACTTTATTATAGATCATTCGGTCTACCACTCCTTCGGTACCTTACACCTATAGAAATAGAAACGATGTTGGTCAAGGTTCATGAAGGCATATGTGGAGAACACGTCAGTGGTGAAACTCTAGCATTCAAGATCCTTAGGTATGGCTACTACTTTTGGCCGACTATGCATTGGGATGCCATGGCTTATGTATAATGGTACATGCAATGCTAGAAGCATGCTTGGTGTAGCATTAACTTTCAGGCCCCCTGACTCCGATCGACTACTCATGGCCCTTTGCACTGGACCTCTTTAACCCCTTCCCCACAGCCTTGGGATAATGAAGGTTCATCATAGTGTGCATGGATTAATTTATCAAATGGGTAGAGGCCAAATCCTTGGCATCTATAACAAAAAAACAAGGTGAATGATTCATGTGGAAAAATATCATCACTTGGTTCGACATCCCGAAGGCCATCATCACTAATAATGGGGCTCAATTCAACAACTTAAAGTTCAAGATGTTCTACTAGCACTGTGGAATCCAACTAAGGCTTAGCTTGGTAGTGTACCCACAAACCAACGGTCTAATCGAAGTTACCAACCAAGCGATACTTAAGGGCCTAGAGAAAAGGATCAACGCAATGCATGACACATGACCAAAGCAGTACTACTACCTGTGGTGGTTTTTCTAACCCTTCGGAAACTATGAGAAAGGCACCTCAGAGAAATGAATGGCTGAGGCACACCTTCAGGCTTTGGCTTACAAGAATGTCATGGAAGGATAATCGGAAGGTGCATCTTTGACTAGTCAAGGTTGGAGAGCTGAGGCCGGTGACCCAACCCATTCTCGGGGCAAGCTAGCACTAAACTGGGAAGGAACTTATTGGGTCCGACTACCCAAAACATGGTACATATCCAATCTAAAGAATTTCTACATTTAAGTCAGGGCTCCCTACAATCGACCTCATCGGTTCTGGTGGAGAGCTCCGTGGAGAACTAGTTTATAGAGGAAAGGCAAAAGTAGTCAATCAATCTGAGAAGAAGAAGCCTTGTTAATCCAGTGTTCAACCGCTCCAGAAAGAAAAAAATTTATTAATTAAAGGAAAAGATTACACATTCATTCGATCGAGAATCTACTACCCAAGACAAGTCTCGACCGATTGCCTAAAATACAAAATGCACCTTGAGGAATTACTTGTCATCTTCAGAAAGGTTGGCAAGGGGATCTTCCTCGATAATGATACGAAGCAAATCATCTATCTAATGTAGCACAATTTTAGTACAAATGCAAGAAGACTTATTTATAGACCCCAATTGGCTTAAAAATTTGGAGCCAAAAATTTAAATGTATCCAGAAAATGAGCAATACCACCAGCGGCATTGGCGGTACTACCGCCCAAAGTTGCTTAGAAAACAGGGCGATAATGGTACAATCATTGACCTGTACTGTACAACTGTCATGCAAGTGTGGACCCAGTTTACTTCACTTAAGTTAATTTGGATTCCTTCTAAATCTAAGTTGAGTAGGACTCAAACCTAACCGATGTTAACTATGACTAATTAACTACAGTCATTATGACCATCAAGTCCAACAAGACCCTCCTTAACTCCCGACAAGCTTTCGACAACCTCCGACGATCTTCCGGTGAGTCTCTTGGTCTTCTTCTAGCGAACTCCCGATGCTTTCCTAGCAAGCTCCTCCCGATCACCTTGTGCGAGCTCCTGGTGAACTCCCAGCAAACCTCTAATACCTTCGGTGAGCTTTCGGCGAGTCTCTTAGTGAGTTCCCACTGCATCATCCGAACCCTGGCATGATGCCCATGTTGAATCTCATATTTTGATGATGAAATTGATTTATGAGTGTTTAATATAACATGTGTGTTAGAGGAAAAATTACAGGTCTAACTATGATAGGAACAATAGAATTATAACCAAATGATGGGCCAAGATCAAGCTTAGGCATCGGGCCAGGTTCGGACAATGCAATGGGACTTCACTAGGAGTTCGCTAGGAGTTTTACCGAAGGGATCAAGAAGCTCATTGGGAACACACCGAGAGATCGCCGGAAGAAGACCGAAAGACTCACCACAAGAATATCGGAGGTTGCCGGATTGGCGGGAGTTAGGTCTTGATTTAGCTTGTTAGTCATTAAGAGTTGTAATCATTGAGTCATAGTTAGGGATTGAGTCCTAATTAAGATTGATTTGGATAAAATTTAAATCAACTCAATAAGGCAACTAGGTCCACTATGGGGTTTGGTTGAGCTCAGGTTAAGCTCAATTAGTTAACCAAAGAATTGGTCACCATCAGGTTCAAATCGAAATTCAAAAAGTGAAGGGAACCACTTTTTCAGAGATTTCAATGGGTAAACCGCTGGTGACCGACGGTTGGATCGCCCATACCCTAGAAACAGGGCAACTGTCAGTGGCTAAATCGCCCAGGACCGATGGGTAAACCTCCTATACCTGGTTTCCGACACGATGGGTAATCGGTGGCGGATGAACCGCCCGTACTCAGGATTCTAGGTGCTTTCGACGGTTGAGCCACCCAGGCCTATGGCTGAACCGCCTGCAGATTTTATGGGTATATTTAAATTTTAGCTTTAATTTCTAAATCCATTTGAGGTCTATAATTACCCCAAGTTTTCTTGCATTCGACATAATAATTTTTGGAGATTACATTCTATGAAAACAATTATTTATGAATTGTAAAAAAAAGAAAAAGGGAAGGGAGAGAGCTTAGAGTTAGAAAATTTTTGAAGTCTCCCTTGTAAGCAAAGTGAAAGGGTTTAGTCTTCACCCAAAGAAAATCGGTAGTGGACACTAGTGTGCCTCAAGAAGGAGGACTCGAGAGTGGACGTAGGCTCGTTGATGCTGAACCACTGTAATTGTAGTGTTTCTTAATTCTTGCATTTATTAATCATGTACAATTGTCGAGTTCTTAATCGTTTTGAACTGAATAGACGCTTCTGATTTTTACTTACTCTTTGAAAGAAAGTTTCAAGTCAAGCAATTCCCTTCGATGTTGATTATCTTTTATTAGGATTTGCTTGTTTCCTCTTAAGTCATTTTTAAACAAGTAACTTAGAAATTTTCTTTATCATTCATTTATTACGAAAAGCTTCGATTTATCTATCTTACTTAAAGTGAAAAGTTTTTCGTTAAAACAAAAATTTACACTTGCACTAATTCACACACCTCACCCACCCACTCTTAGTGTCAATTAATCTTAACAATTGGTATCAGAGCAAGGTAGTTACTCATTGGATTAATACCTACTTAAGCAAATGGCTTGATTTAGCATGAATGAGGGACATTATATTTTACGTCCTCCCATGTTCAATGGGACATATTACATATATTGGAAGACAACGATATGTATCTTTCGTATTTCCTTAGACCTTGATTTATGGAACATAGTATAAATGGATTTGAAAAATCATCTAATCTAATGAATCAGTGGAATGATTTGGAAAGGAAGAATTTTTCTTTGAATGCAAATGCTATGAATACCTTGTTTTGTACTCTTGACAAAAATAAGTTTAATTATATTTTTATTTATAAATCAGCTTTTGATATTTGGCACACACTAGAAATCACACACGAGAGGACTAATAGAGTAAAAGAATATAAGATAAATATTTTAATTCATAATTATGAGTTATTTCGAATAAAACCAAGTGAGTCCATTGGAGACATGTACACCCGTTTCATGAATATCGTCAATGGCCTTAAAGCACTCAGAAAATATTTTTTAAATTTTAAATTAGTTAGTAAAATTTTGAGATCTTTATCTAAAAATTGGGATTCTAAAGTAATTATTATTTAAGAGGCCAAAAACTTATGTAACTTGCCTCTTGAAGAACTGATTTGCTCTCTTATAACATATGAACTAAATTGAAAAACTCATGATGAGCTTGATGAACCCCTTCCAAAGAACAGGAATGATATAACACTTCAAACAATAAATAACTCTTTGAATGAAACCTCGAGTGATGAGGACCATGATATTATACTTTTATTAAGAAAATTTAAAAAATTTATAAAAAAGAACAAAAACTATAAAAACAAAAAGGAACTAAAGAAGGACAATGTCATACATATGCTATGAATACAAAAAACAGGATATTTCAAAAATAAATGTTCTCATTTGAAGAAGAAGCCAACACACAAGAAGAAAGCACTTTCGGTCACTTGGGATGATTCAAGCTCTTCAGACAAAGAAGACTACTCCAAAGATAAAGTTGCTAACTATACTCTAATGATGATTAAAAATAAGATTAGTGATTCATTAAGTGTTTCTTTTTTGGAACTATTAAGCATGTTTTATGATTTGTTTGATGAGTTTAGAAAACTTAGCAAATCTTTTAAGTTGCTTAAGAATGATCATGAATTGTTAGTTAGTAGACATAACGAAATATATGATTCATTAGTATCACATAACACATGTTCTAAATGTAAGATATTAGATAGTGTTAAAGTAGAAAACATCATGCTTAAAATAATACTAAAAAAATTTAAAATTAGGAACAAATCCCTAAATATGATCCTTGCCAATAAGAGTCATATTAATAGTAGAAATAGCTAGGCTTTGTTGGTAATATTCAACAAAAGCCAACAATCTTTGTAAAAGGACCTACATTAAATGTGCCATAAAGCATCAAGTATAACTTTTGTATAAAATTGGGACATAAGGTAAACAAATGCTTATTTAGAAAATGTAGTCTGCATCAACTAGTTTGGGTTCCCAAGGAAACTTCATACAACAAAAAGGGTTAGAAAAGAAAGATAAAATTTTTTATGAAGTACCTAATGTAAAATGAGTACCTAAATCAAATATATTTTGTAGGTTTATCTTTAAACTAAAGCTAGGAGCACCAAATAATATATTGATAGTGGATGTTCATAACATATGATTGGAGACCCATCTTATTTTTCTAAGCTCACTAGCTTAAGTGAAGGAGTTGTTACCATCAGAGACAATAACAAGGGTAAAATCATTGGAAAAGGAACAATATGTAACACATTAAACCTCTTGATTGAAGATGTGTTGTTAGTTGATGGCTTGAAACATAACTTGCTTAGCATTATTCAATTATTTGATAAAGGATATGTGGTTAAATTTCAACCTAATGCTTACATAATTGAATTGTCACACAAAAATAAATCCTTGAATGCTTTAAGAAATAATAATATATACACCTTAGATATTAAGAAATTTTATGATGAAACTTGTTTTTCAGATTTGAATCATGATACTTGGATTTGGCATAAAAGACTAGGTCCTAATAGTATGAAACTTTTAAACCAAATTTCTCCCAAGGAACTAGTAAGAGGCTTACCTAATCTTAAATTTATCAAAGATAAAATATGTGACACTTGTCAATTAAGAAAAAAAATAAAGAGTAGCTTTAAGTTGAAAAATCAAATAAGCACCTCTAGGCCACTTCAATTGATCCATATGGATTTATTTGAACCACTTGATATTACAAGTTTAGGTGGTAGTAAATATGCTTGGACCTATTTCTTGACACAAAAGTGATACATTTAAATATTTTATAAAATTTTATAAAATTATTCAAAATAAAAAAAGATACATGATTTCTTCAATACAAAGTAGTCATGGTGGAGAATTTTAAAATGACGATTTTCAAAATTTTTGTGTTTCAAATAGGCATATCCATAATTTCTCTTCTCCATCAAATTCACAACAAAATAGAGTAGTAGAAAGAAAAAATAGGAGCTTACAAGAAATGGCTAGAATAATATTGAATGAATATAGTCTACCCAAATATTTTTGGGCCGAAGCCAATATGACATGCTATATTTTAAATAGGATTTGTATAAGACTATTACTCACTAAAACTCATTATGAATTATGGAATAGTAAAAAAACCTAATATATCTGATTTTAAAATATTTTATTATAAATGTTTTATTTTAAATAAAAAGGATGCTTTAAGTAAATTTGATGTAAAATTCGATTAAGGCATTTTTCTAGGTTATTCTTCTATTTCATAAGCTTATCGTGTTTTTAATAAAAGAATATTAGTAATAGAAGAATCCATTCATGTTGTTTTTAATAAGTTTTTTAAATTTAAAAAGATTGATTTTGATATTGAAGTTGATCTTGGTAACTTGAATTTAAATGATAATACTCCTAAAAGTAACTTGGATGAATCTTCTTCCAAATCCTTACCCAAGGATTGTAAGTATATGAATAGTTATCTTGAGAACCTTATAATAGGAGAAATATCAAAAGAAGTTCAAACTCGATCTTCTTTTATAAATTTTTGTGTGAATACCGTATTTCTTTCTCAAATCGAGCCAAAGTATATTGATGAGGCCCTAAGAGATGATTCTTGGGTTACTGCAATGTATGAAGAGATTAATCAATTTAAGAGAAATGAGGTATGAGAGCTTGTTCCTAGAACTAATGATCATTTAATGATTGATACTAAATTAGTTTTTAGAAATAAGCAAGATGAAAATGGTATCATGGTTAGAAATAAGGCTAGATTAGTGGCCAAAGGTTTCAACCAAGAAGAAGGAATCGATTATGATAAAACCTTCACTCTCGTGGCTAGACTTAGGATGCTCCTTGCTTTTGTTTCTTTTAAAAATTTTAAGTTGTTTCAGTTTTTCTAATTGGTTTTATTTCTAAAGAAGTGTATGTTGAACAATTGGTATCAGAGCTCCCCGATTATGAAAATAATTTTTTTTCTAATCATGTTTTCAAACTAACAAAAGCTCTTTATGGATTAAAATAAGCCCCTCGGGGTTAGTATAAAAGACTTAGTTCTTTTTTTTAAATAAATTTTCAAAAGGTAAGATTGATACCACATTATTTTTTATGTATTTTAAAAATAATTTACTTATTATTCAAATTTATGTTGATAATATCATTTTTAGATCTATAAATGAATCTTTATATGAGTCTTTTGCTAAAGAAATGAGCCTAATGGGTGAGTTCATATTCTTCTTGGAATTACAAATAAAACAACTATATGATAGTATTCTTATTAGTTAAACTAAATATACCTTGAACTTAATAAAATGATTTGGGATGGAAAATGCTAAAGCATTAAACACTCCAATGAGCATATCTACAAAATTGGACTTAGATAATAAAGGAGAAAACTTTGATCAAAGAAATTATAGAGAAATGATAGGAAGTTTATTATACTTAACTGTTACTAGACTCGATATCATGTTTAGTGTTGAATTGTGTGCAAGGTATCAATCTAACCTGAAACTCTCTTATTTGAAAGCAATTAAATTTTAGATATTTAAAAAGAACCTCAAAACTAGGATTATAATATCCAAAATCAAATAAATTTGATTTGATTCTCTATTCTCATATTAATTTTGGTGGATCTAGAATAGATAGAAAAAGCACTGCCGAAATATGTCAATTTTTAGAGCATGCACTTGTTTCTTGGACTTCCAAGAAATAAAATTCAGTAGCTTTATCTACTGCAAAAGCAAAATATATTATAGCTAGTGCATATTGTGCCCAAGTCATTTGGATGAAAAACACACTAGAAGATTATAGAATAAAATTAAAAATATTCCTATAAAGTGTAATAACAAGTGCTATATATTTAAATAAAAATCCTATTCAATATTTAAGAACCAAACATATTAATATTAGACATCCTTTTATAAGGGATCATGTAAATTGTGAAGATATCTCCTTCGAATTTATTAATACTAAGCATCAATTAGCGGATATCTTTATAAAACTCTTAAATGAAGAACAATTTGATTTTCTTAGAAGATAACTTGAAATGCTAAATTATAAAAATATATGAATTGTTTGATTTCATGAGAATGAGTTTTTTTTTTATGATAATATTTTTAAAATTATTTTATTGTTCCCATGAAATGATTATCTTATTATTCATAAAAAGGGAGAAAATTTACATAATGTTTTACTAGTTTATGGACTTATTTACTAGAAATTATATGAGATGATTTTAAATGCATGAGTAGCTCTTAAACTTTTGAATCTCATTGAATGTCTTGGAGTTTTGAGTTTATCTTCGAAATTCATCTTTACAAATTTGAGAGCTATGTTTAATGATGTTTTATAACTTTTCCCTTATTTTTTTCCCTTCTTGTTCAAAAGAGAAAGAAAATTTATTGTATTTTAGAAAGGGGGAGCAAAAGCTCATATGTCTTAAAATTCTTAGCCCCACATTTTAACTTTTTATTTATAACAAAGGGAGAGAAATGGATGTTGATGACTTATATAATAACTTAAGGGGAAATTTTTAAATGTTTGAAATTCATGAAAATCATTTATGAGTTGATAACTTATAATTTAAAAGCAAATTTTTGTTGATATATGAGTATCCTTGAAATATGATTTGATTGAAATATTGATTGTCTTGACTTACTTAAATTCAAGAGTATGTGATTCTTTTGAATTTAAGTCTTCGTTATTATGGCATGAATTTAGGAAGAGTTAATATTAACTTTCATCATTAATTGATTATCATCATTAAAAGGGGGAGGTTATTGAAATTGATTAATTAGTGTTTAATCTAACATATATATTAAAGGAAGAATTACAGGTCTAACTATAATAAGAGAGATGGAGTTATAACCAGATGATGGGCCAAGATCAAGCTTGGACATCAAGCCGGGTTTGAACAATGCATTGGGACCTCGCTAGCAGTTCGCTAGGAGATTCGCCAAGGGGATCGGGAAGCTCACTGGGAACACGTCGAGAGATTACCGGAAGAAGACCGGAAGATTAGTCGCAAGAATGCCGGAGGCTACCATATTAGCGGGAGTTAGGTCTTGGTTTAGCTTGTTGGTTATTAAGATTTATAATCATTGAATCGTAGTTAGGGATTGAGTCCTAATTGAGTTAAATTTGGATGAAATCCAAATCAACTTAATAAGGCAATCGAGTCCACTATGGGGTTTGGTTGAGCTCAATTAGTTGACCAAAGAATTGGTCAATATCAAGTCAAGCCGAAATTTAAAAAGTGAAGGGAACCACTTTTCTTGAGATTTTGATGGGTAAATCATCGGTGAGCAACTGCTCGTACCTTGGAAACAGGGCGACTATCAATGCTGTCAGTGGTTGAACCACCCAGGACTAGCTGGTAAACTGCCTATACCTAGTTTCTAGGTGGCTGACGACGGATAAACCACCTAGGCTTGGCGGCTGAATCGCTTGTACCCAGGATTTTGGGTACTTTCAGCAGTTGACCCACCCAGGCCTACACCTGAACCACCCGTACCTGAATTTACGGGTATGTTTGAATTTTTGGCTCCAATTTTTGAAGTCATTTGGGGACTATAAATACCCCAAGTTTTCTTATATTTTCACAATAATGTTTTTAGGATTAGACTCTGTAAAAAAATTATGTGTAAATTGTAAGAAAAAGAAAAGGAGAAGGGAGAGAGCTTGGAGTTAGAAAATTCTTGAGGTCTCCCTTGTAATTAAAGTATAAGGGTTTGGTCTTCAACTAAAAAAGATCGGTAGAGGATGCCGATGTGCCTCAAGGAGGACTCGGGATTGGACGTAGGCCCGTTGGTGCTGAACCATTATAATTATAAGTGTTTCTTAATTCTTGCATTTATTACTCACTTGCAATTGTCAAGTTCTTAATCATTTTGAACTGAATAAGACGCTTCTGATTTTTAATTACTCTTTGAAAGTAAGTTTCAAGTCAAGCACTTCCTTTCGACGTTGATTATCTTTTATTGAAATTTACTTGTTTCCTCTTAAGTCATTTTTAAGCAAGTAATTGGGTAATTTTCTTTGAATCATTCACTTGTTACGAAAATATTTGATTTATCTAGCTTATTTAAAGTGAAATTTTTTTGTTAAAATAAAAATTTACATTCTGTAAAAAAATTATGTATAGGAGAAGGGAGAGAGCTTGGAGTTAGAAAATTCTTGAATTCTCCCTTATAATTAAAGTATAAGGGTTTGGTCTTCAACTAAAAAAGATCAGTAGTAGATGCCGGTGTGCCTCAAGGAGGACTCGGGAGTGGACGTAGGCCCGTTGGTGCTAAACCACTATAATTATAAGTGTTTCTTAATTCTTTCATTTATTACTCACTTGCAATTGTCGAGTCATAATCATTTTGAACTGAATAGACACTTCTGATTTTTAATTACTCTTTGAAAGTAAGTTTCAAGTCAAGCACTTCCTTTCGACGTTGATTATATTTTATTGGAATTTACATGTTTCCTCTTAATTCATTTTTAAGCAAGTAATTTGGTAATTTTCTTCGAATCATTCACTTGTTATGAAAATCTTTGATTTATCTAGCTTATTTAAAGTGAAAATTTTTTTGTTAAAATAAAAATTTACATTCTGTAAAAAATTATGTATAAATTGTAAGAAAAGGAAAAGGAGAAGGGAGAGAGCTTGGAGTTAGAAAATTCTTGAAGTCTCCCTTGTAATTAAAGTATAAGGGTTTGGTCTTCAACTAAAAAAGATCAATAGTGGATGCCAGATTGCCTCAAGGAGGACTCGGGAGTGGATGTAGGTTGTTGGTGCTGAACCACTATAATTATAAGTGTTTCTTAATTCTTGCATTTATTACACACTTGCAATTGTTGAGTTCTTAATCATTTTGAACTGAATAGATGCTTCTGATTTTTAAGCAAGTAATTTGGTAAAATTTTTTGAATCATTCACTTGTTATGAAAATTTTTTATTTATCTAGCTTATTTAAAGTAAAAAAAAATTTATAAAAATAAAAATTTATATTCTGTAAAAAAATTATGTATAAATTATAAGAAAAAGAAAAGGAGAAGGGAGAGAGCTTGGAGTTCGAAAATTCTTGAAGTCTCCCTTGTAATTAAAATATAAGGGTTTGGTCTTCAACTAAAAAAGAATAGTGGATGCCGATGTGCCTCAAGGAAACCTAGTGAGTGGACGTAGGCCAGTTGGTGCTGAACCACTATAATTATAAGTGTTTCTTAATTCTTACATTTATTACTCACTTGCAATTGTCGAGTTCTTAATCTTTGATTTATCTAGCTTATTTAAAGTGAAAATTTTTTTGTTAAAATAAAAATTTACATTCTGTAAAAAAATTATGTATAATTGTAAAAAAAGAAAAGGAGAAGGGAGAGAGCTTGGAGTTAGAAAATTATTGAAGTCTCCCTTGTAATTAAAGTATAAGGGTTTGGTCTTCAACTAAAAAAGATCGGTAGTGGATGTCGGTGTGCCTCAAGGAGGACTCGGGAGTGGACGTAGGCCCGTTGGTGCTGAACCACTATAGTTATAAGTGTTTCTTAATTCTTGCATTTATTATTCACTTGCAATTGTCGAGTTCTTAATCATTTTGAACTGAATAGACACTTCTGATTTTTAATTACTCTTTGAAAGTAAGTTTAAAGTAAAGCACTTTCTTTCGACATTGATTATCTTTTATTGGAATTTACTTGTTTCCTCTTAAGTCATTTTTAAGCAAGTAATTTGGTATTTTCTTTGAATCATTCACTTGTTACGAAAATCTTTGATTTATCTAGCTTATTTAAAATAAAAATTTTTTTGTTAAAAGAAAAATTTACACTTGCACTAATTCACCCCCCTCCCCCTCCCCCCCCGTGCTAATTTATCCTAACTGCCCCGATTTGACTCTAGCCCAACATCTTATTGTAATTTTCTTTCTCTATTGAAGTTAATCTTATATCAATTGTCTCTAACACATATGTTACATCAACAAATCATCAATTGATTTTATCATAACAATCTCCTCATTTTTATAATGATAATCAATTGATAGAGTTAACTTTTACTCCTCCTAAATATATGTGATAATCCAAATAGGAAAAACTTAAATTCAAGAGAAATAAACACTCTTGAATTCAAGTATCATAACATTAATTTATCAAATTCAGAAATAATATATCATGAATTTCAAAAATCATCAACCAACAAATCATCATTAATGCATGATATAACATTAATTTCAAAAATTTTACGTTAAATCCTCAATTATTAAATCTTTAAGAATATTCCAAGTATACAAAATTTATGCAATAGTCGTACAATTAATTTGAAATATTTTCTTCTTAGGTCATCAAATATTTTTCCCTCTCTGTTTAACAATAAAAGGAGAAATACCTCAATTTATCATTTGTTATATATGTGTCATCAATATGTTATTTCAACCCTTTGTCATCAACAAAAAGAGGTGAAATAATGAGCAAATAATTTCAAGATACATAAACTCAATATATTTCAAAATTTTCATATTTATACAAAATAAATATTGATTAAATTTTACATTGCTCTCCCTTAGTAAAATAGGATAAAAACATAATTTTCTCATAAAATTTTTTTTTCTTCTTTGTGAATAAGAAAGAAAAAGAAATAAAGGGTAAGGGGTGTCATAAAATTTAGTATCAAAAATAAAAAAGTAGGGAGTGATACATTCGAAAGTGTTCATCAAGGATATAAGGATCCATGAATAATTTTTAAGTGAATATACAAAAGAAACCTAATATCAAGCATTATAAAAGTTTATGTCACATATTTTTCTTTTGTAGATATTCATCATTAATTGAAATAATCTTTGAGAAAGGATAAAAATGTCATCAGAAAATAAACTTTGAATCTCATTCTTGTAATATCAATTTCAAAGAGAATCATTTCGGAAGAGAGCTCAAAAGAAACAAAGAATTCCAAGAAAAATTAAGAGCTACCATATAATTAAATTCATTTCAAGCAAATTAAGAAATCCAAAATATAACAAATCATTCATTTTGATAGTTTAGCATTCCTAACTCTCTTCTAATAAAGTTAAATTATTCTTTATTTAATGGCTTAGTGAAAATATTTGTTAATTGATGCTTAGTATCAATAAATTCCAAGGATATGTCAAGATTATTAATATGATATCTAATAAAATGATGCCTAATTTTAATATGTTTATTTTGGGAGTGTTGAATTAGATTTTTAATTAAACATATGGCACATGTATTATCACATTTTATAAGGATATTTTTAAATAAATTTTGTAATCTTCTAATATGTTTTTCATCCAAATAACTTGGGTACAACATGCACTAATTGTAATATATTCGACCTTAACTGTAGATACGGTAACCGAATTTTGTTTCTCGAAAGACCAAGAAACAAGAGCATGCCCTAAAAATTGACATGTCCCGGTAGTACTTTTTTTATCAATTCTACACCCTCCAAAATCGACATCTACATAAGTAGGTAAATCAAAATTTTTAAATTTTAGGTACCATAAACCTTAAGTGATAGGTTCTTTTTAAATATCTAAATATCCGTTTAACTGCTTTAAGGTGTGAAATTTTAGGATTGGATTGAAATGTTACATATAATCCAATACTAAACATTATATCCAGTCTTGTAGTGGTTAAATACAACAAGCTACCTATCATTGCTCTATATGTTCTTTGATCAAAATTTTCTCTCTCATTATCTAGGTCTAACTTTGTAGAAGTGCTCATGGGCGTGTTTATGGCCTTAGCATTTTTTATACAAAAATGTTTTAACAAGTCTAAAATATACTTAGTATGACTAATAAAAATATCATCATTTAATTATTTTATTTACAATTCTAAGAAAAAAAATTAATTCACTCATTAGGCTCATTTCAAATTCTTGGCTCATACTTTTGGCAAAAGATTAACATAAGGATTCATTTTTTGAACCAAAAATTATATCATCAACATACATTTGAATAACAAAAAAATTATTTTCAAAATACTTAAAAAATAATATGGTATCAACCTAATCTTTCAAAAAATTATTTAAAATAAGAAAAGAACTAAGTGTTAGGATCAATTAGAACTTGGGGGTGGTGGTGTAAGTTAGTAAAAGTGTAAAAAAGATCACATTTTAAAGAAAAATTTTTTGTTTAACTAAAACGGGAATCGGAAGTGTTTTATGGACTTGAAGGCGAATAAGTAAATGATTTAGAATACAATCAAAAGATGATGCTGTTGCCTTTCTAATTAAGAATAATTGAAAGTATTAATTAAGACAAGTAAAGAGCACTCAATTTTAGTGGTTTGGCCCCAATCTTGGCCTACGTCCATTTCCGAGTCCTCTTCGTCGAGGCCCACCAATGTCCACTACTAATCTTCTTTGGGTGAAGACCAAACCCTTACAACCTTTGAATCTTACAAGGGAGACCTTTTATAAGAATTACAACTCTTGGCTCACTCCCTCCCCTTTTTTTTCTCTTACACCCTTTTAGCACACACTTTTTTTACAGATTCCTTTTCCTAATGACTTGTATGAATACTTGTGCTAAATATATAAAAAAATTAGGATATTTATAGGCCCCAATTAGCTTCAGAAGAATGGAGCTAAAATTTAAATGCATCCGAAAAAACTGGGTACGGGCGGTATAACCTGCCTGCTGCCCGGATTCCTGGGCATCAGCGATACAATCGCTACCTACTTCCCGAATTCCTGGGCGATGGTGGTACCACCACTGCTCATTGGTGGTACAACCGCCATGAAATCCAAAAAAGTGATTCCCTTCACTTTTCTAATTCTGACTTGTACCTCCTATTGATCAATTTTCATGTCAACCAATTGAGCTCAATGCATCCCCTTAGTGGACCCAGTTGCCTTACATTAAGTTGATTTAGATTCTTTCCAAATTAAACTCAATTAGGACTCAATCCCTAACTACGACTCACTGATTACAACCATAAGGACTATCAAGCTAAACAATGACCTAACTTCCGCCAATCCGGTAGTCTCTGGTATTCTTAAAGTGAGTCTTACAGTCTTCCTCTAGAGATCTCCTAACGTGTTCAAAGTGAGCTTCCTAATTCCTTCGGTGAACTCCTAGGGAACTCCCGGTGAGCTCCCACTGTATCGTCCGAACTTTAGCCCAATGCACAAACTTGATCTTGGCCCATCATGTAGTTGTAATTCCTTTTCTCTATCATAGTTAAAACTTAACAATACTAACTATGAATTAAATAATTACAATCAACATGGTCAATAAATCCACTTCAAGACCTTTCCAATTCCCGATAAGCTTTTCGGCTTCTCCAATAATCTTCTAGCGAGTCTCGATCTTCTTCCGACGAACTCCTTTGCGCCATCTTGGCAAGCTCTTGATACCTTTGGTGAGCTCCCGATGTATTTTAGGCGAGTTTCCAACTGCATCATCCCCACTTCGGTCGGATGCCTGGACTTGACTTTGGCCAAACCTCCGATTGTAATTTTCTCTCTATCGTAGTTACTCCTACATTAGTCAACTCTAACAACCTTGTTAGATCAATAACCTATTAATTTATTTCATCATCAAAATCTGATATTCAACAATATCTTCTTTTTTATGATGACAATCAATTGATGATGAGAGTTAAACCTTACTCCCCTTTAATCCATGTCATAATAATGAAAAGTTAAATTCAAGAAAACCACACACTCTTGAATTCAAGTATCATGAAATGATTTTTCAAGCAATTATTATTTCAAGGATGAAAAGAGACATTCATAAATCAATTTGCACAAAAATTTACTTTGAGTTATTAAGTCATCAACTTATGAAAGATTTTCATGAATTATGCATCAATTTTACATAAGTCATCAATATCCATTTCTCCCCCTTTGTCATCAATAAAAAGGTGAAATGTAGAGCTAAAGATTTCAAGCCACATGTGTCTTTGCTCCCCCTTAGTAAAATAGGATATAAGCAATAATCTTCTCATAAATTTTTTTCCCTTTAACATGTATATATCATTTTTGTGTTATCAATTCACTATTTCTCCCCCTTTGTCATCTTCTAAAAGAGGTAAAATAACAAGCAAGTAATTTTATGATACATAAACTTATCATGTATCAAAATTTTCATATTTTTATAAAATAAATTTTGTATTTCTCCCCCTTAATAAAATAAGATAAAACCATAATTTTCTTATGAAAATTTCTCTTCCATTTCTTTGAATAGTAAAGAAGAAATAAGGGAGGGGAGTGAAAAATATCATATCACAAAAATAAAACTTAGTCATGTAAATTCCGAAATCCAAAAGTTAAGAACTACTCGTTCAATTTAATTTATTTCATTTCAAACAAAACTAGCAAATCAAGCAATTTAATCATTCTCATGGTTTAGCATTCCTAGCTGTCAACCTCAATCTTATATATGTAAATTTTAAAATTATTATTTTCAAGATGAGCTCAAAAATCCAAGAAATCTAAGATCCACTTATACATTCTTCTTTTGTAGAATTTCAGACACAATAGCAAATCAAAAAATTGAAAATATAGCAAATCATGCATTTTGAAAATCATCTCATGTAGATTTTGGTAAGAAACGTAATTTGTAAAAGTCACGAATTCAAAAAGAAAACTATGATAGTAAATCAAGCTCAACTTATTAATCATGCATTTTACAGGCATTTAGAAAATTTAAAATTCTAAATTTTCTTCTAAGCAAATTATTTCTCATTCAATATTATCATATCTAATTTGCTTCTATTCATATTGATAATTTCATCTCCCTCTTTGATCATTGTCGAGAAAAGGAATACGATAGTATAAATTTTCGTTTTAGCAAATCACTCCTCATCCAATATTAGAAGGTTTTCATAATCAAATTTTCTTCTAACTAAATCAATAATTTTGTCTCCCCCTTTTTATTATCAAAAGGATTATGATGATATATTTTCTTTATGACCATAAGTACAAAGGGATCATGTCATGAAAAATCAAATTTTTAAGTACTAAAAGACATGATTTAAATTAATAAATTTGCCCCTCCTTATTGTTTGTGAATTTAAACATAAGTGATCAATAAATATTATTTATTCAAAATTTTAAGAAAAATAGAAATCCAATCATGCAAATCTCATGTATTTAAAATTTCTAATTTTCTTTTTAGCAAATCGCTCGTCATCCAATAAAGTTTTTTTATAATCAAAGTATTTAATTTTATTATTGTAAAATATCACTTTCGTCTCTCCCTTAGTCATTGTCAAAGTAATAGTTAAAATATATTAGTACCAAATTTTAAGATCATAACTTTACCAAATGAGATATGAAAATGCAGGATCTCAATTTATATATATGATTTTAAATCATCAAGATTACTGTTTATAAAAAGATTCATGTTATAATTCCAAAAAGATAAACTTCTCTTTAATAAAAGAATTTTAGTAAATGATCTTGGTTTATATAAAACCGCAAATTGTAATTTTTAAGATTTCAAGATCATGATTTAAGTTATCAAATAATCAAAATCAAAAAAATCATATCCAAAATCATCATCAAAAAATCACTTTTCGAAAAATTTTAATAAAGGATTATTTTTCAAAAGAAAATAGCTAAAGTTTTTTAATTCATTTTATAAGAGATTCAACACTAATAGTATCATTTTATCTCTTGTCGAAGATTGATTGGATAAGAATAGTTATCCTCCTTTTTGTTTTAAACCAAGATCATTTAAGATTGAAGTAAGAGGAATTATTCTAATCACCTTATCAAAGAAAAATGATAAAAGATTAGAACAACACTTTAATTCCCTTAAATGCCATAAACTAACAAGTTTGATAAGTTAAAAGGGAAACCAAAGATTTAGAGTTTTTGAATGCCATGAGTAGAAAAGCTCGATAAGTTCTAAAGTTCACGCCAGAACTTAAAATAAGACACTCACCGATGTTGTAAAATGATTATATTTCTCTGAGTTGTTCTTTACAAAAAGAGTCAGCCTTGTTTATATAGATCAAGGCAAAGTACAAAGAGAATGAATGAATTAAATATATTAAACAACATTCACATTCTTAATTCATAAATATAGATCATTCATGAATTCTAACTTAAAAAATCTAAAATAAAATTGTCCACAGTTCTAAATATGGTGCACCATGGCTAAATGACCTTTATTCTTTAAAATATGAATTAAATTTTATAATTTCTTCAAGGCTGAACTTTTTCTTCATGATATGGACTTATCTGAATTACGTTGACCTTTTTTGGCTCTTCTTGCATCTAGAGAACTTTGACCAAATCTTGACTAACTTATTTATTCCAAATAACTTCCAATGAACAAGTTATAGCTTCTTTCATCTTTTTAACTTTAGCACTTATTATCTATCTTTCATGAATAATAAAAGGGTCCTTTGTATATTTATAATCAACTAATTAGGTTATATAAAAAAAGATACGCATTCAGATTTTTCAAGATGTGTAATTCATCCCATTGAATATGGGAGGATATGAAACGGAATGTCCCTCATTTATGCCAAACAAATCCATTAACTAAGTGGGTGTTAGTCCAATGAGTAAGACTGTGCTCTGATGCCAATTGTTAGGATTAATTGGCACTAAGAGAGGGGGGTGAATTAGTGCAAGTGTAAAATCACATTTTTAAAAAAAACTTTTCGTTTAAGTAAAACAAAAATTAGAACCTTTCTAAGACTTCAAGTCGAATAAGTAAATGATTTAGAACATAATCGAAAGGTAGTGCTCTTGCCTTTCTAATTAAGAAAAATTGAAAGTAGTAAATAAGACGAGCACTCATAATTTTTTAGTGGTTCAACCTCAATCATGGCCTACGTCCACTTATAACTCCTCTTCGTCGATGTCTACTGGTGTCTACTATCGATCTTTTTTGAGTGAAGACCAAACCCTTATAGCCTTTGAATCTTACAAGGGAAATCTTTTACAAAAATTACAACTCTTGGCTCACTCCCTTTCCCCTTTTCTTTTTCTTACACTCTTTTAGCATATGATTTTTTCACAGATTTTTGCCTAATGACTTGTGTAAATACTTATACTAAATGTAAGAAAACTTTGAGTATTTATAGGCCCTACTTAGCTTCAGAAGAATGGAACCAAAATTCAAACATACCTAGAAAAATCGGGTATGGGCGGTACAACCGTCGGCCTAGGCAGTCTAGCTGCCACCTGTTGCCCGGATTCTTGGGCATCTACGGTACAACCACTAACCTAGGCAATATAAATGTCACCTACTACTCGGATTCCTAGGCAGTGGTGGTACAATCACTGCTCACCTGTGATACAGCCACTAGGATTTTCAGAAAAGTGATTCCCTTCATTTTTCTAATCCCGACTTGTACCTCTTGTTGATCAATTTTTAGGTAAACCAATTTAGCTCAACTTGAGCTCAATCTGTCCCCTTAGTGGACCTAGTTTCCTTACATTGATTTGATTTGGATTTCTTCCAAATCAAATTTAATTAGGACTCAATCCCTAACTATGACTCACTGATTACAACAACCATATAGACCATCAAGTTAACTAATGACCTAACTCCTGCCAATCCAGCAGCCTCTGGCATTCTCGTAGCGAGTCTTACTATCTTCCTCCGGCGATCTCCCAATGTGTTCCCAATGAGCTTCCCGATTTCTTCGGTAAACTCCTAGCGAACTCCTGGTGAGCTCCTATTGTATCATTTGAACCTTGGCCCGATACTCAAACTTGATCTTGGCTCATCATCTAGTTATATTCTATTTCTCCATTGTAGTTAAACTTTAATGATGCTAACTAGGACTTAATTAATTATAATCAATATGGCTAACAAATCCACTTCAAGACCTTCCCAACTCCTGACAAGCATTTCGGCTTCCCTTGACAATCTTCCAACGAGTCTCGGTCTTCTTCTGGCAAACTCCCTTATACTGTCCTAGCTCCTAACACATTCCAGGTGAGTTCCCAACTGCATCATCCTCACTCCGGCTCGATGCTTGGACTTAACTTTGGCCAAACCTCTTATTGTAATTTTCTTTCTGTCGTAGTTAATCATGCATCAATCAACTCCGATAATCATGTTAGATCAATAACCTATTAATTGATTTTATTATCAAAATCTGAGATTTAATACTAAGTCTTTAATACCAAGCTCAAGGGGCTGGTTTCAATCCATAAAGAGCTTTAGAAAGTTTGAAAACATGATTCAGAAGAGGACTATTTTCAAGACAAGGGGGTTGTTCAACATACACTTCTTCGAACATGAGATCATTAAGAAAATCACTTTTAACACTCATATAAAGTAACTTAAAATCTTTAATAGATGCAAAGGTAAGGAGCATCCTTATGGCTTCAAGTCTAGCCATAGGAGCAAAGGTTTCTTCATAATCGGTCCCTTCTTCTTGGGTGAAACATTTGGCCACTAATCTAGCTTTGTTTCTAACCATGATACTATTTCATCTTACTTGTTTCTAAAAACCCATTTAATATCAGCCACTAAATGATCATTAGATCTAGGAACAAACTCTCATACCTCATTTCTCAAATTGATTTAACTCTTCATGCATTACAATAGCTCAAGAGTTATCTCTTAGGGCTTCATCAATGCATTTTGGTTTAACTTGAAAAAGAAATGTAGCATTAGTATAAAAAATTTTAAATGAAGAATGAGTTTGAATACCTCTTGATATACCTCCTATTATAAGCTCCTTACACTGAGCATTTATACACTTTCATTCCTTGGATAAGGATTTGGAAGTAGATTCATCCAAGTTACTTTTAGGAGGATTATCATTTAAATCAAAGTGCCAAAATCAAATTCATCATCAAAATCAATTTTATTAAGTTTTAAAATCTCATTGAAAACAACATAAATAGATTCTTCAATTACTAAGATTCTTCTATTGAATACATGATAAGTTTTTGAAATAGAGGAATAACTAAGAAACATGCCTTAATCGGATTTTGCATCAAATTTTTCTAAAATATCCTTTTCATTCAAAATAAAATATTTGTAGCTAAATACTTTTAAAATATGAAATATTAGGTTTTTTACCATTCTATAGTTCATAAGGAGTTTTAGAGAGTAATAGTTTTATAAGAACCCTATTTAAAACATAGGATATCATGTTAACAGCTTCGACCCAAAAATATTTGGGTAAGCTATATTCATTTAACAAGGTTCTAACCATTTCTTGTAAGCTTCTATTTTTTTCTTTCTACTACTCTATTTTGTTGTGGATTTCTAGGAGTAAAGAAATTATGGATATACCCATTTGACTCATAAAACTTTGACATTCATTGTTTTGAAATTCACAATCATGATCACTACGTATTGACAAAATCATAAAACCTTTTTTTTATTTTGAATAATTTTATAAAATTTTAAAAATATTTAAAAGAATCATTTTTGTGTACTAAGAAATAAGTCCAAGTGTATCTACTATAATTATCTACTAAGGCAAAGGCATATTTGATTTCTCCTAAGCTTGTAGTATTAATGGTCTAAATAAATTCATATGGATCAATTGTAGTGGCCTAGAGGTGCTTATTTGATTTTTTAACTTGAAGCTACTCTTTATTTACTTTCCTATTTGACAAGTATTACATATTTTATCTTTAAGAATCGGATTCGGTTAGGAGTCTATTTGATTATGAGTCCAAGTAGGAGTCTAGTTTAGGAATCTAACTTCAATTATGAGTTAGATTGGAGTCCCCATAAATAAGGGTGTAACACTTCTATTTTTATCAATCAACGAAGACAATATGTTTTAGCTAATAGGCCAAAACTATAGGAGTTCCCCTATAGAGATTAAGGAGACTGATTTCCTCAAAGTAATCATTTATCCCCCCTTTTTCATCTCAATCCACCATAGAACCTAGGAGTTCCTATCATCTGGTTTTAGAGCAGCATTCTTGGTGTGGCGTCTCGCTGTTCGTCCACTCCACCGCCACCCCTATAGTGACCATTTAATTTATCTTCAATAGAAACCTTTTGTTTCCTACCATTTAGTATCAGAGTAGTGATCCTTAACGCATTCTTGCTATGATTGCACTATCGATCTACATTGTCATCATCGCCCTTGCCATCATCATTGTCACCGTCTTTCATACCTTGCTGTTATTGTTATTGCCATCTAACTCTAGATTATAGCCACATTTTCTAGCCACCTTGCTGCAGTTTCTCACCAAAGATAAAGAACCAAAGATTGCTTCATTGATCGTAAAGTCCCCACACTTAAATGCTCATGTCACTCACTGGCTATAAGATCATATGATGATCCAAATATGGATTGCCTCGTATAACATCATGTGTTATACATTAGTGAAATTATTGATATTTTGTCTATCAAATTCACATGATTAGATTGAATGTTTCATCTCTCAATAATGTTTAGCTTTGGATGACTATAACTTGTAAACTCTATTCTCAAACCTTTAATAACAAAAATATCAAACTAAAATAGGAATGCTATTCTCAAACCTTTGATAACAAAAGATCATAACTTGTAAACTCTATTCTAAAACCTTTAATAACAAAAAGATTAAACTAAAATACGAATATTATACTGCCCTTAATATGCTATAACATGAATAGAATAAAAAAGATAGATAATTGTATGGACAAATATGAAGATTATCTCTTTGTCTCATCACATATCATGTGTTCCAAAGTGCTAAAATGGTCGATATTTTGTACATTAGCTCTACGTGATAATACTGAAGGTTTCGTTTATGGATAATTTTACCTTTCCATGATGATAACTTATAAACTTTGTTACAAGTTTTTAATAATAAAAAGATCCAACTTGCAGTATCCTTAACATGCTAACACATGAATAAATTATTGGGCAGATGGTCCAGATTCAGCCCATAATGGGCTTTAGTAAGCCCACAGCTTTAAACTTCATTTTTCTTTACCAAAATCCTAGTTTTGGTGGCTAGGGTTAAGAAAAAGAGGGCAATGATGACTGTGAACATGGGAGAGAGAAAAGAAGTAGTAAATTGGTAGTAGATGATAGAAAACAAGAGATCCAAGAAAGGAAAGAAGACAAGGATAGAGAAAGATAATTCTCAACCATCCAAAAAGTATTCTCATCTCAGGTTAGATTAGATCTACAATAGATTTTTTCTGTGATCACTTAAGGAGGTTTTGGATATTGTGTAAAGTAATATAGTCCTTGTATCTCTATCATTCTCTTGTGATTGTTGCTTGGGCTTAGGCAAGAAGCATTGAGATTTATACATTCATTATTTTTATAGTGGATTTTCTCTAGCTTGCCACATGGTTTTTACCTTTCTAAGTTGAAAGGGTTTTTCACGTAAATTGATTATAATTTTTGTTTGAATCCATTATGTGTTATGGTCTGCTAGTATTTGTTTATATACGAAGCCTTTACTTTTTTATCCCATCAATTAGTATCAGAGTAAGGTTTGGTGGTATTTAATTTTTTTATTCGAACATGGAGGCTGATAATGTTTCTCGCATAATTAACTTGAATGAAAACAATTGGATGATATGAAAACCAAGAATGGAAGATCTCTTATATTATAAGGACTTGTATGGACCTATATAAGGGGATAGTACAAAGCCTACAACTATGACAGATGATTAGTGGAAGAGGTTAGACCGAAAAATAGTTGTATTCATCCAACAGTGGCTTAATTACAGTGTCTTTCACCATGTTTCTGCTGAAAGTTCTACATACTCTCTTTGGAAAAAGTTAGAAGGTCTATATAAAAGAAAAACTGTTGGCAACAAAGCTTTCTTGATCAGAAAACTTGTGAACCTAAAATATAAAGATGTCACTTCTATTGTTGAGCATCTGAATGAAATATAGAGTATTACTAATCAGTTATCCTTTGTGAAAATATCTCTTGATGATGAGTTGCAAGCATTGTTACTTCTTAGTTCATTACTAGAAAGTTGAGAGACACTAGTAGTTTCTCTCAGTAATTCTGCATCATATGGTGTTGTCACTATGAGTCAAGTAACAAGCAGTTTGTTGAATGAGGAGTGAGGAGTAAGAATTCAACAATATCTCATATTGATTCACAAGCACTTATCGAAGAGAACAGAAGAAGGTCAAAATCCAAGGATAGAAGTGGTTCACGTATGGGTAGAAGCAAGTCAAGATCAAGAAAAGATATTGTTTGCTACAATTGTGGTGAGAAATGATATTATAAAAATCAATGTAAGTAACATAAGAAGAATAAGAAAAAGGAGAAAGAAGTGGAGCCTATAGAGTCAAAAGATAATATCATAGCTACAATACAGGGTAGTGATTATTTGATTTTATCTATTTTTGATGATATTTTTTTTATGTCAGGATATCGAGTGGATAATTGACACAGGTACTTATTATCATACTACACCACGGAGGGAGTTTTTTGCTACTTACAGGTCTAGAAATTTTGGTGTTGTCAAGATGGACAATTATGACATAGCAGACATCATTGGCATGAGTGATATCCACATAAAAACTAACCTTGGCTACAAGTTGATGCTTAAGGATGTGAGGCATATGGTTGACATAAGGCTAAATTTAATTTCAGTTGAAAGATTGGATGATGAAGACTTTGATGTTAGATTTCACAAAGGGCTTATTAAATGCTATAGAGAAAGACTTCAGGATGGAGTTATGGCATAGGCAATTAGGACACATGAGCGAGAAGGGGCTACAAGTTCTTTCCAAGAGAGAGGTATTTATTGCTAGACCTTAAAGATCTATGTCTGAACCCTTATGTTGATTGTTTGGTTGACAAACAACATAGAGTTTCTTTTGCTAGTCTTACTTTATCTAGAAAAATGCACGTCTTGGACCATGTCTATATAAATGTGTATGGTCCTTTAAGGACAAAAACTCTTTGTAGATCTATTAATGTTCTTAGTATTAGTGGTACACTTTGTTTTATCACTTTTATAGATGACTTTTTCAGGAAAGTTTAGGCCTATGCTATAAAGGGTGATGTCGCCCCGTTCCTTCTCCCCACGCTGGGAGACGTTTCTTCTCTCAGCGCGGGGAGAAGAAATCTCTCCGCGAAGCCTTGGCAATGGATCGAGATCAGGAGAGCACCCGCGGATCTCCAGATTCTCCCTTTTCTTCTCTCTCTTCTTCTTTCTCCCTCGATCGATACAGCTCGAAATCGGCCAGCGATGGTAGAAATCAACTGTTATCGCTCGACAACAGTCAGCGATGGTCAAAATCGATCGTTATCGCTCGGCAGCGGCTAGCGATGATCAAAATCAGATGTTACCGACCAATTTCGGGTGGTAATAGGGTGGAAACAATCCCGATCAGCGGTACCACCCGATAGTAGACAGTCGGTGTATCGGTCCACTAGCGAACCTAGATGTACCACCCGATATAGGTGGTACCTATCAATATTGCAAACCTTGGTTTCAACATGAGATATGGTATTTCAGCAAGAGAATTTAATTAGAAAATCATGTAAATCAGATGCAAAATCAAGTTACTTTGACTTCTACAATTTGATCTATATTATCATGGTATACTTCATAAACTTGTGAGAACTTTATGTACGTCTTATAGTTTAGAGTTTTGCAATTTTGATCTATATCGTCTAGTAAGGGCAGTTATCGGTATACGGATGTCTGCTACCAGATGGTACCGCCAAAATCGATCGTCGGCGATCGATTGAGGGAGAAATCGACAGTTAGCAATTGATTGAGGGAGAAAAAGGAAAGAAGAAAAGGAGAAGAAGAAAGAAGAAGACCTCCTTTACCCGCGCCGTCCTTGCCTGCATACCATCGCCACCCGTGGGTCGCCCATGCACCGTCCTCGCCCGCGGGCGATTCTTCTCCTACCCGTAGAGACGAAACATCTCCCCGCGTGGGGAGAAAGATCGAGGCGATGTCGCCTCGGCAACGTCGCTAGTTTTTTTTCTTTTTTTAATATATTAATTTTAATATTATCTAATAAAATATTATATTATATTTTAATATACCAAACGGTATGTACAATACCGTGTACCATACCATATCGAGATAATCTCAGTACATCAGTACTACCGGTATATGAAATCTTAATTTGGACTAATAGCATTGTAAATGCTCGTTTTAGGGGATTAATTATCCGTTGTTCGGTTAATATGAAAAGAAGTTTAGAAAGACTAGTTATAGCATTCTCTCACTGTAGAAGAGTATACGACTCATGTTAAGTTAATGTAATCAGAAAATTCTGAGATTTTACATATCGTTTGATGATAAACTAACAAATTTCAGATAAGTACAGCTTTTTAGAGGTTGTCAAAGCAGTTCTATTGCTCAAATCAGTCAAGTTACAGAAAATTCACTGTTCATACACATGAACACCATACAAACATGCAACGAGAAAAATGCTTCATGTTACAAACAAAAAAAATCCTGAGTAGAAAATGATATTAGACTTACAGGTTCAGTTCTAAAAAAGACCATTGATGTGCGTGTTAGGACAAACCAACGTTTTTTCCATGATGTCCAGCCCATTCCTACAATTTTAATGGATTTTATAAAAATCATAATATTTTTTGATCAAATACTTAATAAAAAATAAAAAGATACTCTTAAACCATGATGCATAAGGATGGCAATGCACATTTTTGTGGAATGAAATGAAATGTGATGAAAGAAACAAAATGCTGATATTACAATAAAATCATTAAAGAAAAGACCAACTTAAAGAATTTAAATGATTTCTATGATGCCATAGAATGTGGAACTTCAAGGACTACAAAATGGTTATTATTGAAACATGAACCTCCTGATAAGATCATCCCTGGAGAATAATATATCTAATATATCTAGGTTGTTCAGTAGAAAATCCTGATGTTGTGAAAAATGAGAATCAAACAAATTTGATCATGTGAAAAGAAAATGGAGACTGTTATTATTCTCCTCTAGTGAAAGAAATTATTCCACTATTCCTATCCTCATCTCTATGCATGTTCAAGAATCATTATTTCTTTTAGTTTATACCCAGTTTAAAACAGAATAAGAGAATGATGGTTCATTAGCAAGGTAAACAATACAAAAAGGCATGACAAGACTTAGACTGAAATTATATAAGTGATTTATATGAGTTAGATGTCTAGCTTTCAATATCATTAGAACAACAAACTGGAACAAAAATATTAATAAGCTTAATATATCAATCATTGCATTAACGTAAAATGAAAATCACTGAAAATGACTTGACTGCCTCGAAGTTGTTTGTATAAAAGAATACCTTTAGATGAAATGAAGAGTGGCCCACTCTTGAAAACCTGCACTTGTTGAGATCAAGCATTTAGTATTCACAATCTTCTTCAAGAAAAATGGCTTAAAAACAGAAAGGATGTATACGAGATAAATTTTGAGAAATTGCTGACAAAATGCCTAGCGATCCTGAATTTTATATGAGTTCATGAAGTTTATCTCACTTTCACGTATGTACCATATATAAATAATAAGATACTATGAGGAGGGCTCAAGGCATATAAAACAAGGAAATTATAGATAAAAAAATTAGAAGGAACTCATAGTATAAATGCAAAATCAGGAGTAAATAAAGCTTCATATGTCCCATAAGTGAAAAACCAGCTAAAACGAATGAGAATAGTTATAGATACAAGAATCAGAAGGAACTTGTTAGAACCCTTGCAGATTCTAAGTTTGGGATGATCTCTATAGGGGATCGGCCTCCTTGGAATTCTATACGGGTTCCTCCCTCCTTGGTACTTAAGCCATTGGCTAAAGAAAGATTGATTTATTTATGATAAAAAGTGGATGATTACAAGGTTATTTATAGGCCTTCAATCCCTAATTCCTAAGAGGACCCCTACTTCAACACTCCTACCCTTAACTAACTCCTGAAGCAACTTCTAATGCAACTCTAAGTCCAACCACCAACCGATCTATCTAGGGGTGACTGATTGCTTTATTGTTTCCTAATCCTATTCTAATTTAACCTCTCCTCAACCAACCCCTCTTTAACTAGGATAAGGGGTCGTTAATTAAGGTAACATGCATCTTACTCTCCCCTCAAATATCTTCCTCAACTAATCCTAGCCTAGCCGGCCTCCTTACTTTCCTTAATAGGGGTCGGCTAGATAGGATTTACATGAATGCCCCTTAGATTTTACATGATTGCCCTCTTCCATGAATACTCCCCTAGCTAGAGTCCTAACTGACTTGGCCTCTTCAAATCAGCCTTATCCTCAAAGCTGAGGCTCTATGAACTTTGGGTCTCGATCTGCAATTCTCCTTAAAGCTTCATTGTGGTATCTACGGTAGGTGCACTGTGGTCCGATGGTCCAGCATTATCTTGTATCTCCATCAAGGGTAGTAGTCTCGGAAGGTATTGTCACGATCCTATGATCCCATACGATCATTAGTTGAACTTGAACCTCCTCATCAGTTGGGATGTCAGGTGGATGGATCTGAGTTGAGTCGTCCTTTCTAAACTTCCATTTATGGTGAGATACTTGGAGAATCAATTATATTTTTAAATTGATGTACTGATCTGATCCATAAGTCACCACTCCATTATGATCCCTAATTTTACAAGGGCCAAAGTAGCAGGGGACCACTTCCTTGAGGCTCGAATTTTCTGCTAGTAGAGCTGGAGATGAAGGGAAACTCAATATTTAATAGCAAACTTTCTTCTGCTTCAATATTTATCAGGTGGTTGTTTCTTTCTTGCATTGGCTGCCACTTGATTATTCTTTAATAGTAATTGAGCATTTTTTTAGAATAATTGCTACCCTTTGATAAGGTCCCTGGTGGTGTGAGCCTATTCTAAGTCGGAGGAGGTTAGGAGCTATAATTTTATCGAGCCTATTTTCATCTCTCTTTTGTGTTGTTGACCTGTATCATGTCAGACTTCAAATTTAGTAGTAATTAGTATCCCTTTATAGATCAGAAGCATCGTGTGAAATGTAAGGAGAGCCTTAGTGCAGATTAGGTGTCGGCCAGCTTACAAGAGGGTGTGCTGATCTCAACTCCTGTTTTATCTGCTCCAATTTCAAACACCTCATTTCGATCTGATAATGCTAAGACCGATATAGATGGCATCATAGCTGTGAAGGCCCCATAGATGGTGGACGTGTGGATGCCTTCCTCCTGTTCCTTTAGAATTTTGATCTTCATCCAATCATAGATTCCATGCTGGTACTATTGCTGGAGGGACTTGATCTTCTTATGATTGTCAATAGGGAAGACTTCAAATAGCATAGTCCGCTCCTGGGAGAGGTAGTGGAAGTAGCCCAAGATCTGGGAGTGTTGTATCAAAAGCTATAGTTGGTTCAATTGGATGCGGCACTTCAGGAAGAGCTTATCCCTGTAGATAAAGAGACAAAGCTTATGGAGATAAAGTGTCATTGCAAGGGAAGGTCATGGCCAAATGATCTGTGTCTCCTGCATCTCCTAGATAATCCTTTTAGCTTCGGCCCTCTGAGGATGTAGACAACAATAGAGCCGAATATGTGCTGGTGGTTCCTCCTGTAATATCAACATACAGAGGTCGTGCAGTTTGGTAGGATGAAATAGACTCAGTTTGGTAGAGGTAGCAAACTTCTCAAAACGTTATGTCTTTTCTTCACTCCCATGTTTCCCTTGTAAGGTCACATGGTTTACTTTACCATTCATAAGGTCATTGGGGCTCATGGTCTTGATGAGGATGGTGACTTACTGCTACTTAAGAGATTCTTCAACTTTCATTGCTTGCGGGTTTATATGGCCGGCTAGAGTGTGAGTCATGCAATTGGTCGGTTGTGGGTACTCCTTCGTGTTCACCTCTTCAGGTACAAGGTCATCTTCTTTAGATTCTTTTATAGGTTCTATCATAGAAAGCTTCCCTTTTTGCAGTGATGGTTGCAACTCCAAAGTTTATTGTAATGCTAACAAAAGCCCTTCACCGATCTATGGCAAAGTTCTTCTCTCGTCAATTTCTTTGGCAGCAAAGCATGACTGGGAGCAGGGGTGCTAAAGGTTTATATGTTGCTAGTCTAGGAGTAGTTATCATCCTTCGAGCATCTTGGTTCTGTCGTTCCTCTTAGATTTGGACGAAAGAGATTGCAACCTTCACGATGGGGGCTGTCGCGCTTTAACCTCTCCTTTAATTTCTAGCTTGAGTCATTCGATGAACATCCCTAATAATTATTTGTCAGACCAATCATGATTAAAGTAAGATTATTCCTCAAACCTGGTTTGGTATTCTTGGATTGTGGAGGTTTATCGGATCTTGGCAAGTTGTTCATTGATATTCTCATACTTAGTCAGCCTAAAGTAGTTCAGCAATGTGTACTTGAACTGTATCCACATCAGAGCCCCATGGTTGTATTCAAACTAATTGTACCATCATGTAACATCTCCTTTAAAGTGGATGATAGTGATGTCCACCATGGAATCCTCCAGTGTTTGGTGATGACGGAAGTAACATTCAGCTCATGAAATCCATCTCGTCAAGTCTCCTTCTTCCCATTGAGGGAAGTCCTCCCTCATGCATGGCTGCCTCAAATCAGTGGCTCATTCTTTCTTTTTGAGAGGCCTCTCTAAACTTACACTTTGCTGGAATTCTGTTGGGCTCGGAGATTGGCCCTATTCGAATTCAGCGAATAAGGTGAGCAATCTATCCTCCACGCATGATTCAAACACCTCCAACTTGGCATCGATTGAACCTTGAGATGCCATTACGTATGCCTCTAGATCTGAGATGTCAATATCCTTCTCCTGTTGTTAGGTCAGTGATATGAAACGATTTGGTGGATTGATGGCCGAAAGAGGTGGTGGATCAAGGGTAGATGACTATGATTTGGGGCTAAAAAGTTACTGTTTTTGGTTGCTACTGGGGCTATGATTTAGGACTGCTATAGGGGTTTTATAGGGGGTATAATGACTGGGGTTTAAGGTTAAATGAATGGGTTAGGGTTGCTATTGATGACATCAACGGATTTGATAGGAAGCAAGTAGTACTGAAGGTAGGGCAGCAAAATTTTTTAGCAAAGAGGGTGCTATTGATGCTGTTGTTTGAGGCTATTGCAGAGGCTGTAAGGAGGGACCAATGATAGAGTTTTAGGGTTAGAAGGATGGCTTAGGGTTACTATTGATGACAGTAATCGGTTTGGTAGGGATTGGTGGCCAAAAGTGTGACGGATCAAGGTTGCGATTTAGGGTTGATAGCTTGGGTTTTAGGTTACTGTTGGTGCTACGGTTTGAGGGTGCTATGGAGGCTGCGAAGGATTATTATGGCACTGGTTTAGGGTTGCTGTTAGGGCAGCAACCGGTTTGGCAAGGTTCGATGGCTGCAGAAGATAAGGATCGATGGAAGGTTCGGTGGCTGTGGAAGACCATTGTTTGGGCTACGGTTTGGGTTGGTTATGGAAATAAAAAAAAGGCTATGATGGCTGTGTCTTAAGGCTATAGGGGTGCCCTAAGGATGACATAGGTGGTAGCAATAATTTCGGTAAGGATCAGATATGGGCGTAGCAAAAAATACCGAAAGGTAGTGTTGCAGAATTCTGCATCGATAGGCTGCGACAATCACTATTTTGGGCTGTGGTTTTAGGTGCTGTTAGGGTGGTTATGAGGGTTGCATCTTAAGGATAAAGGGATGCCCTAACGACATCTTGGGTGGTGGCAGCAAGTTAATTGGGTTTCGGTGGGTTAAGGAAAAGAAGAAAGACAAACGTGCAGTAGCAGATTTTTCATCGAAAAAATTCTAGCAGTGAAGACATAATTTTTTCCAAAAATTCTCAATGAAAATTTGATTGAAACTCAAAGATATCTACTAGTAAGAAAGAGATAATATCGTCAAAAATTTTATGTAAGGAAACGACAGCAAAAGGTTTGGCAAAATCAAAGATTACAAAAAGTGTTATTGTAGAATTTTTTCGGCAAAAAATTTCAGCAGTATAATCAAAATTTTTTGCAATAGTGCATAATAAGGAATTAAGTAAAACTCAATGGAAATCCACTGGCAAGGAAAAGGTAATGCTGTCAAAAAATTTGTGAAAGAAATCGGCAGCAAAAGTTTTGATCAAGGAATACGAGAATGTACTACGGTAAAATTTTTTTGTCAAAAGATTTCAGCAGTATAGACGAGATTTTTTACCAGCAGTTCAAAACAAAGATTCAAGTAAAAATCAAAGATAATTTGCTGCTGGTAAGGAAAAGGTAATGTTGATAAAAAATTCATGGAAGAAAACAACAGCAAAAGGTTCAGCAAAATCGAAGATCACGGGAAGGTACTGCAATAGATTTTTACGTCTAAACTACAGCAGCTTGGACATAAAAGATGAGTAGGTTATCTTGATGATTTTTCAACAAAACCAAAGGGAGATCCGAGGATACGAAGTTATAAAGCTGTGGTAGAAATTTCATAAAAATTTGATTAGTAAAAACACAACAGCAAATCAAACAGTAAGGGGTGTGCGGCTAGAATTCTGTGACATAACTTTCGTCGTAAAGATGGAAACTTTACGATAAAATGTTTAAGCAGCAATATGGGAATAATTTTTTGGGTTTTTGGATTAAGGATAGCTAAATTGCATTAGCAGTAAGGTAGAAAATCAGAATATGTTGCAATTCATAGGCAGATCAAGAGATGATTTGCAGTGGTGGAGATGACGACGGAATTCGTGACAATCTTCAAGTAATTGTGGGAATTGCTTTGGATGGCTGTGGGGGGCTTATGGATGGTTATGGAAAAGCAGCGAGAAGCCAAGAACGCTGCTCTGATACCAAGTATTAGAACCCTTATGGATTCTAACTTTAGGATAATCTCTATTGGGGATTAGCCTCCTTGGAACTCTATAAGGGTTCCTCCCTCCTTGGTACTCAAGCCATTGGCTAAAGAAAAATTGATCTATTCATGATAAAAAGTGGATGATTACAAGGCTATTTATAGGCCTTTAATCTCTAATTCCTAAGAGGACCCCTACTTCAAGACTCCTACCCTCAACCAACTCCTAAACCAACTTCTAATGTAACTCTAAGTCCAACCACCAATCGGTCCATCTAGGGGCGGCCAGTTGCTTTATTGTTTCATAATCCTATTCTAATTTAACCCCTCTTTAACTATGATAAGGGGTGATTAATTAAAGTAACATGCATCTTACTCTCCCCTCAAATATCTTTCTCAATTAATCCTAACCTAGTCGGCCTCCTTACTTTTCTTATTAGGGGTCAGCTAGATTGGATTTACATGAATACCCCTTAGATTTTACATGATTATCCTCTTCCATAAAACTAAATTAAAATTTTACTAACTAAAATCGTAACAGAACTCATAGTATAATCATGAAAGGAGTACTTAAAGAAAGATTCATATGTGCACGAGAGTGAAAAACCAGTCAAAAAGAATAAAAGCAAGTACATCAACAATCATCTTTCCTATAAAACATAGGCCATACATATTATTACAATTCATCTGGAATAACAGAAATTCAAATGAATCTCAAAATTGTTGCATCAACAAGAAAAAAGGGGAATATGATAAGGCGGATGACTCCACAGACTTAACAAGATTAAATTATTCATACATAATGATAATGAAGCAACACCCAAGCAAAAACATTGCATGGATACTGATCAAGCTCAAAAAGGTGGTATACTTAAAACTGACAATGGGGTCGGTGTAACAGATACGAACAAGAAAATTACGCTGACAACAAAAGATGATAGCATCTGAGATACGGATTCATGGATCAAAGTATTCTGCCATCTAGTTCATTCAGTTGTGCACTATTGATGAAAATGCAGCACTATGCTTCTGATTTGCTATGGTTACCAAACCTGCATGGTTTTTCAGTGTTTTGACATGACAAACCTGGCATCGAATGAAGTTGATGACTATGGCACTTAGATTTTAGGATGTCCTGGCAGTTTTAAATGATTATCAGACTTGTAATGTTCAATCAATTTCTTTGTATATCCCTGACTAATTCATAGTCAGTCATTGTATAATCAGTCATTGTATAATGGGACACAATTTTCAGATAATTTGTTAATAAATGATATCTCATTTAGGATTTATTCGAATCCAAGAATATATATCAGTATAAAAGGAATGAGGTATTAAGCTAAAATATGTGTAATCCAATAATTAAATTCAGACACTGTTTACCTAGCAATCATTTACCAGTAGAAAATTTCAGTTACTGGCATCTACGGAGTTAAAGTGAAATAAAAAAATATATTGTCACCATTAGTCAACAATGTATATTTTCACTTGTTTCTAGTTGGTATTGGATCATAAATTCTCTAGAAATGCTATTATGGATCATAAACCGAGCAACATAACAAATAATTAAGTTCGACCTTGACAAAATTCATAAAACCAAACAATCACAAGAATAAAACAAAGGAACATGAAGTATGTTTTATTCGTATAGATAAACGTTTAACAGAGATAATATAACAGCGAAAACAATTAATTCTTGAACTGAACGGAGCCTTACATTGCAATTAGGACAATTATTTGATTGCTTATCAGGATTGTCAGAGCCCCTGGTGATCCAGAAATTGGTATCCCCCTCCACACAGCGACAAGTTTTCCTTTGCATTACATTGTCTGCGCTATGAGATGATGCCATCTGTTATTATCTAGTTCTTCAACTGCATCATAGAACAAAACGAAAACTTAATTTGGTCAAAGCATACATGGGACGGTAGAAAAGGGCCAAAATACCAAGTGGAGATGTCGTGGATCGATCAACATATACCAGATCGATTGAGAATCATAGGGCTTTTCCAAAAGAGCAAAGAAATAGAGACGGCACCTACCCTGCCTCGAACGAGTCCGGGAACTCGAGACCCATCAAAATGATCACGTTCTGGGCATCGGAGACCGACGGCAGGGTTCAGGCGGCGCAACAAACTTCCTAATTCTTCTTCCTCGGTTTCCTTTTTCTCATCTCTCTCCTCATTTTTCTTTCTTTTTTGTCTTCGCTTCGCTCAGATTTGTCAACCACACTCGCGGCTACGTCGCTCCGTCGCTCCGTCGTTCTCTCTCGCCCGCTTTCGTCTCCTAAAACTCCTCTGTCTCCCTCCCTCCACATACAATTCGACCGTGGGATATAGCTTGGCAACAGTGAGATCGGGTTGGATGCACAGCAAGTTTCCGTGGGGACAGTGTCCGGGAGATGGCGTTATACCGTAACGGTCTGCCTTCTCGTGTCGCGTGAGGGCTGAATTTCATGTAAAAAAATTATCTTTTGGTTATTTTAACTTGAAATTGTGGCTATCGGATTATATTATTTTATACTCAAAATATTAGTTTAATAATGTATTTGATTCATATATTCTATTTTAAGTCGATTTGAAATCTCAATTGTAAAGTTTTTACATCACAAATATTAATCTAATATAAGTATATCTGATTCATTTTAGTTAGAAAGTTGATTTTAGTATAAATTGTATCCCTAAATTTATACTAGCTCATGACCCATCTTACAAATTTTGGAAATGTCAACAATTATTTTTTTTAATAAGTAAAAATAATATATTATGTATAAGGTTTGTACAAAATAGTTTTATCTACATAATTCATAGACTAAAGCGTGAAGTCTCTTAGTGTAATCGATAAGATTGCACCCCACCTGAAAAAGATGGAATGGGTGCATTTCATCAAATTCATCTTCAAGAGTAGCACAATTATGTAGTCAATAAATAATAAAATATAATATCTAGATCGTCCTGGACTACTTGTAGAAACATCACAAAAATATAAGCTTTTCACCACATAACACATTACAATCTTCATCAAGTTAAAAATAAAGACCTTGGCATTGATAGCTATATTTTTCCTGTTAAATTTTATCTTAATAAGAAATACATATAAATCCCTCTAAATTCATTATTGTTATTTTGCCTTTTAGAATTTAAGTCTAGAGTAGTCATTAATTTTCACTATAATCACTGAAAAGTTTTGGTTTCTTGTTGTGAAATCTTCATTAATCTGAGGATGTAATTATAATACCCGAGTCCTATCTTTAAGCGACAAAAGCCCAGTTGCACGAAGTTTGGTTAAAATATGTAGAACAGAGGCTACCATGAACAAGGATTTCACTACACCTTTTGAGTATCGAACAAGTCTTAAACACCAGTGAATTGCCTAAAATAATTCTTTTTTGTCTCACATCATGCTGCTAAGTCTTCCATGCTTGAACAAAATATATTGAATTTGATTTTAATTTACATAGAAAAGCAAATTAGAAAGGTATTTTAAATAATAAATATTTCTATTTCTAAATTAATTAGCTTTGATCCCAATAGAAAATGAAAGATAATAGTCTAAAATGATGTGAACATATACGAAAGAAACATATATATATATATATATATATATATATATATATAGTGGTTATATTGTATTAGATAATTCAAGTATTAATGATGTGAGGATAGGTAGTTAAAAAAAGACATGGATCTAGAAAGTTACTAAAAATAATTAAAAAAAGACAAGCTCAATAACAAGATAAAAGATGTAAGCGATCCAAATAGTTAAAACATCACGACTTATCCTTATTATTGTGCAAGAAAAAAGTGACCCCTATAGAAGTTCCACTAGCGCTTGAGATTGTGCCAATTACAGAAAGTGGAAGCTGCACAAAACTCTATCGATGAATTTAATAGCACTAAAACCAAACATGTTCAATATTTCTTAGTTCAGATGGGATTAAAGAGATGGATTCAACTTTACATAATCAAAATCACAGAACCAACGAGAAAGAAGATTATCTCCATGCAGTCCCTCAATATTTTTTGATACTCTGAAAACTACACATTTTTATTGGGTCCATCAGTCAAGTATGAGATCATGAGACCACAAGGCTGAAAGAATTGAAAGAATGATCAAACTGTGTTGAACTATCAGCTATACTTGGTGGGAAGAGAGTTCATCCATCATCCATCATCCATGAGAGACTGTACGTGGAGAGTGCTAAAAAAGAATACTAAAATGCTGAAGTAGCACTGTTGCTGTGATTACTGCTGCCGGAACTCGACAGCCGTTTCACCAATCTAGCCAAGGCTTCCTTCATCCATGGATGCTGGCATCCCTCTTTGGCTTCTGCCCCGTCACCTGATTCACCAAACCAGTATGAGGGATGGAAAACACCACTACCTCGAATCTAACGATTTAGTTCTCTAATGTGTGATTACCCATTTGCGTTCTCTAGTGTGCATCTCAGGCCAGTCCCGCAGTTCCTCCGTCACATTGAGAGGGAACATGATGCCCTCGTGCACTGCGTCGTAGGTCCTGCTCTGATACTTCCATTTCCCAAGTTTTCGCTGCAACGATGGCACAGCAAGATGGTCAGCAACACTGCGACAAAGGCGAGTAATTTGAAGAGGAAGTGGGCAGGATCGCAAGCTTACCTGCACATTCCCCTGCTCTCCAGCTTCCTCCAATGCCTCCCGCAAAGCTGCTTCTTTAATGGTCTCATCCGTCTCCCACCCACCCTGATAAGGCAACAGAAACCCATTGATTTGATTCAACACCAAGAATTCAGATTAATTAAGACAAAATTGTTCTTTGGTGGATTCTCATGAGCATTTCATCGAGCAAATTACACGAATCTATTACTGACATGAAAAAAAAAACATAGCTTTTTGCATACCTTTTGAAACAACAATCCATTTCCTTCGGGCAAACTGATGACAAGAACCTACATGGATTTATCGAGGTCTTCGCTGTCGTCAGGATTATACTTGTAAGGAATGCACCCGACGATGAGGCGGCTCCCACTCTTGCTGTAGCATTGGAGCTGTGGTTTTCGTCGTCGTCAAGATTGAAGTAAGATTAACTATTCAAATCACTTTATCAAAGAGAAAAATGATAAAAGATTAGAATAATATTTTGATTCTCATAAACATCACAAACTAAAAAGTTTGATAAGTTAAAAGAAAAAAATAAAGATTTAGGGTTTTTGAATACCACAAGAAGAAAAGTTTGATTAGTTTCAAAGTTCATGCAAGAATTTAAAAACAAATACTCAGTGTTGGAAGTTGATTATATTTTTCTATGTTATTCTTTACAAATAGAGTCAGCATTATTTATATAGAATAAGATAAGATATAAAGAGAATGAACTATTTAAATATATTAAATAACGTTCATATTCTAAATTTATGAATGTAGATCATTCATGAATTCTGCCTTAAAAAATCTAAAATAAAATTATCTATAATTTCAAATATGGTCCACCATGGCTAAATGACCTTTATTCTTCAAAAAATGGATTAAAAATTTTAATTCATTCAAAGTTAGACTTACTCTTCATGGTTTGGATTTATCTGAATCACGTTGATCTTTTTGACTCTTTTTGCATCCGTAGACCAAATCTTGATCAGTTTGTTCCTTCCAAATGCCTTTCAATGAACAAGTTATGGCTTCCTTCATCTTTTTCACTTTAGCTTTTATTATCGGTTATTCATAAATAACAAAAATGTCTTTGACAGATTTATGATCAATTAATTGGGTCATATCATTCCCTCTTTCCTCGAAAGGATTTGTCCTCAGTACCTTCATTGCCTATATTAAATAAAGATAAATCAGAAAGATTGAAGGTTGCACTAATATTGTCATACTCACCTAGTAGATCTAGCTTGTGTGCATTGTCATTGATTCTTTGAAGGACTTGAAATGGACCATCTCCTCTTAGCATTAGTTTAGACTTCCTTTGGCTAGAAAATCTTTCCTTCCTCAAGTGTAGCCAAACCCAATCACCGGGTTCAAATACTAGTTATTTTTTATCTTTGTTATGTTGTTTCTCATATTGTAGAGTTTTCTGTTTAATTTGTGTTTGAACTCTTTCATGCAATACTTTGACAAAATTAGTTTTCTGCTTACCATCCAAATTAGTCTTTTCCAAAGGTAATGGTAGCAAATCTATATGAGTTAATGGATTGAACTCGTATACAACTTTAAATGGGGAATGATTTGTTGTAGCATGCACACTGCTATTATAAACAAACTTGACTTGTGGCAAACGTTCCTCCCAATTCTTCAAATTTCTTCGAAATATGACTCTAAAAAATATTGATAAAGTTCTATTTACTACCTTTGTTTGTCCATCTATTTGGATGACAAGTGGTTGAATACAACAACTTTGTACCCAATATGCTCCAAATTATTTTCCAAAAGTAGCTAAGGAATTTCACATTTCTATCACTCACAATTGTCCTTGGAATTCTATGTAATCTCACAATTTCTTTGAATAATAACCCTACAACATGTGTTGCATCATCTGTTTTGTGGCAAGGAATGAAATGTGTCATCTTGCTAAACCTGTCAATAATAACAAAAATAGAATCGCTCCCTCCTTTTGACCTAGGTAAACCCAAAATAAAGTCCATAGCTATATCAACCCAAGGCTCACTAGGTATATGAAGAGGAGTATACAACCCATGAGGCATTAATTTAGATTTAGCTTATTTTCAAGTAATGCATTTCTCACACAATCTCTCAATATATATTTTCATGTGTGGCAAAAAAAAATTTATTTAACACATCTAAAGTTTTTATGATCCCAAAATGCCCCATTAAACCTCCACTATGCCTCTCTCATAAGTAATTCTCTCATTGAACATTGAGGAATACATAACTTGTTTTCTTTCAGAAAAAACCATCATGCTTGAAAAAAATTTATCAAAACCCGCTTTCTCACATGCCCCATAAATATTAGCAAAATCATGGCCAAAATTTTATAAATCTTTAATATTCTCATAACCTAATAATTTGGCATCAAGTTTAGAAATTAGAGTATACCTTCTAAAAAGAGTATCGACAACTATATTTTCTTTACTTTATTTGTACTTGATGATGTAGGGAAAGGATTCAATAAACTCTACCCATTTTGCATGCCTACGACATAGCTTTCCTTATTCTTTGAGATATTTCAAGGACTCATGATTGGTATGTATAATGAATTCCTTGTACCAAAGATAGTATTGCCATGTCTTTAACACTCTTGCCAAAGCATAAAACTCCTTATCATATTTCGGGTAGTTAAGACTTGCTCCACTTAGCTTCTCACTAAAGAATGCAATGGGTCTGCCTTCTTGCATTAAGACTCCTCTAATACCTATCCCACTCGTATCACACTCGATCTTAAAAGTTTTAGCAAAGTTAGGTAAAGCAAGTAAAGGTGTTGAACTAAGTTTGTCTTTAAACAAATTAAAAGCATAATCTTTTCCTTTACCTCACCTAAATCTCATATTCTTTTAGATGCATTCAGTTAATGGTGCAACAACTATAGAAAAATCCTTAATGAATCTTCTATAAAAGCTAGCAAGACCATAAAAACTTCTAACATTACTAACACTAGTGGGTTTTGCCCATTCCCTAATTATTTTCACATTTTCTTGATTAACATGTATTCCTTTATCATTAACAACATAACCAAAAAAGGTAATTTCATTAGTGTAGTTTTCTTTAGATTAGTATATAATTTTTTTTCTTAAGCACATTAAAAATAGCTTCTAAACGTGTTATATGCTCATCCAAACTTTTGTTATACATAAGTATATCATCAAAATAAATAACGACAAACTTTCTAATGCAAGCACGTAAAAACATGGTTCATCAATCTCATAAAAGTACTAGGTGCATTAGTTAGGCCAAAAGGCATCATCAACCATTCATATAAACTATGTTTAGTTTTGAAAGCAGTTTTCCATTCATCACCCTCATGCATTCTTATTTGATGATATCCATATTTCAAATCAATTTTTGAAAAAAAAAAGAACCATGCAATTCATCTAACATGTCATCTAACCTAGGAATAGGATGTTGATATTTTATCCTGATTTTGTTGATTGCTCTGCAATCAACACACATTCTCCAAGATCCATCTTTTTTTGGCACCAACAAAACAAGAACTGCACATGGACTCATGCTTTCTCATTATAACCCTTTTTCATAAGCTCACTTACTTGCTTTTAGATTTCTTTGGTCTCTTCGGTGTTGCATCTATATGCTGGCTTGTTTAGTATGCTTGCACCCAGAATGAAATCTATTTAATGCTCAATTCATTTAATTGATGGCAAATCATTTGGAACTTCTTCAAGAAATATATCCCTATTTTCCTACAAAAGATCAATAATAACATTAAGCAAATTTTTGTTAATTTTGTTAGGCGCAATCAAAATGTCTTTGTGCATAAGTACAAGTATAAGCTGCCTCATGGTTAAGGCTTTCTTTACATCACTTATTTTGGCATAAGCACTCATTTTTCTTTTGCTTAGGTCTTCCTTATTTTCTCTCCCCTTGTGTTTCCCAACACTTTTGTTTTTATCACTCAACTTATATTTTTCTTTTTGTCTCTTTCTGGCTCCCTCCCCAAAGTTTTAGCTAATGAAGATTCAAGCTCCTCATACTGTTGTTTTATGTGCATTTGTGTTGAATCTCACTCAGATTTTGATAATGAAATCAACTGATGGGTTATTGATCTAACATGGGTTGTTAGAAGTTATTTAATGCAAGATTAACTATGACAAAGAGAATATGACAATCAGGTTTAGCCAAAGTCAAGTCCATGCATCAGGCTAAGGTTCGGACAATGCGGTTGGGAACTCGTTAGATTGTATTGGGAGCTCACCGAGGGTATCGAGAGCTTGCCAAGATGACACAAGGGAGTTCACCAGAAGAAGACTGAGACTCGCTAGAAGATTGTCGGGGGTAGCCGAAAAACTTACTAGGAGTTTGGAAGGTCTTGAAGTGGCTATGTTTGGTAATTATAATTTTAATTAATTAAGTCATAGTTAGCATCATGTAGGTTAACTATGACGGTGAAAAGGAATTACAGATCAGACATGGACCCAGGATCAAGCTTAGGCATCAGGCCAAGGATTGGACGATATAGAGGGAGCTCGCCGGGAGTTCACTAGGAGATTCGATAAGGGATCGGGAAGCTCGCTAGGAACATGTTGAGGAAGACCATGAGACTTGCCGCTGGAGATTCCAGAGATTGTCAAAATACAGGAGTGAGGTTATTAAGCTTATTGATTATGTTTAATTGTAATCTTTAAGTTATAGATTAAGAGTGAGTCTGATTTGAGTGTGATTTAGAAATCAACTCAAAGAGGCAACTAGGTCTACTACGAGGTTTGATTAAGTTTAGGATGAGCTTAATTGGTTGACTAAAGAGTTGGTCAATATCAGGTTCAAACCGAAATTCAAAAAGTGGAAGGAACCATTTTTCCGGGGATTCCAACGGGTAAATCGTCAGTGAGTAACGGTTCAACTAGCATCGCGCAGGATTTCGGGAGGCTGTCAGCGACTGAACCATCCAGGCTGGGCGGCTGAACCGCCCGTACCTAGGAATCTACGCACTTTCGGTGATTGACCCGCCTAGGTCTACGGTGAATCACTCGTACTCAAATTTTTCGGGTGAGTTTGAATTTTGGCTCCAAAATTTTGAAGCTATTTAGGGTTATAAATACACTAAGTTTTCTTGTATTCCACACAACACTTTTGGGAGAAAAATTCTGTGAAAAACTTGTGTGAAGTGTAAGAAAAATAAAAGTGGTAAGAGAGTGATCAAAGAGATGTAATCTGTTTTCCCTTGTAAGCTCAAGTGTAAGGGTTAGGTCTTCACCGAAAGAAGATCGATAGTAGATGTCGGTGTGCCTCAAGGAGGAGGACTCAGGAGTGGACGTAGGCTGTTGGTATCGAACCACTATAAATTATAAGTGTTTCCCTTTATTTATCTTATTTACCTCTTAATAGTGTTCCAAATTAGTTCATTGAGAAATACGATCTTCTTCCTTATGATTTTAATTGTTATCTACAAATTATCAAGTGACGCTTCTAATATGTGATTTTGCTCTAATTAAAAAGTTTCTTGTTATCTACAAATTAGTTCATTGAGAAATACTTACACTAATTCAATCCTCCCCCCTCTTAGTGTCAATTGATCCTAACAATTGGTATCAGAGTCACGTTTTTTTTTATGTGGTTTAACACCCAAGAGAATGACTCTTTTCAACTTTAAAGAGGGTTTTTCTATCGTTCGTCCTCCCATGTTCAATGGGATGGACTACACTTATTGAAAAACTCGGATGAGAGAATTTTCTTGCATTCCTTGAACCTTGATTTATGAAATATTATTGAAAATAGATTTGAAAATCTTTCAAAATAGATTTGAAAAGCTTTCTCTTCCAATGAATGATTGGAATGATTTAGAGAAGAAGGTTTTTTATTTAAATGCCGAGGCTATGAATGCCTTGTTCTGTGCTCTTGACAAGAATGAGTTTAATCAAATTTCTTATTTTGATTCGGCTTTCAATATATGGCATACATTAAAAATGACATATAAAAGCACAACTAAATCAAATGAATCAATTAATTAAATATATTAAAAAATAAATAAGAAGAACATCTGCTAAAGAACAGGAAGGAATGTGAATCGAGAAGAACATTGACTCATCGAGTGAGATCTCGACGGATGAGGAATTTGAACATTTGACAATGAATCAGATAAATTAATAAATATAAATCATAAAAATGATCTTAAAATCATGGACAAGAACCCTTGTTTTGAACAGAAGAAGCCAAAACACTCCGAAGATGAAAAGAACAATCAAAAGGAAGTGGACAATCTCGCACTTATGGCCATCAACAATGAGGTAAGTGATTTTTCCAAAGTCTTATTTACTTTTGATAATTTATCAAATTCTTTTCATGAGCTTTATGATGAATTTATATTGATTAGAAAATCTTATAAATTACTTAAGAAAGAGCATGATTCTTTAGTTAGTAAATTTAAACAAATGCATGATATATCGCCATCACACAATTCATACACTAAATATGAAACCTTGAATAATGCATCAATATTATGTTTTTCTTGTTCTAATTATGAGTCATTAGAGATAATAAAATAAGAAAATAACATACTACAATAAACTTAAAAAGGGCATAATATAGACAATGAGTCTCGAAACATGATCCATGTTGATAAGGGTTATGTTTATAAGGAAAGTATTAGCATTGTGTGTGAGACTCATCAAAAGCAAATTATCATCATTAGAAGACTTATATTACACTCTTTGCCCAAAAATAGATATAATTTTTGCGTAGATGTGGATACTTTGCTTATAAGTGTTCATTTAGAAATTATAGTTCACATAAATTAATTTGAGTTCCTAAAGGAATTATAATCAATCTTAAGCCATTAGAACATGGGAATAATATACCATGAAAGACACAAACTTAAATGGTACCTAAATCAAAACCTCCTATAATATAAAGTTAACTCCTAATAAGGTTGGGAGTACTAAGTAATGTTTTGAAAGTAGATGCTTAAGGCACATGACTTGAGATCTAACAATCTTCCAAGCTCACTCGCCTAAGTAAATAACAGGAAAATTTATTGAAAATAATATTATTAGTAATCTTGATTGATCTTAATAATGCATAATCTTTGCGTTACCTAGAGCATACTAGAATTAGAACCAAGAAAGTTTAGCTATTTATAATGAAAATATATACAATCAAATTTATGGATATGAGATTTGAATGATAATTACTAAATGGTTCAAATATTGACAAAGTCTATAGAATGATTGATTTAAATGTTACATTAATTGAAATACTATGATTGAATGATTATGTTGAATGATAGAATTTTAGCATAGAACAATATAAAAAAGAAAGATAAAAATCATGCTTCATTGTCTAGTATTTTTGTAAATTAAAAATATACTTAATGAGAATGAAATGAGCATGATAACTCACTACACTAAGTCTAAAAATCATTAGAATTGAAATAAATAAAAGTTTTTTGTTTGAAAATATTTTATTATAATGATCTTGATGAAAATTTATTTTTGACTTTAAATGACATTACATTCTTGAAATGAATTAAAAAAGGATTAAAAAATATATTTATCCTTTGAATCCTTCAATAAGATAAAATGATGTATTTATTGTTGAATTTCTTTAACTACAAAAATAAATTAGAGAATTTTAGCAATCTTTATTTGAAAAACAATGTATGTTGACTTTATTGAAATTTTCTAAAAGATAATTTTTTATGATAATTTTGGATAAGTTTTTAAATTTTTATTTTAAAAAGAGATTGATGAATCTATCCAATGTTGTTGATGTTTTTAATAATTTTATCATTATCTTGATAAGTTAACAAATTACAACTTGAAATCTTTACATAAATCAAGTTCATTTGAATAAGTTTACAAATGAATCATAAGTTTAACCATTTGGAGCTACAACATGAATCTAAACAATAATCTTGATGATTTGAAATCACATAAATAAGTTGATATCCAATATTTCCATATCTCATTTTACAAAATCATACTTGTAACTTGATAATTTTCATGAATTAAGATTTATCTTACAAAATTGATCTCCTAAAATTTTTTATTATCTAAGAGGAGATTTATGAAATTAAATTATATCTTTTGGTATTCATGAGTGTCTTTCTTGATATGATTTATTTTATAACTCATGAATGTGATATGTTGAAAATTAAATGAAATATGCATCATTTGATAATTTTACATGGAAATACATAAGATGTCTTGATTACTTGTATTCACAAACAAACAAAAGGTGAAGCAAATTTATTAAATCATGTCTTTTAGATTTGAATTTTTCTTTTTTAATGACATGATACCTCTTATACTTTTGGGCATAAATTAAACATGGTTAAGAATAAATTATGCTATCGTGTTTCTTTCTTAACAATGATAAAAAAGAATGAGAGATAAAATTATTAATATGATTAGAAGTAAATTGGATATGATAACCTTGAATGAGAAACAATTTGCTTTGAAGAAAATTAGAATTTTTAAATACATGTGAAATGCATAATTCATAACTTGAGCATAATGTACTGTCATATTTTCCTTTAGATTTCTTGGACTTTATAAATTACACTTATCAAAATATGCATGTAAAATTCTTGTTTAATAATTTGAGCTATCATATTTTCTTCTAGAATTCTTGATGCTTATTATCAAAATATATATTAAAGATGATCTATAAAAATACATGATTTGCTATTTGTATTAGAAAATCACATAATTTAAATACATTACTGGCTCTTAATTCTTGGATCTTAGAATTTACATCTAAAAGATTAAGCTCTACTTTTGTGATACAATGTCTCTCACCGCTCTCCCTTGTTTCCAATTTATTATACAAAGAAAGGGAAGAAAATTCTTTCATAAGAAAATTATGTTTATATCCTATCAATGGGGACTAAAACTTGTTAGCTTGCATGATATAAAATTGCTACCTTGAACATTACAAAATAAGCAAAAATTTGCTAGCTTGCACTTCTCAAAAGAGAAGAAAGAACTTACTAGCTTTATTTATTATGTTTTCTTGAAATTTATATAAGATGAATTTATTTAGCTCATATTCAAAATATTCTTTTAAAATCTACAAGACTTAAAGAATGCTAAATCATGAAAATATATAAATTGCTAATCTAGATTTCATAAGATTAAGTATTTTGTGATAACGTTTTTGAAAACTTTCTCTATTATTAAATCTTATTAGTTACAAAAAGGGAGAAAAATTGCATGAAGATATGCTACATTTGAAATTTATAAGAGATGACTATATTTGAAATTACATGAGATGATTTTAAGTGCATGAGTAGCTTCTAAATTTTTGAATATCTTGAAGTTTTGAACTCATTTTTGAAATTCACCTCTACAAAATTGAGAGCTATATTTAATGATATTTTAAAAGGGGGAGCAAGACATTCATATGTCTTCAAATCTTTAGCCCTATATTTCACCTTTTTGTTGATGAAAAAGGGGGAGAAATATATATTGATGACACATGATATTGATGATCTACTTAGATATCTTAGATATAGATGCATAATCTTTCTAAAACTAATGATTCAATGACTTGATGTAAATTTGTGTTGAAATTTACTTAGAATATTGATTGCTTAAAAATACTTGAAATTTAAGAGTGTGTGATTCTCATAAATTTAAGTGACATGGATTTATGGGGAGCTAGGATTAACTCGTGTCGTCAATTTATTATCATCATCAAAAGGGGAAGATTGTTGAATCTCATATTTTGATAATAAAATTAATTAATGGGTTATTGATCTAATATGAGTTGTTAAAAGTTGATTGATGTAGGATTAACTACAATAGAGAGAATATGACAATTAGGTTTGGTCAAAATCAAGTCTCTGCATCAGGCCGGGGTTTGGACGATACGGTTGGAAACTCGTTAGGAATACATCGAGAGCTCACCGAGGGTATCAGGAGCTTGCTACAATGGTACAAGAGAGTTCGCTAGAAGAAGACCGAGACTCGTCGGAAGATTGTCGGGGGTGGCCAAAAAGCTTGTTAGGAGTTGGGAAGGTCTTGAAGTGTTTGATAATTATAATTATAATTAATTAAGTCATAATTAGCATCATGCAGGTGAACCAAAATGGTGAAAAGGAATTATAGATCAAACATGGACCCAGGATCAAGCTTTGGCATCGAGATAAAGATTGGATGATGCGGAGGGAGCTCGCCAAGAGTTTGCTAAGAGATTCACCGAAGGGATCAGGAAGCTTGCTGGGAACATGCCAGGAGATCCATGGAGGAAGATCGTGAGACTCATCGGTGGAGATTCCAGAGGTTGCCGAAATGTAGGAGTGAGGTCATTAAGCTTGTTAGTCATGTTTACTTGTAATTTTTAAGTCATAGGTTAAGAGTGAGTCTGATTTGAGTATGATTTAGAAATCAACTCAAAGAGGCAACGGGGTCCACTATGGGGTTTGATTGAGCTCAATTGATTGACTAAAGAGTTGGTCAATATAAAGTTCAAGTAGGAATTCAAAAAGTAGAGGAAACTACTTTTCTGGGGATTCCGGCGGATAAACTATCTGTGAGTGATGGTTCAACTGGTGCCACCCAGGATTTTGAGCAACTGTCAATGACTGAATCACCCATACCTAGGAATATGGGCACTTTCGACGATTGACCCACCTAGGTTAGCAGGTGAATCACTCATACCCTGATTTTTCGGGTGAGTTTGAATTTAGTTCTAAAATTCTAAAGCCATTTGGGGTTATAAATATCCCAAGTTTTCTTATATTCCACACAACACTTTGGGAGAAAAATTCTGTGAAAAACTTGTGTGAAGTGTAAGAAAAAGAAAATGGGTAAGGGAGTGATCAAAGAATTATAATCTTATCTCCCTTGTAAGCTCAAGTGTAAGGGTTTGGTCTTCATCCAAAGAAGATCGATAATCGATGTGCCTCAAGGAAGAGGACTTAGGAGTGGTCCTCCTCCATGTCTTCTACTCCATCATATTCATCATCATGTCTTCATCTATGTCTTCTACTCTATTATATTCGTTATTAACAAAGGTTGGTTGTCTCCCACGCTATGGTCCTCCTTGTAATCTATTAATTATATTATCATGCCTTTCTAGATGATCTCTTATATTTTTTATTATTTTGAACATGTTGAAATAGGAAGTAGTAATGAAATGCCCTATTGAGTTCATTGATTCATCATCAATTTATACAGGTGAAGATAGGAGGATTTCCGTTAATTGATCTACGAGATTTCCTCGTTTAGTTAGGAAAATTATATCTACATCTTTTCAACTATCATAGATAAATCCTATCTTCTATCATGCCCCCACAAGATCGAGATTCTGCTAAGGAGCCGATCTTGAAATGATGTCAATGAATCTAAAGGAGGTTGTTGTGTTGTTAATCGCGATGAAGATCTGACGACGGTTGACTTCGACAATGATATCAGCCTAGTTGAGAAGGAGGTCGTTGTATCATCAACCGCAATAAAGATATGATAGTAGTTGATTTCAGCAGTGATGTTAGCCTGACTAAGAAGGAGGCCGCTATGTTGTCAATCGTAATGAAGATCTGACGGTAGTTGACTTTGGCGATGATGTCGAGAGACAAAAAGAGATGATGGTCGAGGGGATTTGATTTTATTTGACAGTGAGAAAGAACTTGTTGTGTGCTCTCAACAGAGCACTGAGAGATGATGGGTGGTGGCCCTTACAAGTGCTGTCGACAGAGAGAACAGAGCGGTAGAGGTTGCAAGAGGGACGATGTCGGTGAGCAAGTGTAGAAGCCATCATCTATTGTAGATGGGGTAGGGAAGGTGCCGCTACTCGATGGAGCTAATGCGATAGTGGTGGTGCACGAGGAAGATAGCCTCATGTATAAGAATCTCAATAGAGGAGTGAGGAAGTCAATGACAGGGGGTCCGAGCGTTAGAGGATTGAGGAAGCCAACGATGGTGGGTCTGGCGGGGGAAGAGGAAGCCGATGGAAAAGGACTACCACAAATAAATGGTGATAGAAGCTGTCGTTTGACAGCAGATAAAGAAAGGCAATCTCTCTTATAGAGAGAGGGGCTCTAATACCATGTTAAAGTAGGAAGTAATAATGACATGCTCAATTGAGTTCATTTTCATCATCAATTTATATAGGTGAAGAGAGGAGGATTCTCCTCAATTGATATACGAGATTTTCTTGTTCAGTTAGGGAAATCATATCTAAATCTTATTAACTATCATAGATAAATCCTATCTTCTATCAGAATACCATTCAAATTATTACTGCTTTGCTTGAACCAAAAGGTCATTTGATGTAGAACTCGTTTCTTTTTCTTTAGTCATGTTAAAACCTGAAAAATAAAATTAGAATAACCTCACCAATACTCTCTCAAGTATCTCACTCAAGATTTAATTTTTCTCGATAGTGATCTCACCGCTCTTATCTTTTACCTCTCTTGTTTTGTTCATTAGGTTCTTAGATGAATTAAGGTACCCAAACAAATAATTCAGATTATGAAATTTCAAGGATAGTGAAATTAGGTAGGTATAAAAGAAAAAAAAAAGACCAATTTAAAGGTGTACGTATTACACTTCGATCATTCAAGAATTAGAATTGAAATATCAAATGAACATAAAAAAAAATCTAGAATAAAGAGATATTTCTAAATCGAAACAAGAGTTAAATAATAATTTACAAGAATTTCTTGAATCTATAATTCGGATTTTCTTTTTTTACCTTTAATTTTCTCTGTTTTTTTCTTTTGTCCTTTGCTTTTCTCTCTTTTTTTTGACTTTATGATTTTTTTCTTTTCTTTTCTTTCTATACTATAAATTATGGATAAATAAACAAGAAGAATAAGAGCCCATTAATGAAGGAAGAACAATAATTATAGCTATGATGATAAAGAGAAAAGGAAAAGCTAAAAGATAACAAATAAATAGATATGCCAACCTCAAACTTAGCTCTGATACCAAATGGTGGAAATCATCAACTCAACAACTATACACCCCAATAGTTAAATAGCTACGATATATATGGAATACAAATTGACACCCTCCAATGAATTGAAATAAGACAGATCGTTCAAGATTAAAGTAAGAGAAACTATTCTAATTACTTTATCAAAGAGAAAAATGATAAAAGATTAGAATAACACTTTTATTCCTATAGATGTCATAAACTAAAAAATTTGATAAGTTAAAAGGAAAAATAAAGATTTAGGATTTTTGAACACTGCAAGCAGAAAAGCTTGATAAGTTCCAAAGTTAATGCAAGAACTTAAAAACAAACACTCACTGGTGTTGGAAGATGATTATATTTCTCTATATTGTTCTTTACAAAGAGACTCAACCTTATTTATATAGAGCAAGACAAGGTACAAAGAGAATGAACCAATTAAATACATTAAATAACATTGATATTCCTAATTCATTATAGATCATTCATGAATTTTGCATTGAAGAATCTAAAATAAAATTATCCATAATTCCAAATATGGTCCACCAAGATTGAATGACCTTTATTCTCCATAAAATGAATTAAATTTCCAAAGTCTTTTAAGGCTAGACTTTCTCTTCATGATTTGGACTTATCTGAATCATGTTGACATTTTTTAGCTTGAAGCAAGATAGAAAAATTCTCATTTTAATAAAAAACTTTTTGCTTGAAGTAAGATAGTAAAATTTGAAGCTTATCGTTCAAGTAAAGGAATTCAATCTTATAGAGAAATGCTAAGCTTGCTAAAGATGACTCATGAAAGACCAAGTAAATCTAAATAACAAGATAGACAATGTTATAAGTGAAGTACTTAATTTTGAAACCTTGCTTTTAAAACGTAAATAAAATTGGAAGTGTCAATATAAAAGTAGTATGAAAGGTAAGCAAAAAGGAACTCACATTTTTATAGTGGTTCGACACTAACCGACCTACGTCTACTCCCGGGTCCTCCTCCTTGAGACACATGGGCATCCACTACTGATCTTCCTTGGGTGAAGACTAAAACCCTTACACTTGAGCTTACAAGGGAGACTTTAAGAATTTTTCTAAATCTAAGTTTTCTCCCTTCCCCTTTTCTCTTTCTTATCATTCACACATAATTTTTCACAGAATATAATCCCCAAAATTATTATATGAAATATAAAAAACTTGGGGTATTTATAGGCCCCAAATGACTTTAGAAATTAGAGTCAAAATTTAAATATACCCAAAAAATCTAGGTATGAGTAGTTCAGTTGTAGGCCTGGGTGGGTCAACCGCTGAAAGTACTCACAATCCAAGGTACAGGTGGTTCAGCCGTTGATAGCCACCCAAAATCCTAGGTGATGGTACACCCACCGCTCACCAATGGGAATCCCAGAAAAGTGATTCCCTTCACTTTTCTAATCTCGAATTGAACTACATATTGATCAATTCTCTAGTCAACCAATTGAGCTCAACCTAAGCTCAATCAAGCCCTTCTAGTGGACCTGGTTGCCTCTTTGAGTTAATTTGGATTCTTTTCAAATTACACTCATTTAGGACTCAATCTTAACCTACGACTTAAAGATTATAATCAAACATGACCACCAAGCTTACGACATCACTCTTGCAATCTAGCAACCTCTGACATTCACTACAATGAGTCTCACGATCTGCCTCTGGTGATCTCCCGGTGTGTTCCTAGCGATCTTCTCGATACCTTCGGCAAAGTCATAGTGAACTCTTGACAAGCTCCCATCACATCATCCAAACCTTGGCCTGATGCCTAAACTTGATCCTGAGTCCATGTTTGATCTGTAACTCATTTTTACTATTGTGGTTAAACCTACACGATGCTAACTATAACATGATTAATTATAATCAACATAGCCATAAATCTACTTCAAGACCTTCCTAACTCCTGGCAAGCCTTTCAGCTACCCCCAACAATCTTCCAGTGAGTCTTGGTCTTCTTCCGACGAACTCCTTTGTGTCATCCTAGCAAGCTCTCGATACCCTCGGTGAGCTCCTGATATACTCCAAGCGAGTTCCCAATAGCATTGTCCGACACCGGCCCAATGCTTGGACTTGACTCTAGCCAAACATCTGATTATAATAATCTCTTTATTATAGTTAATCCTATATCAATCAACTCTAACAACCTTGTTAGATCTAACATTCATCAATTGATTTTATCGTCAAAATTCGAGATTCAACAATCAATTGATGACAGGAGTTAATCCTAACTCCCCCTAAATCCATGTCTCAATAAAGAAAACTTAAATTTAAGAAAATCAATACTCTTGAATTCAAATATAATGAAATAAATCATATTCCAAGTAAATTTCAACAAGAATTGCATCAGGTCATCGAATCATAAATTTTAAAAAGAATTATACATAAATATCCAAGATATCCAAGTATAGCATCAATATCATGGGTCATCAATGTATATCATTAATATCATATGTCATGAATATATATTTCTCCACCCTTTATCATCAACAAAAAGGTGAAATGTATAACTAATAATTTCAAAGCACATGATAACATTACTCTCCCCTAGTAAATTAGAATATGCATGAAAGAATTTTTATCCCCTTAATGATTAATAAGGAGAAAAATAAGGAAGGAGTTGTGACATCATCATTAAGAAGAGCTCCTAATAAATTTTAAAAAGAATATTAAGATGAGCTCAAAAGTCCAAGAGATTTAAATACTACTTATATATTTCAAATGTAGCAAAAATTATCTCTTGATACGAAAAATTATCTCTTGTAAATTTCAAATGTAGCAATTCATTATCTTTATGCAATTTTCTCCCTTTTTGTAAACAATAAAAACATAGAGAAAATAAAAATATTATCATAAAAAGCTTAATCTCATAAAATCTAGATTAGCAATTCATATATTTTCATGATTTAACATTCTTAAATCTGAACCTCAATCATATAGATATAAAATTTTAAAATAAAATTTTGAATATGAGCTCAACAAATCATTCTTATATAAATTTCAAGAAAATATAGCCAATAAATCTGAAAAATAATAAATTATTATCTTCATGTAGATTTTCTCAATCATCATTATATGAATGATGATCATATATGATTTCACATCATCATACCTTCTCCCCCTTTGTCATAATCAAAAAAGGAGAAGTACAATATGAAAGCTTAGCAATTTTAGCAAATTTTTTCATCGCTTTAGAACATGCAAGCTAGTGAGTTCTTTCTTCTCTTTTGTGAAGTGCAAGCTAGCAAATTTTTACCTTTTTTGCAATATTCAAGCTAGCAATTTTACATCATACAAGCTAACAAGTTGGCAAGTTTTACTTCTCTTAGTATGTTTTTTTATAAATGTGAGGTTAAGCAAAATTTTTGCTTCTCTTGAGATTTGCAAGATAGCACTTCTTGCTTCTCTTTTGAGATGAGCAAGCTAACAAGTTTTGCACCCCTTTATCATTGTCGAAAAGAAGGGATGGTTATAATAGTGCTAGACTTTTCCATTACATCATTTTTCAAATCATCACATGAAATTATCAAGAAAAATTAACACAGTGATGAGATATTCAATTTATGAAGACAAATTATGAATATGAAGAAATAAATCATAGGAGAAACAGAAAAAATATCTTGATTCATACATAAGAAATCTCAAGTTGTCAAGATCATGAAAAAATCTACTTTTAAATAATCGAGAACACATAATAAGAGATTTTAATTCATAAAGGATTTCAAGTTATAATTTTGAAGAATCAAAATCATGATGTAAGTAAAGATCTCATTCAATTTTAAAATCATCAAAATTACTTTCAAGAGATTCAAAATAAAATTAATAGACTCATCGGTCTCTTGAAATGCTAGTGATTTTCTTTCTCCACTTTGTGTGAATAAGAAGATAGAATCAATATGGAGAAGTGAAAAATATCACAAAATACTCAATTTTATAGATGTAAATTTTATAGATATAAATTCTAAAATCTAAGAAAAATTCAAGAGCTACCCATTCAATTTAATTTATCTTATGCAAATTTCAAGCAAGGTAGCAAATCAAGCAAATTATGCATTTTACATGTATTTAGAAAATTTTAAAATTCTAAATTTTCTTCTAAGTAATTTATTTCTCATTCAATGTTATCATATTTGCTTCTAACCATACTAATAGTTTTATCTCCCACTTTTTATCATTGTTAAGAAAGAAATATGATTATATAATTTTTTCTTAACATCCATATTTAAATTAAGCCCAAAAGTACAAGGAGATCATGTCATAAAATTAAATCTTTAAGTACCAAAAGACATGATTTAAATTAATAAATTTGTTCCTCCTTTTTGTTTGTAAATTTCAACATAAATAATTAAAAAATCTTATGTATTTATAATTTTATGTTAAATAAAAATCCAATCATGCAAATCTCATGTATTTAAAATTCATAATTTTCTTTTTAGCAAATCGCTCCTCATCCAATGAAGTTTTTTAATAATTAAAATATTTAAATTTGTTATTATAAAATATCACTTTTATCTCTCCCTTAATCATTGTCAAAGTAACGATTAAAATATAATAGGACCAAGTTTTAAGATTATAACTTTGCAAATTGTGATATGGAAACATAGGATCTCAATTTACATTTGTGACTTCAAATATTTAAATCATCAAAATCACTTTTATATTTCAAGAGATTCATAAAAAATAATATAATTGATTCATTAATCTATTTTTTAAAAAATTATAAGATAGAGAAATTTTAAAGAAAAATGTGTTCCCTTTTTATTTCATAGCCTTTATCTTTTAAGCCAAATAAAAACATGTATTTTCATTTAAAACAAAAAAAACTTTTATTACAGCAAAGATTAATAAGCCATAAATCACAAGGATCATCGTGCATAATTTTGAAATATAAAATCATCACTATGCATCATTAAATCATCAAGCATGGTTTCATTGAATATAAAACATCTTCAATCAAAATTCAACTTATCTCAATTTCAACTTATAAATAAGTCTAACTCTTTACACATAGTGCAAGCAGTTGACAAACTCATTTTCAAATTTTTATTTGCTTCATATTCAAATTCAAAATTAATATATCATTTAACAATAGACATTCAATCTCAACATATAATTTTTTAATTATTTAAATTAATCATTCAACAATAATATTTTACTAACCTAAAAACGCCATAATATTTAAGTCATTCGATAGCCTTTGCATTTAAATCAATAAATATCCAAGCCAATAATTTTGAACCTATCATAAAAATCTTTCTTTCATATATTTGAGTTTAGATAAAGTTTATAATTCATTTTTATACTAGCATGCCAAAGTTACAGCAATCAAGATTAATGAGTTATCTAAAGATTCATTACAAATGATTTTATTTTAGTAATTTTTGTTATTACTTAGGCTAATGAGCTTTGAAAGAATATTAGATCTCAAGTCATGTGTCTTAAGCATCTACTTTCAAAATATTACTTAGTAGTCCTAGCCTTGTTAGGAGGCAAATTTATATTATGGGAGGTTTTGATTTAGGTACTCATTTGAGTTTGGGTCCTTCATGATATATTTTTCTATTTTCTTTAATGGCTTAAGATTTTTTATGATTCATTTCTGAACCCAAATTAATTTATGTGGATTATAATTTTTAAATGGATATTTGTAGGCTTTATGTCGTAATTTTTCACAAAATTTACACTTGATTCTTAGTGGCAAATTTGAAGTAGATCATTTAACAAAAATGGTTGATTTTTATTGAATGTTACCAATAAAATCTATACCATTTCTTCTATTAATATGACCTTTATTGGCAAGGATCATACTTAGAGATTTGTTCCCAATTTCAAAATTTTCTAATATTGTCTTAAGCATGATATTCTCTTCTTTAATATTATCTAGCATCTTACATTTAAAACAAGAGTTATGTGATGCTAATAAATCATGCATTTCATCAAATCTACCAACTAACAAATCATGATCATTCTTAAGTAATTTAAAAGATTTGCTAAGTTTTCTAAACTCATCAAATAAATCATAAAACATATTTAATAACTCCAAAAAAGAAATACTTAATGAATTATTAATCTCATCTTGGATTGCCATAAGTGTAAGATTCTCCACTTCTTGGTTGTGCACTTCATCTTCAGAGCGCCTCGGCTTTTTGTGTTCATAGAAAGAGGTTTTCTCTGTTTTAAGATCAATTTTAAGGTTCATGTTTATTAATTTATCCGGTTCATGTGTCAAAGGTTAAAAGTCCTCATCACTCGAGATTTCACTCAAGGAGTCATATGTCAAGCTTAATTCAAATTCCTTCCTGTTCTTTCGAAGGTCTTCATCTGTTCTCAGTTTATTATCCTTCCTGTTCTTTGGAAGGTGTTCTTCAAATTCATTTTTAAAAATATTTTCATTTAGTGATTCATTTAGATTAGTTGTGCTTTTATATGTCATTTCTAATGTTTGGTATATATTGAAAGCCAAATCGAAAGAGGAAATCCGATCAAATTGATTTTTCTCGAGGGCACAATATAAGGTATTCATAGCCTTTATGTTCACTGAAAATATTTGTTTTTCATAATCATTCCCATCATTTGTTGAATTGGATGACTTCTGAAAACCGTTTTCAATAATGCACCTTAAATCAAGATTTATCGAAATAAAAAAGATATGCATTCAATTTTTCCACGATATGTAGTTTATTCCATTAAACATAGGAGGACTTATGATGTACTGACCCTTGTTAATGCCATACAAAGCTATTTCTCTTGGGTGTTAAACCAAATAAAAAAAAAAGTGGCTCTGATACTAATTGTTAGGATCAATTGGCACTTAGAGGAGGGGGGTGGTTGAATTAGTGCAAGTGTGATTCTCGTTTTAACAAAAAAAATTTCGCTTGAAGCAAGATAGGAAAATTCGAAGCTTTTCGTTTAAGTAAAGTAATTCAATCTTATAGAGAAATGCTAAGCATCTTGCCTAAAGACGACTCAAAAAAGATCAAGCAGATCTGAATAAGAAGATAGGTAATGTCGTAAGTAAAGTGCTTGATTTCGAAACCTTGCGTTCAAAACGTAAATAGAATCAGAAGCGTCTATACAAAAGTAGTAAGCAAGGTAAACAAAAAGAAACTCATAGATTTATAGTTGTTCGGTACTAACTGGCCTACGTCCACTCCCGAGTCCTTCTTATTGAGGCCCACAGGCGTCCACTACCGATCTTCTTTAGGTGAAGACCAAACCCTTACACTTGAACTTACAACGGAGACTTCAAGAATTTTTCTAACTCTAAGCTCTCTCCCTTCCACTTTTTTTTTCTTATAATTCATACATAATTTTTTCGTAAAATATAATCCCCAAAATTATTATATGAAATATAAAAAATTTGGGGTATTTATAGGCCCTAAATGGATTCAGAACTTGGAGCTAAAATTTAAATATACCCGAAAAATCCGAGTATGGGTGGTTCAACCATAGGCTTGGGCAAGTCAACAGCCAAAAGTACATAGAATCCAGGGTATGGGCGGTTCAACTATTGACAGTCATCCAAAATCCTGGGCGGTGGCAGTACACCGGTTGCTCACTGGTGGTTCAACCATCGAGAATCCCAGAAAAGTGACCTCATTCACTTTTCCAATCGTGAATTGAACCACACGTTGACTAATTCTCTCTAGTCAACCAATTGAGCTCAACCTAAGCTCAATCAAACCCTTTTAGTAGACCTGGTTGCCTCTTTGAGTTAATTTGGATTCCTTCTAAATCACACTCATTTAAGACTTAATCTTAACCTATGATTTAAATATTATAATCAAACATGACGACCAAGCTTATGACCTTACTCCCATAATCTGTCAACCTCCGATATTCCCTGCAGTGAGTCTTACAGTCTTCCTCCAGAGGTCTCTCGGCATATTCCTAGCAATCTTCCCGATACCTTCGGTGAAGTCCAAACCTTGGCCTGATGCCTAAGCTTGATCTTGGGTCCATGTCTGATCTGTAACTCCTTTTTATCATTGTGGTTAAACCTATATGATGCTAACTATAACTTGATCAATTACAATCAACATGGCCACAAATCAACTTTAAGATCTTCCTAACTCTCGGCAAGCCTTTCGATTACCCCTGACAATCTTTTGACGAGTCTCGATCTTCTTCTGATAAACTCTCTTGCGCCATCCTAGCAAGCTCCCAATACCCTCGACGAGCTCTCGATGCACTCCAGGCGAGTTCCCAACCTCATCGTCTGAACCCCGGCCTGATGCTCGACTTAACTCCGATCAAACCTTTGATTGTAATAATCTCTCTATCATAGTTAATTTTGCATTAATCAATTTTAACAACTTTATTAGATCAAACATTTATCAATTGATTTCATCATCAAAATTCGAGATTCAACAGTTATATCCATAGGACTTTGACCAAATCTTGACCAACTTGTTTCTTCCAAATATCTTCTAATGAATAAGCTATAACTTCTTTCATCTTTTTCGCTTTAGCTCTTGTTATCAATCCTTCATGAATAACAAAAGGGTCCTTGGTAGATTTATGATCAACTAATTGGGTCATATCAAGCTACGTGCACTACCGAGACACCATGCACACCATCTTCCTCCTAGCAACCTTCCTTGCCTTTTGTTTCCGATACAGAATCAAGAGGCTAGAGCAGCAACAAATAGAAGAGGAGAGGGCCGAGCGTTAGGGGAAGGTGGCAAATCCGATTGAAGTGGCAGAAGCGTCGCTTCCGAGCAATGTCTGTCATGCTTCTCCGTCACTTCTCGCTTTCGTGATCATTTCATTCCGTGGACAAAAGGCGACAGAGTTCATCGTTAACCATGATGGCATCTCCTTAGGGTGATGGGACCCATGGTGTACCGTTGACGGGGCCGCAACGTCAAGTTCGATCATGTCAAATCCCCGTGTCTTCTCTACCAGAATTAAACTGAATCTGGGGTACCATCGCCATCGAGCTAATTATATATTATCTCTTATAGTTAATTATATTTATTATTTTGATGTCTATATCTTAAAAAATATATTAAAATTTTTATATTTATAAAAATAAAATATGTAATCTTATTTCTATTCACGTTATTGATTTTACTGATTAAAATACCATAGTGTTTATCACTGAGCATGTGTTGACTCTACCTCATTTCGAGTTACGACTAAACACGTATAGTATTTCTATTAGCGGAGTCGATAGTATGAGAATAAATAAGATTAAATATTTTATTATCATATATATAAGGATCCTAATATAACTTTTAAAAATATAAAGACCAGAATGCTAAGATAACTAATTACAAGAGGTAATATGTAACTAACTTCCAGCCACCGATATAAACATGATTTTGATCATATCTGAATTGTGATTAATTATCTACCATTCAAATTGGATTTGAATATTTATTTTTTATGATCGTTCTATCTTTTATATATATATATATATATATATATATATATAATCTAAAAACCCTTCGATAGTAGAATTCTATTGGATGACATCCTAATGTTTTACTAGGTCCTTTGTTTCACAATAGGACAAAAATATCTTCAATAAATTTTTAAAAAGATATTTGATATATATTGATCTTGATTGATCTTGATTTTTTTGAGTTGAATAAATACAATTAACTAAATCAAACCAGATTTATTGAACCAATTCGGTTCAATATAATTCTAAGTATTTAATTTTATTATTAATGCCTAAATTGCCCTTTTTTCTAGGAAGCTCACCATTGTGAACTTTCGTATTAGTGGTGGCTTATGTCATGTTCTTCATCGTCATTGTTGTTGCCAACATGAGGTAGAGATAACATAAGCCTAATCATTTAAAGTGCCTACATGTGGGTGTCACTAGAGAGGAGAGGAAGTTGGTCCTGTTGATGATATTTGGTATCATCGTCACTATTGACTTATTGCTAAGAAGGCATATCCGAAGAGGAGAGGAAGGGGGGTTGTTGTCATCATTGCTAGTGGGGGGTAGACAAGCCTTCACGTTAAAAGTACATCAGTATTCCTATTGTTCGTCATTATCATGGCCATCAGTTGATATCAAGGGTTGATCATCAGTTGTTATTAGGTTTTTGGATTTCAATTCATATGATTATTGTGAGGATTGCTTTTTGACATAATATTTGTAGAACTTACAATGGCACTATCTTCCCAATAAGAAGTAAAAAGTTTTGGATTAGAAAACCTCATGATAAGACTATCTTACCTCTCAAGAGCGTAAAATAACTATGCAGAAAGAAGAAGGCAGAGATAATTGAGATATAATGATAATATCCCAAAAAAGTGTTTAAGGTGTCAAGAATTAGGTCACAATAGATGGTCATCCAAATTTTTACAAATTGTGTAAGTCAACAACCTAAAATGTAAAGCAATATGATTTCTCTATATTTTTTTTACATACCCTAGTTTTGTTTAGTTTTTTATTATCTACATTGATTATAGGAGGTGGTTTTTTTGCATATACCTTTATATGTATGCCTATATAATTTTTCGTTAAGTGCGCCACAACATTATGAAATATTGCAAACTTATGATAATTTTGAATATGGAGTTATCATTCTATAATTGATATAATTTTTATTTTAGAAATATTTTTTATGGTATTTGTAGAGTGGATTTTAATTGAATTAGGATACTTTTTTGGTTTAGATATGTTTTGTTAGGATCACGGTGTGCTAAATTCTAATAGTTATATTAAAATGATCTGAAAATTAGAAAATTGATATTAATCAACTTAGAACTCTCTAGCATTTGAATCACCATGTGCCAAATTCTAATAACTACACCAAAATCATATAAAATATAAAAAAATGATACTAAACAACTTAGAATTATACCATGGTAGTTTTGGAGAATTTGATTCTGATATAGATTAGTTTTAACTCATGTTATACTCAAGTTACGGAGAAGATAGAATCACCATCTAATATTCGGATAACCGCGTGCAAATTCATTAATTACACTAATTTTTTAAAAAATTTAAAAACTAGTACTAATCAACTTAAATCATGTCACGATTGTTTTTGATAAGTTTCAATTGGTTTATCTTCATTGTAACTCAAGTGTACAATGGAGTTACAATGAAGATACACTTGATCACATATAACACTGTCCCATGACAATGGTATCACCATTGAGCAGTGATATTGACTAAGGCAGTGGAACCGCTCCCAAACCGGGTAGGAGTATCACCCAAATCTATAGTTAGTACTCATCTTGAAAACAATAAATTCTAAAACCATGTAAAAATAAAAAATTAGATTAAATTCTACAAAATATGTTAAAAACATGATATTATAGTTTTGATAAAGTTGCCTTGGAGAGAATTTCAATGTTGACACTTGAGTTATACTCAATCATATATTTAATATAAAAATTCTCCTATTTCACTACCTATTAATTCTAATAACAAGAAAAAAAGAAAAAATAATCCTAAATATGTTAGAAACATTTTATTATAGTTTTGAAGCAGTTTAAATAGTTTAAAGATTATCCCACAATTTACACTTGAGTTAAACTCTGATTATACTTGAGTGTAGATTCAATATAAAAATCTCATATTTTATCACCTTTTGACTCTAAAATCAAGAAAAAAATAAAAAATAAAAAAAATAAATATTAGAAATATGTTATTATAGTTTTGGATAAGTTTAAGTAGGTTTGGAGATAATTCCAATATTTACACTTGAGTTAACAGTTAATTACACTCGATCATATATTTATAACACTTACTACATATTTATCAGTTTTGAAGCTAAAATGACACCCATTGACATTTTCATCCCTGCCCATCTTCTCAAAAATATGTAAGATGTAAAATATTAGTCACCATAATCAAATTAATTGTATTATAAATACAATTAGATTTAAATCACTTTGTAAATTTCTCTCTTTCCACCTACCATAGGGCTAAAGGATCGTTGACCTTGTCTGTAGAGGTCTACAAAACAAGGACTTTTAGCTTACCTCTATTCTCAAAATTCTTGAGTTAACTTCCTTTTCCTAAAAAAATATAGTATGCATTTTAAGACTTGATCAATCTTAAGCCTATACAACCCATGGAGTGTCGATGATCAAGCCCTTGATTGATCCTTCTGAATGAAAGACATGAAAAAATGGACTTCTAAAGAATCATTATAGTAATCCTCGAGGCCTACAATCATAAGATATCCAAGTCCATGATCTTCAAATATTTTATGTAATCTTTAAATTTCATCTTTCAAATTTTGATACTTGGCACATTCTTATCAAGTTCAGACACATGTGTCCTAAAAAATAATTAATATATTAAATATAATATATTTAAAATCGACAAAAGAGAAATACTAAACTATTATACCTTGCTAGTATTATTAAGCGGTAGTATGCAAGTCTTTATAGGAGTCGAAGTGAGCATTTAAGATACCTCTTTACTAAGTGTATATAAATTTATAAAACACATTAATATGATGATAATTTTGTTGCCAAAGTTGTCGGTGTTTCTTGCTACATATCTAACCCATCTTTAACAACTTTACAACCATCGACTTGTTATCATCCTTATCTATTTATTATTGTCAAAATGATCCTAAAACCCTTGACATACTGCTGGAATTCTTTTGTCATAGAATTGTAGTTTCTTGATGAAGAATATTACAGCATTACCCTCTAGCATATCTTGCTGCACCAACACTCGAACTTGTCAAATCGATTCCTGCCCCCAACAACAACTCTAAACCTTCTTTCCTAGCCTAAACCACTACCACCAAAATTCTTTCCAGCCTCTATAATACCCTCAAATCGTAGTGCTAACAACAACCTAAATCGCAAGCTATCAATTCTAAATCGTAATCTTGATCCATCATCCTTTCGACCACCAATCCCTACCAAATCGGTTGCTACCATTAATAGCAATCCTAAGCCACCCCTCTAACCATGAACCTTTATCACCAAAGCCCCTCTTATAGCCCCTACAGTAGCTCCAAACCATAGCCCCAATAGCAACTAAAAATAATAACCTATTAGTTCTAAACTGCAGCCATCTACCATTGATCCACCATCTCTTTTGGTCACTAATCCACCTAAGCAATTTATACCATTGACACAACAACAAGAGAAGGATCTTGACACCATAGATCTAGGGTCTTATGCCACAGCATCAGTAGATATGATCGATGCCAAGTTGGAGGCCTTCGAATTGCGAATGAAGGACAAAATTCACACCTTATTCGTAGAATTCAAAATTGGTCGATCTCTAAGTTTGACAAAATTGCACAAGGTGAAAGCTTAGATCACAAAGAGAGGCCTCTTGGGAAGGAAGAACAAGCCATAGATTTAGTGCAACCATGTATTAGGGTGGATTTCCCTCGATGGGAAGAGGGAGACCCAACGAGATGACTTTTGCATGTGGAACACTATTTCTGCTATCACCGGATACCGAAGGCTTCCATGGTGGACATTGCTACCATCTACCTTAAGGGAGACATAATACAATGGCACAATTAGCTTGAGCAGACCTAAGAAGTCCTGACGTAGAGGTAATTCAAGAGTGGATTGTTGATCCACTTTAGACCATTCGAATACGAGAATATTGATGGTCAACTCGCAAAGATCCGACAAACTTTCACAATCCAAGAATCCCAGATCAGGTTTAATAGATTATCTAACCAAGCACATGATTGGTCTAAGAAGAAATTGTTAGGAATGTTCATCGAAGGTTTGAAGCTAGAAATTCGAGAAGAAATCAAAGTGCATCAACCCTACACGATGACGGCAGCTATCTCTTGTGCACGACAACAAGAAGAAAAGCTGAATTAAGATGCTCAAAGGACTAAGCCCACAACCTAACCAGTAGCATGGGGACCCTTAGCCCTATCTACCACTAGTCATCTACCTTAGCCAATGAAGTCAATAAGAGAAGAATTTCATGATAGATCTGCGAAGGGATTAAGTTGGCATTCAACTAACTTTGGAGCTACAACCATTACTGTAAAAAGGGAAAGCTTCTCATGAGAGAACCTATTGAAGAACCTGAATGTGAAGAGGATGTCGAATATGAGAAGGAGAACATGAAGGAGGGTTCGTAGTTGATTGATTACATGCTAAGGTAGGATGTACTAGGGTTTTGGTGGCTCTCTATAAATAGGAGGTAGGGGTAGCACATAGATGATAGGCTGCATCTTTGGTTGCCTCCTCTTATTCTCCTCCTCTCCCTCACATTCTCAGCTGACCATCCCCTCTCAAGCATGAGAGGGCATCGAAGAAGATAGAGGATCTTCTTCTAAGTTCATTGTGAGAAGCTGTGCAAGAGTTGTGAGACTTGGGTATGCGATTGGATGCGTATCGCTGTAGTGATCTATTATATGGATATCGCTATAGAGGAGCACACTTGACCTCCTTCATCCTCTCTATCCAGATCTAAAAAAATAGGGATATATGATCTCCCTAGGTAAATAATCTCACACATGATGTAGTTTTGTGATTTTTCTCATGATCTAATCTTTTGTATAATGATTTGATCTACATGGGAAAACTATTTTGTTTTGATCTTCCACTGCACATGTATTGCTCCTATTTGGTTTCCCCATAGTGGTATTAGAGCCAAGGTTGTTTGTGTGAAAGATTGATTTTAAATTGTGTGTGATGAGATTGATACGCGTAAATTATTTTTTACGTACCTGACTATGATTTTTTGTGGTTAATCAGATCTGGATAGGCTGCTTATTACCTCGACCGAGAACAAGGATGTAGCTCTCGGCCTGGCCAAAGGCTCTGCTCTCGGCCATTGCGGCAGCCTCCCTGCAGCCAAGAGTCCTGGCTCCATGGGTAACCCTAGTGGCCAAGGTTTCCTGCCCATTAGAGGTAACCCTGCGGATAGGGACTCCTAGCTGCAAGGGGTGTTTTGTGCGGCCAAGGTGTGCTGAACACCCATGACAGATTGCAACCATGGAGAGGGCTGCAAGAGAGATCCTTGGGAGCTAGGGTTTCCTAACCTCCTAAGGTTTCTTTATGGCTAAGGATTCTTAGCAACAAGAGGAGTCCTAGCAACTAGGGTTTCCTAGTCACACAAAGAGTCTCAAGCTACCATTTTAGGAACCCTATGGTAGGGTACCCTAGAAATTCTAAAATAATTAATTAAATAGTTTAATTAATTATTATATATCTAAGCAATCCTACATATGATGTATGATATAGATGGATGATCATGAGTCATGTGATGTGATGTATGTACATGTGATTATTATTATTGTTGGGGTCTGCGAGCCTTTATTTTCCTCATTTATTATCGACCTGCACGCTTGTGATTATCTTATAATTACATGTAGAGGCATGACAGGAGCGTAGAGGTGACAATGGGACCCACGATACTGTGGTGGGAGACTATGACACATGGTGATGTGGCAAGGATCCAAAAGAATCGATGATGACAAAATCAACGATCACAAGGCATGGAGATGTGTCAATACATATATAGATCCTATTGTAAGTGATTAGGCCCATTAGCTTGGGCTTAATCATATTATGTGATGGCTCATAATCATCCGGTGTGGCTTGCATACATGATATATGTTATATACCTATTATATATATATATATATGCATGCGATGTAGATATATATTAAATATATATGTATGACACGACATATTAGGAGACCGATACAAAAAGAAAAACCCCTCATACGATAATATTAAGTCAGTGAACGTGAGGTAGTAAGATTGACCCATATGACCTTCCATTGTTAGAGAAAGAAATTGAGTCACGACAAAGGTTGAGTTGGTCAAATTACTCGAGGCTCACTTCTCTATGTGATCAAGATCTTGCCTATTACATAAAGATGTCACCGGTGACCTGAGAACATGGTATGCTTGGTTGAGTCAATTAAGCGTATATCATCGAATCAAACTTATCTTGTAACAATGATGATGACTTAATTAAACTTCATGGTTGGTCGAGCAATCGAGACCATGATGATTCGGAGGCCAAACATGATGGGAATCATAAGTAGTTATAATTAGCAAGAGTTATTTACCTTTCAAGCTTAGTGTAATTGGTCGAGTTACTAGAGGTTGCACTAAGACACCAACTGGATCCCGATCTCGATCTCTACTATGAGTTTGCTGGAGGCTTTCGTCTCACATGTCGAGGGTGTCACATGATTCGCTAGGAAAATAATGAGAGTATATTAAGATAGAAGTTCATATCTTAATTAGTTTTTTTATAAAATCTATATATTTTTTATTTGTGTTATATCTTATTTGTCAGAAACATGTCGCTCATAAACCCCCTTCATGTCATACTTGATACCAATAGCCTCACTAGTCCTAATTGCATGGATTGGCTCCATAATTGATAATTATTCTCATAGTTGAGACAATCACATACGTCATTGATATAATTATGCCCATGTCGGAAGAAGCGACAAGCGAGGATGAAGTCGCTCGTTATGTGAAGTATATAGTTGATTCTACATTAGCAAAATATTACATGTTGGCCTCCATGACTCTTTAGGTAATAGAGGCAACATGAGAGTATGGATATCGATTCTATCCTTCATCTCCGCCAACTGTTTGAGAAACAAGGAAGAACTAAAAAAATATTGGATATCCAATAGACTCTTCTAAGCTAAGATAATAGAAGGGACGTCGATTGAGAACCATGTCCTAAAGATGGCAGAGTGGATTGAGAAACTCACAGGTCTAGGAGTAGTCCTAGAGGATAACTTATATATTGATCTTATAGTTCAGCCCCTACCAGATTCCTTTTCTTATTTCATCATGAATTTTAACATGAGCAAGTTTGGTGTGAGTCTCCTTGAGCTCCTCAATATGTTGAGGGAAGCTAAGAGTGCCATCAAGAAAGACAAACCAATTCTCTATATTTGTGAGACCAAGAAGAAAAGGAAGGCGAATAAGACCTTTAAGAAGGGCAAGGGCAAAGAAAGATGGAGTAAGGCAAAGGTTGTAAAGAAAGACCCGATAAAAGACAATGCTTCCACTACCGCCAAGATTGACATTGGAAGAGGAACTACAAGGACTACCTTGCAGACAAGGTGAAACAAAAGCTTGGAGAAGCCTCAAGTATATTCTTGATCAATCTCAACTTGTTAGATTTCTATGATAACACATCGGTATTGGATACTAGGAGTGCTTATCATATATACAATTCATTGTAGGTTCTGGCGAGACCTATAAGATTGACCAAAGTCAAGATAGGTCTCAAGATGGGCAATGAAGTAAGAGTTATTGTAGTTGCCATTGGAGAGGTCACCCTACATTTGCCTGGTGAAGCTATCATTGTATTGGATGCATGTTATTTTATTCCCTCTATTATCAAAAATATTATTTTCATCTCTTGTTTGATAATTAGTAGATAAATTAGTTGTTGAGAATAATAGTTATTGAGAATAATAGTTTTTCAATAATTATGGATGATGAGATCATCACTAGAGGGATCCTGATAAATGACATATATGTTAGACACTTCTCCACAAGTTATGAATATAAATACATCTAAGAGGAAAAGAGATGAGGTGACCAATGCATACCTATGGCATTGTAGGCTAGATCATATATATGAGCGAAAAATTCAAAAGTTGCTAAAAGATGGATACTTAGATCTATTTGATTATGAGTCATATGTAGCTTGCGAACCTTGCTTTCATAGAAAAATGACCAACTCTTTTTTTAGTAGAATTGGAGAGAGAGCCACTTAGTTATTGGAACTCGTGCATAGTAATGTATATAATCCCATGTCGATTCAGGCTATAGGTGGTTACTCATACTTCATTATATTTACTGTTGATTTATCTAGGTATGGACACATGTACTTGATGAAGTACAAGTTTGAGGTCTTTGAGAAATTTAAGGAATATAAGTAAAAATGAGATAGAGAACCAGATTGGAAAGAGTATTAAGACTCTTTGATCAGATCGAGGAGGAGAATACTTGAGTATGAGTTCACCAATTTCCTTAGGGATAATGAGATTCTATCCCAATGGACACCTCCTTGTATACCTTAGCTCAATGGTATATCAAAAAAGAGGAATCACACACTGTTAGATATGGTGAGTTCATGATGAGTTTCACTAACCTATCCATCTCATTCTAAGGATACACCATAGAGACTGCAACTTACCTTCTGAACAAAGTTCCATCAAAGTTGGTAGTGTATTCACCATATGAGATATGGAAAGGAAAGAAGCCCGATCTTAAGGTGGTTAAGATTTGGGGCTATCCTATCTATGTTAGAAGATACAACCCTGACAAGTTGGAATCAAGAACAGAACGGTGCACATTCGTGAGATGCCCTAAGGAGACTTTAGGATATTATTTCTACCATCTCGAGGGCTAGAAGGTCTTTATTGCTAAGAGAGCTATGTTCATTTAGATTGAACACATTCTTAGTAGAAACAATAGGAGTAAGATAGAGTTGAGTGAGGTTAGAGATGCTGGGAAACCTCAACAGGTGCATCACATGTGTAGCGAAAATTAAAACAAAAATTAATTTCCCATGTAGATCAAATAATCGTGCAAAAGATTGGGGTCGCGAGAAAAAATTACAAATATCAAAAAGTCATGATATGTGAGAGATTGATTTTACTTAGGGAGATCGTATATCCCCATATTCTAGATCCAGAAAGAGAGGACGAAGGAAGTCAATTATCTTTCTCTCTAGTGGTATCCACATGATGGATCTCTTGATAGAACCCCAGATGGAGCTTTATAGATTTTGACCCTTGAGTGGGATCCACACCTGGAACGCTGTAAGAGTTCCTCTCTCCTAAACTCGGCACAAGGCTGAAATATAAATGTAGATTGCTTGATGAAAAGAGGTGGAGGCTACATGCTTATATAGGGCTCCAAACCCTAGCTCTAAGGGGTGCTTATCTAACTAAAATTATCCTTTTGCCCCTTCTATAGCCTACCTGCCTTAAAGGGAACATGTGGTGGCTAGGTTGGCTCTATAGCCGACCTAAGGCCCCAATCTAAATCCTAAGCAGGAGGAAACCCTGGCTGACCAACCCAGTAAAGGGGGCGACGACTACTAAACCCTAAGGCCCCAATCTAAATCCTAGCCATACTTCTTTATAAGATAGGAGTGACTTTATTATAATCTCATAGGGTTCTTATTGATCACTTTTAGGTTGATTAGGATTCAACCCTGCTGGATTCATATCAAACCCGCCCTCTTAAAATCAGCCTTGTCCTTCAGGCTAAAGTTCCATAAACTCAGGGAACCGGGTCTTCAGCTCCTCATTAGCTTGGGTGTCAGTTAGAATAATTTAAGCTGAGTCGTCGTCTTTAAATTTCTATTTGAGGTGGGATACCTAGAGAATCAACTGTAATTTTGATTTGGTGCACAGATCTAACCTTCATGTTAGAGCCCCAATGTGATCCCCAATTTTGCAAGGCCCGAAAAAATAGGGAGACCACTTCATTAAGGCTCAAGTTTCCTATTGATCAGGCTAGAGGTGTAGAAAAACTTGATCTTTAATTTCTCGTCCATTCTGAAGTTTATCGAGAGGCCATTTCTTCGTTGCATGTGCTGCCATTTGGTTAGACTTTAGTGATAGCCAATCTTTCTTATGAGATGGTGACTTCCTTCGGGTATGGCTTAGAAATCCAGAGTGCCCTGCTGAAGGTGAAGAGTGCATCTCATGCAAAATAATCTAAATGTAAGGGGAAGAAAGAACAACTACAATTCGGCTTTTGTAGCGTAGGTCCATCGAAACCCAAGTGTAGTGGACCATGGAACCTAGATCCTTCTTCATTTTTCTCTGATGGCTCGGGCTTCCGGATTATTCTTCCATTCCTCCTTAATGTTGTCGAGGAAGTCGATCGAGGGAAGGGAGATGGCTGAAATTTCAGCTTGTCTCGGTAGCCGAGATAGGGCATCTGTAACAGCATTCTCTTTTTTATACACTAACATTATAAGATGTGAGGGAGATAAAGATTTGTTGGTATAGGCAAGGGGTCAGCCATCTTACATTAGAACAATCCCAAAGCCAACTCCGAACACGTCGACCTTAATCACGAATGTTCGGCTAAAATTACATAACGCTAGGACTGGCATCATTGTCATGGTGTCCTTGAGTCTTTTAAAGGCTGCAGAGGCTTGATCCAATCATGAAAAGGAGTCATTCTTGAGTAGGGTCGTGAGTGGGGCACTTATCTTGCTATAAGCTCTCACGAACATCTGGTAGTAGCCCGTGAGTCCATGGAAGTCATGTAGTGATTTTACGTTTGTAGGTCTTGGCCATCTTTGCATTGCCTCGATCTTTATCGGGTCTACCGCCACTCCATCCTTTGATATAATGTGCTTTAGATACTCTAATTTATGTTATAAGAAGCAGTACTTTGACTACTTAACAGAAAGAGTATTCTCTCAAAGAATGGTTAGAATAGTTCGTAAGTGCTCAAAATGTATATATCAAGCGTAGGGCTATAAATGAGAATATTATCAAAGAATTCCAATAAGAACTTGCATAAAAACCTTCAGAAGATGTCATTCATCAAGCTTTAAAAGTAGAAGGAGCATTTGTAAGTCCGAAAGGCATAACCAAAAACTCATAGTAGCCGTGATGCGTGCAGAATGTAGTTTTTGGAATATCTTGAGTGTATACTCGAATATGATGATAACTAGAATGGAGATCCAATTTAGTGAAGACTCAGACTCCTTTTAATTCATCCAAGAGCTCATCATGACTGGGATAGGATATTTATCCTTCATGGTGATAGCATTCAAAGCCCAATAATCAACACACATCCGCCATGTACCGTCCTTCTTGCGTACTAGCAACACCGGCGAAGAGTGACCACTGCAACTAAGTTGAATCACCCCAATGTCGAGCAACTCCTTAACAATATTCTTAATCTCATCTTTCTGTAAGTGAGGGTAGTGGTATGGACACAAATTTACTGAAGGTTTTCCTGACAGAATAGGAATGTGGTGGTCATGCGGCTAGTTAGGGGGTAGCCCGCGCGGCTCTGTGAAAACATCTTTGAATTCATCCAGCAAGAGGGCAAGCTTAGGATCTAAATTTTGTATGTTCTCCCCCTTAGATGGCTACTGGATATGCATAAAAAATCTCCTATATGCTTTGTGCAAAACTTTCTCCATCTGTTGCATCAAAATGGTGGAAATATGGCTCCTGCGCTTGCCTCACAATGTAACCTTTCTCCCTTTGCAATAAAATTTCATAATTAATTTAGAAAAATTTCAGGAGATATCACCTAGCACTGTAAGCCATTCGATCCTGAGCATGGCTTCATAATCATTAATGGGTGGGAGGAAGAAATTGACTACCACTTCTTGGTCTTGGAGGAGTAGTTTCACCTACGGGCACCGTTGGTCGCAATTGAGGATTCAGCCGTCGATGACCTCTACGTCGAACTTATTACAACCTTCAATTTGAAGCACCATATGTGCAACAACCTTACTGTTGAAGAAGTTATTTGTGCTGCCCGTATCGATGAGAACGGTGATGGGTTACTGTTTTAGAAGTCCTCCAACTTTCATCGCTGCGGGTTGGAATAACTAGCCAATGCATGCATTGCATAGTCAGCCGGTTGGGGATCTTCCTCTATGGCTTTCTCCTTAGGTTCAAGGCCTTCTTTAGATGGTTCACTGTCTTCATCCTCCATTGGTTCAATCACGAGGAGCTAGCCCTTTTTGCAGCAATGTTCATGACTCCACGGTTCATCGCAATGCCAACATAACCCTTTGGCTGATCGTTCATGAAGCTCATCTCAGATGGTAGTAGGCCTCAGCATAGTTAGTTGGGGAGTGATCCTTCATACCTCATGGTTCGATCATTCTTCCTGGATACGTGCAAAAAAAATTATCGCCATAATAGTGTACGGTTGCTGCGTCTTTACTTCTCCTCGAATCTTCGACCTTAGGCCCTCGATAAAAGTCCCTAAAAGTTGTTTCTCAGACTAATATTTAGTTTAGTTAGATAAATATTCAAACTATGTTTGGTATTCTTATATTGTAGAGGTTTGACAAATCTTTACTAATTGTCTGTCGATGTTGTTGAAATTGATTGGTCCAAAGCGGTTTAGTAGTATTTCCTTGAATCGCAGCCAAGAGAGTCCTCTATGGGTGTATCCATACTCTTGGGGAATGTCTCACCGATCTAAAGTCTCTCCATGGTGTGACTTCCTCGGGCTTGATGGTCGGCCTGTGGTGAATTTAGTGAAAAGTGATCGCATCTTCTCCTCCATGTGGCTTTCAAAGGCTTCGAACTTAGCATTGGTGGCCTCCTCTAGTATCATGGTGTATGCCTCTAGATCTATAATACTGAGATCTTTCTTCCGTTATTGGGATAGTGGCATGAGAACTTTTGGAGAGGGGATGGCTGGTTGGATGAGTGGATCGGTTTAGATGGGAGTAGGCTGCGATTTAGGGCTGATTTGGGTGGCTATTTGGGGTCAATTTAGGGTGTGGTTTAGAAGGCTTTTTTAATAAGGATGGTAGAGTTTGAAGATGAGGAAAAGAAAGTCCAAAATCCCACAAAAAATAGCACTTAAATATGATAAAATTCGGTAAAAAAAGGTATTGCGATATGCTGTCCTATCGAACATATTTTACATCAGAGAAACGATGACTTCTTAACATAAATTCTAGAGGAAGGTATAAGAAAATTATACAAAAACTCCCATTCAGATGTTGGCAAGACCAGTAAAAAGTTTGGTGAAATTTTGGTAGTATAATAGTAGGGAGATAGGGCAAAAGATGAAAGGTAGATCCTTCATCATAAAAATTCTACAAGTGCATGATGGTGAAAGATTGCATAAAAAAACTGGTTCCATAAGGAATTTTTTCTAGAAATCAATCTAGATGAAAGCTAAGTTGATCTTTGGAATTGTATAAAAATTTCGGCCAAAAAGGATGAACAAAAGTTTGGTTTCAAGAGGCCAATAAATGGAAGGCAGGTTCTCTATCATAAAATTTCAACACTATATGATGAAGAATCATAGTGCTATAAGTTAGATCCAGAAGGAGTTTTTTCACAATATCAGTCTTGGATGAAAGCTAAGATGATCTATGAAATTGTATAAAAGTTTCAGCCAAAAAGGATGATTAAAAGTTTAGTTTCAAGAACAAAAATTGGCTAAAAATTTCTGTAGCGTTTCACCTTCGCGACGATGATAACATTTACGATGGTAAAATTTTATAGCAAGGAAACTTTGGAAAAACTTCTTTCATATATAAGATAGAGGAATAGTAGTAGCACAAGGCGGGGGCTTTAGAGTTTTTACCATATCTTTGATGTTGACTTAGAGGAAGGCAGCAGATTGATGGATCTGCGGCTTAGTGGGCGAGGGAATTGCTTGGGAAGGGGGAGGTGGCTAAGGTGTCTACAGGGGTAGCAAGATCATTGCTCTGATATCAGATGATAGAACCCTAGATGGAGCTCTATAGATTTTAACCATTGAGGGGGATCAACCCTTGGAATGCTGTAGGGGTTCCTCCCTCCTAAACTCAGCACAAGACTAAAATAAAATCATAGATTGCTTGATGAAAAGAGGTGAAGGCTACATACTTATATAGGGCTCTAAGCCCTAGCACTAAGGGGTGCTTGCCTAACTACAATTATCTTTTTGCCCCTTTTATAGCCTACCTGCCTTATAGGGAATAGGTGGCGGCTAGGTTGGCTCTATAGCCGACCTAAGCAAGGGGAAACCCTGACCGACCAACCCAGTAAAGGGGGCGACGACTAATAAACCCTAAGGCCCCAATCTAAACGCTAGCCATACTCCTTTATAAGATATGAGTGGCTTTATTACAATCTCACAGGGTTCTTATTGGTCACTTCTAAGCAGATTAGGACTCAACCTTGCTAGAGTCCTATCATCTCTATAGCAAAACTCCTCCAATCTAAACTCATAGCTCTTACACAGAGGGAGGGAGGAGAATAGGAGGGGAAGGCCAAAATTACAGCCTATCAACCATGAGTCTCCCCTCCTATTTATAGAGAGCCACTAAAAAATCATAGGGCTCATGCCTTAGTGAGTATTGGATCTCCATCCAATTACCCACTAAACTTAGATTATTGGATCTCTATCTAATAATCTCCTTAGGCCTCTAATTGGGCCTTAATCAAGGAGCCCATCAGCAAAGGATCTCATCAAATAAGAATAGGGGCTAATTGGATCTCTATCAAATGCTCTATTCGCTGAAGCATCCACCATATGTGTGTGACCCTCTAGGCTCGATACCGAGCTGATCGTGAGTCACTCCATCAGAACTCCTTCTGATATAATGAATTATTATCCCCATAATAATTCACTCGACTCATCGACTATGAACGTACTAGGCCACTGCGCTATAGTCCCCAGATGATACATGGGGATAAAATCCATAAGACCTGTCTATCTATAGTTACCGTGTATCTATAATCCCTCATCCAACTAATATCCCAAAGACTGTATATTAGATATGGTACTGTCAAGTCACATACGAAATTAGTTTATTTTGCTCTAATCAGATTCTATCGGAGAACTCTTTCTCTCTTAATCTGAATGACCCTAGCTAGAGATTTGTCTAAGGAAGCACATATGAGATATTCCTCTCGTAATATCGAGAGTGGATAATCCTTTATTGACACTCAACTGCCTTCTTAAGATTGACTATCAATCCTGATAACCAATTGTAACATATCTAGAACATTCTAAATCTATAAGTCTGGCATCAAAGAAAGTAGTACTCATACAAGACATCCTTGGTGTCTCAAGTCTAAGGACCAGATACATAAATGAGACTATGAAATCGTTGTCTGACATTATGTATCATCAACCATACAACATTCTATAAGCGGATCAATTAGTGAACTCATTCTCCAATAAGCACCTATATTATAACCTTAGTGTCTCCACACAAGTGGCTATGAGACTAGCCGCCTCTATCATATGGATGGGTATATAGTATATTAGTTTGTCAAATTATCTCGATGTCTCTCTCAAGTAACCTATGATCGAGATTATTTATGATCAATGTTTAAAGGTGAATCGATATCATTATCGTGATCTCATCATGATCTGATTCCCATTGCATAGAACCAGGGACATTATAATATATATGCTACAAACAATATAATATGAGAATATGTCAATATTAATCATAAGCAAAAAGATTGCACAACGTGTCACACGTGTCATCACTCACGTGAGTGGCTTGTAGGGCACTTGTAACTAGCAATCTCCCATTTGACCAAAAGTCAATCACCTATGTGTCTGATCCTCATCAGACCCTTGTGACACTCAAATATAATATGAACCAGCAGCTTCCACAGTAGATCTACAATGTTATCTTCGGATGGAACTCTTTCCATTACTATATCTTTTTGGGTCATGATCGCTCTAATCAGATGGAACCTTATCAGAACAATTCTAATGAGACCTGGGTTCCCTTGTTAGAGTTATCGTCCTGTCACTGTCGTAATATATGGGAATCAGCTCCACATTGCTTGGCATGACTCCCATATCATGATAAACTTCTTCATCCATACCCCTTCTTTTGCTGCTTTTGCTATCGTAATGCATTCTACCTCCGTGATCAAGTCAACAGTAGTATCTTGCTTGGAACTCTTCTAGCTTACTGCTCCTCCATTCAAGATGAAAATATACCCCGAGTTTGACTTTCTATCATCAATGTCGGACTAGAAACTCAAGTCCGTGTAACCCTCAGCCTGGAGGCTACATCCTCCATATACAAATAAAAGATCCTTAGTCCTTCTCAAGTACTTAAGGATACACTTTACTATCTTCTAGTGTTTTAAACCTGGATCTGCCTGATACCTGCTCATGACACTCAGAGCATGTGTTATATCAGGCCTAGTATATAGCATAGCATACATAATAGACCCTATAGCTGAGGCATAGGGTATCTTATCAATGTTTGTCCTTTCTTCAAGAGTCTTTAGGGACATACTCCTAGAAAGTGGCATTCTATGTCTCATCGATATGAGACCTTTCTTGGAATTCTTCATGCCAAATCTTTTGATAATAGAATCTATGTACCTAGATTGGGATAAGCCAAGCATCCTCTTAGATCTATCTCTATAGATCTGGATCCCCAAAATATAGGATGCTTCCCCTAAATCCTTTATGGAGAAGTCTATACTGTAGAGAGCATTCCTACATCATTCCCAATGATTAGGATGTCATCCACATATAATATCAAGAATGTGATATCACTCTCACTTATCTTCCTGTATACACAAGGTTCATCTTCGTTCTTAACAAAGTCATAAGATATGATCATCTCATCAAATCTTATGTTTCAACTTCAGGAAGCTTGCTTTAGTTCATAAATGGACTTGAGTAACCTGCACACTTTATCTGGACTCTCTTTGGATATGAATCCCTCCGGTTGTATCATATACACCTCCTCCTCGAGGTTGCCATTGAAGAATACTATTTTGACATCCATCTGCCAGATCTGATAGTTATAGTGTGTTGCAATGGCCAAAAAAATTCTAATGGACTTAAGCTTGGCTACATGTGAAAATGTTTCGTCATAGTCAACTCCTTATCTTTGACGATATCCTTTAGCTACTAGTCTTGCCTTATAGGTATCTATCTACCTTTTCATATACTTTGATCTTCTTTTTGAAGATCCACTTGAAGCTGATGGGTACAATATTTTCAGGTGCATCCATAAGGTTCCAAACCTTGTTAGAGTAAAAGGAATCTATCTCAGAATTCATGGCTTCTTGCCACTTCCTGGAGTCTATACTCATAATAGCCTTCTTGTAGGTCTGAGGATCAACATCCTGAGAGTCCTCTCCACTGATATGTCTCACATATCTTTTAAAAGGGTGAGATACTCTACTAGACCTACGTAAAGTTAGAATTTGTGTGTTAGGTACCTCAACAGATTCGGGCTCTTCTGGAATGGTGCTTGAGCTAGGTTCTTCAACCTCGCTCAATTCTATCTCACTTCCACTGTTTCCACTAAGAATGTATTCCTTCTCAAGGAACACAGTTTTCTTAGCAATAAAAATCTTTCGATCCTCAGGATGATAGAAATAATACCCAAAAGTCTCCTTAGGGTATCCTATAAACATGCACCATTCCATCCTTGATTCAAACTTATCAGGGTTGTGTCTTCTAACGTAGGTAGGATAGCCCCAAATCTTAACTACCTTAAGATCGGGCTTCTTTCCTTTCCATATCTTATATGGTGTAGACACTACCTAACTTTGATGGAACTTTGTTTAGAAGGTAAGCCGCGGTCTCTAGGTTGTACCCCTAGAATGAGATGGGTAGGTCAACGAAACTCATTATGGACTGCACCATGTCTAACAGCATGCGATTCCTCCTTTCTGATACACCATTGAGCTGAGGTATATAAAGAGGTGTCCACTGGGATAGAATCCCATTGTCCCTGAGGAAATGGGTGAACTTCGTACTCAAGTACTCTCCTCCTCGATCTAATCGAAGAGTCTTAATACTTTTCCAATTTGGTTCTCCACCTCAAGAGTTAGAAGTTTAGATTGGAGTTTTGCTACAGAGATCCATCATGCGGATATGCTAAAGAGGAAGACACTTGACTTCCTTCGTCTTCTCTATCTAGATCTGGAATACAGGGATATACGATCTTCTTGGTTAAAATCAATCTCTCATATATCGTGGTTTTTCAATTTTTATAGTTTTTTTCTCGCGACTTTAATCTTTTGCATGACGATTTAATCTACATGAAAAACTAGTTTTTGTTTTGATTTTCGCTGCGCATGTGATGCACCCACTGATGTTTCCCAACAGTGATATCAGAGCTAAGGTTTTCATGCGAAAGATTGATTTTAAATTGTGTTGGATGAGATTAAATCGCGTAGAACCATTCTATGCATTATTGCTACATTTTCATAGCAAACATAGTGAGGAAAGAGGGTGGCCGACCATAGCCTGGGCCACTCGTAAGGGGGCGGTCGGATGTGGCCAAGGCCCCCTGCGGGGGCAGCCACCCGTAGAGGTGGTCGCCTGCAGCACGGTGCCCACAGGAGCGACCACCCGTAGCGGTGGTTGCTTGTGATCACAACACCTATGGGCAAGCCTGCGAACTAGGTGGTCATGCAAGGCGGGGCCGCTAGCTTGTAGGGGTTGTAGCCCGAGGGCAGCAACACCTGGTTACGGGCAGAGGCCGCCGTAGGACAAGGGTAGAAGGGGAGGGCCAGGGCATATTTTTAAGAAAAAGATGGTTATGCTCCTCAGAATTTGAGAATTTCAACTCTGTCCCATTTTACAGAATTTCTTAAATGCCCTCAATAATTCTCAAAATTTTGAGTACCATCCTCTTATCCAAAATTATGAAAATACACTTGATAATTCTAAAAATTCTGAGCATATCCTGATTTATAAAAAAATAATTAATTAAGTTTAATTAATTATTATATATCTAATAATCCTACATATGATGTGATGCTCATGTGATGTATGATGTGGATGGATGGTCATGAGTCATGTGTTATGATGTGTGTAATTGTGATTATTATTATTATTATTAGGGCCTGCGTGCTTGTGATTATTTGTAATTATATGGAGAGGCGCAGCGGGAGCGTAGAGGTGATAATGGGACTCATGATGCTGTGGTGGGAGATCACGTCGCATGGTGATATGATGATCTAACAGAACCAATGATGACGAGATCAATAATCATAGGGCATAAAGATGCATCGATGTATACATAGATCTTATTGTGAATGATTAGGCCCATTGGCTCGGATTTAATCATATTATGTGATGACTCATGATTATCCAGTGTGGCTTACATATGTGATGTGTTATACACCTACTAAATATATGTATATATATATATATATATATATATATATATATATATATATATATATTTACATGTGCTATAGATATATATCAAATGTATATGTGTGTGACACGATATATTATGAGACTGATAGAAATAAAATCCCTTCTATGATAATATTAAGTCGGTAAGCATAAGACAATAAAATTGACCCACATGGCCTTCCATCGTTATAGGAAGAATTGAATCACGACATCGGTTGAGTTGGTCGAGTCGAGTCTCTCGAGGCTCACCTATCTATGTGATCGAGTTCTTACCTATAACATATAGATGTCACCAGTGACCTGAGGATATGATATGACTTGGTCGAGCAGTCGAGAGCATATCCATCAAATCAGACTCATCTTGTAACAATGGTAATAACTTAACTGAACTTCATGGTTGGTCGAGCATTTGAGACCATGATGATTCGGAGGCCAAACATGATGGGAATCACAAAGAGTTGTGATTGGCAAGAGTTGCCTACCTTTTGGGCTAGTGGAGTTAGTCGAGTCCCTCGAGGTTGCACTAAGATGTCGATTGGATCTCGATCCCCACTGGGAGTCTGCTGGAGACTTTTATCTCACATGTCGAGGGTGTCACATGATTCGCTGGGAAAATAGTGGGAGTACATTAAGATAAAAGTTCATATCTTAATTAGTATTTTCTATAAAAATCTGTATGTTATTTAATTTACGCTATATCTTATTTATCGTTTGCAAACCCCCTACGTGGCATACTTGACGCCAACCGCCTTATTGGTCCAAAGGCTCCACAATTTGAGAATTGTTCTCACGAAGTAGAAAATCTTATATGTCCTTAATATGATTGTGCCAACACTGGAGGAAAGGATAAGCAAGGATGAGGTTGCTCGCTTTGTGAAGTATATAGATAGTCCTAAAGGATAACCTATATGTTGATCTTATACTTCAGTCCGTACTAGATTCCTTTTTATAATTCATATGAACAAGTTTAATGTGACTCTACCTAAACTCCTCAATATGTTGAGGGAAGCTGAGAGCACTATCAAGAAAGAGAAGCTAGTTCACTATATTTGTGAGACCAAAAAGAAGGAAGGCCAACAAAACCCTTAAGAAGGGCAAGGGCAAAGAAAGACTAGGTAAGGCAAAGGTTGCTAAGAAAGACTTAGCAAAGGACAATTGATAGTGCTTCCACTGTGGCCAAGACAGTTATTGGAAGAGGAACTGTAAGGACTACCTTGTAGATAAGGTGAAACAAAAGCTTAGAGAAGCTTTAGGTTTTGGCAAGACCTAGGAGATTAGCCAAAGGTGAGATGGACCTCAAGATGGGCAATGGAACAAGAATTTGTTGTTGGGGAGGTCACCTTACATCTACCTGGTGGAGTTATTATTGCATTAGATGCATGCTATTTTGTTCCCTCTATTATCAAAAATATTATTTTCGTCTCTTGTTTGATAATTAGTGGATATAAATTTATTTTGGAGAATAATAATTATTTAATAATTATGGATAATGAGATTATCACTAGAGAGACCCTAATAAATAGATTATATGTGTTAGACACTTTTCTACACATCATGAATATAAATACGTCTAAGAGGAAAAGAGATGAGGTGAACGATGCATATCTATGACATCGTAGGCTAGGTCATATACAAGAGAAAAAGATTTAAAAGTTGCTTAAAGATAGAGACTTAGATCTATTTGACTATGAGCCATATATAACTTATGAACATTACCTTCATGGGAAGATGACCAACTCTCATTTTAGTGGAACAGGAGAGAGAGCCACTGGGTTATTGGAACTCATACATAGTGATGTATGTGGTCTCATGTCGACTGAAGCTATAGGTGGTTACTCATACTTCATTACATTCATTGATGATTTCTCTAGGTATAAACACATATACTTAATAAAGTACAAATCTAAGGCCTTTGAGAAATTCAGAGAATATAAGAATCAAGTCTTTCATAGAGGGAGGGAGGAGAATATGATGGAGAGGCTAAAGCTGCATCCTATCAACCATAAGTCTCCCCTCTTATTTATAGAGAGCCACCAAAAAACCCTATGGCTCCTGTTTTAGTGGATATTGGATCTCCATCCAATTACGGACTAACCTTACAGTATTGGATCTCTATACGATAATCTCCTTAGGCCTCTAATTGAGCCTCAATCAAGGAGCCCATTAGCATAAGGTCTCATCTAATAAGAATAGGGTTTAATTGGATCTTCATCCAATCCTCTATTCATTGAAGCATCCACTATATGTGTGTGACATTTTAGGCCAGATACTGAGCTGGTCGTGAGTCACTCCCATTAAAACTCCTTCTGATATAGTGAATTATTATCCCCATAATAATTCACTCGACTCATCGACTATAAACATACTAGGCTATTATACTATAGTCCCTAGACGATACATGGGGAGCAAATCCATTGGACCTATCTGTCCACAGTTACAATGTATCTATAATCACTCATCCAACTAATATCCCAGAGACTGTATATTGCTCTAATTGAACATGGTACTATCAGGTCACAAATGGAATCAGTTTATCTTACTTTAATTGGATTCTACCAGAGAACTCTTTCTCTCTTAATCCGAATGACCCTGCCTAGGGATTTGTTTGAGCAAGTACATATGGGATATTTCTCTCGTGATACTAAGAGTGGATGATCCTCTATTAATACTTAATTACCTTCGTAAGGTTAGCTACCAATCCCGATAATTAGTTATACCAGATCTAGAACTTTCTAAACCTGTAAGTCTGGCTTCAAAGAAAGGAGTACTCATATAAGACATTCTTGGTGTCTCAAGTCTAAGAACTAGATACACAACTATGATTTTGGAATCACTATCTGATATTAGGTATCATCAACTATATAGTATTCCATAAGCTGATCAATCAATGAACTCATTCTCTAATGAACACATGTGCTATATCCTTAGTGTCTCCACACAAGTGGCTATGAGACCAGCCGCCTCCATCATATGGACAGGTATATAGTACACCAGTCTGTCTGGTTATCTCGATGTCCCTCTCAAGTAACCTATGACCGGGATTATTTAGGATCTATGTTTAAAGGTGAATCAATCTTATTATCGTGATCTCATCACGATCTGATTCCCATTACACAGAATCAAGGACATCACAATATATATGCTATAGACAATATAATGTGAGAATATGTCAATATTAATCATAGGTAAAAAGATCACATAGTGTGTCACACGTGCCATCACTCATATGAGTGGCTTGCAGGGTATTTATAACAGCAAGAGAACCTCGCTCAAGCATCATTCTAGAGTCCGAGTTTGTTTAGGTACTTAGTATACAAGTTTCAATTTTATATACGTCTAGCAGAGTATCTTACCCTCCTGAATGATATGTGGGACATATTAGTAGAGATGGCTCTTAAGATATTGATCCTTAGACTTATGAGAAGGCTATTATGAGTATGGATTCCAAGAAGTGGCAAGAAGCCATGAATTCTGAGATGGATTCCATATACTCCAATAATGTTTAGAATATTGTGGATGCACATAATGGTATCTTACCCATCAGTTGTAAATTGATCTTCAAGAAGAAGATCAGAGTAGATGGAAAGGTGGAGACCACTAAGGCAAGGCTAGTAGCTAAAGGATATCATCAAAGGCAAGGAGTTGTTTTCACTTGTAGCCATACTTAAATCCATTAGAATTCTTTTAGCCATTGTAGCACACTAGGACTGTGAGATCTGACAGATGGATGTAAAAACTAATATTCCTCAATAGCAATCTCGAGGATGAGGTGTATATGATACAACCAGAGGGATTTGTATCCAGAGAGAGTCCAGATAAAGTGTGTAGATTGCTCAGGTTTATATATGGATTGAAACAAGCTTCCTAAAGTTGGAATATAAAATTTGATGAGGTGGTCAGATCTTATGACGTTGTTAAGAATGAAGATGAGCCTCGTGTATATAGGAAGGTAAATGAGAGAGAGCGCTATCACATTCTTAGTACTATATATGGATGACATCCGAATCATTGGGAATGATGTAGGAATGCTTTACACAATAAATACTTACTTGGCTATCTAGAAGCTTTTCCATGAAGGATATAGGGAAACATCCTATATTTTGAGGATCTAGATCTATAAAGATAGATTCAAGAGGATGCTTGGCTTGTCCTAGTCCAAGTACATAGACTTCATTATTAAAAGGTTTGGCATAGAGAATTCCAAGAGAGGTCTCATGTCGATGAGACATAAGATATCACTTTTAGGAGTCTCTGGTATGTCCCAAAGACTCATGAAGAAAGGGTAGACATAGATAAGGTATCCTATGCCTCAACGATAGGGTCTATCATGTATGTTATGTTATGCACCAGGCCTGATATAGTGCATGCTCTGAGTGTCATGAGTAGGTATCAAGCAAATCCAGGTTTAGAACACTGGAAGGTAGTAAGCGTATCCTTAAAAACTTGAGAAGTGTTGAATCTTGGATTTTGATGATGAAATCAATTGATGAGTTATTAAACACAGTTGTTAGAGTTGATTGATACAGGATTAACTATAATAGAGAGAATATTACAATCAGAGGTTTGGAAAAATTAAGTCCAGGCATTGGGCCGAAGTGAGGACGATATGGTTGGGAACTCGCTTGGAGTGCATTTGGAGCTCATCGAGGGTATCGGGAGTTTGCTACGATAGTGCAAGGGAGTTCACCAGAAGAAGACCGAGACTCATCGGAGGATTATCGGGGGTAGCCAAAATGCTTACCGGGAGTTAGGAAGGTCTTGAAGTGGATTTGTTGGCCATCTTGATTATAATTAATTAAGTCATAGTTAGCATCGTTAAGATTTAACTATGATGGTGAAATGGAGTAACAACCAGATGATGGGCCAAGATCAAGTTTAGGCATCGGGCTAAGGTTCAGACGAAGCAATGAGAGCTCGTTGGGAGTTCACTAGGAGTTCGCCAAAGGAATTGGGAAACTTGTTGGAAGATGCCGGGAGATCACCAGAGGAAGATCGTAAGACTCGCTGCAAGAATACCGAAGGCTGCCAGATTGAAGGGAGTTAGGTCATTGTTTAGCTTAATGATCCATATAGTTTTAATCAGTGAGTCATAGTTAAACTTGAGTCCTATTTGAGTTAGATTTGGAAGGGATCCAAATTAACTCAAGTGAGGCTAACTAGGTCTATAATGGAGAGTGGATTGAGCTCAGTTGGTTAACTTGAGAAGTGGTCAAAGAAAGGTACAAGTCAGAATTAGAAAAGTGAAGGGAATCCACTTTTTCAGGTTTTCTGATGGTTGTACCGCTAGTGAATGGTGGTTGTATCACCATCACCTAGGTTTTCGGGCAGTAGGCAATAGTTGTATCGCCCAGGCTCGTGGTCGTACCGCCTATATCCTATTTTCAGGTTAGTTCTTGGCAATTGTACCAATGGCGTTGGCGGTTGTATTGCCCAAACCCAAATTTTTTGGGTGAGTTTAAATTTTGGCTCTATTCTTTTGAAGCTAATTAGGGCCTATAAATACTTCAAGTTTTCTTACATTTAGTACAGATTTTGGCATAATAATTGGGCTAAAAATTATGTCAAAAATTATGTGCTAAAAGTATGCAAGAAAAAGAAAAGGAGAAGGGAGTGAGCTAAGTGTTGTATTCTTGTAAAGAGTCTCCCTTGTAAGTTGAAAACCTTTAAGGGTTTGGTCTTCACCCAAAGAAGATTGGTAGTAGATATTGGTGGACTTGGAGAAGAGGACTCGGGAGTGGACATAGGCCGATTAAGGTTGAACCACTATAACTGTGAGTGTCTTTATTTGCTTTGTTTTTCACTCTCTATTATTCTCATTTGCTTATAGTTAAAATTGAACTTCAATCTCTCTACTTCTTTCAAATTGGCTTTAAATTGGTTTTATTGAAATATCAAAAGAAGCTTCTATTATTCACTCTTTACTTTACGAAAGTAAGGTTTTGAAATCATTTATTTATTCACTTTCAAGTCCAAGAAATGCTTCTGATTCTGATTTTACTTAAACGAAAAGTTTTTCTTAAACCGTGATTTTACACTTGCACTAATTCAGTCCCGCCCCCCCTCTTAGTGCCAATTAATCTGAATAATTTGTATCAGAGTAAGGTCTTACTCATTGGATTAACACCCATTTGAGTAAATGGCTTTGTTTGACATGAATGAGGGTTAATGCATCACTAGTCCTCCTATGTTCAATGGGATGAGCTACTCATCTTGAGAAATTTGAATGCGTATTTTTTTTATTTTGATAGATTGTGATTTATGGTGTATTATTGAAAAAAGTTTTTCATAAGTCATTCAATCTAATAAATTATTGGAATGATTATGAAAAACAAATATTTTCTTTGAATGCAAAGGCTATGAATGCCTTATATTATGCTCTTGACAAAAATAAATTTGATTGGATTTCCTCTTATGATTCGATTTTTTAGATTTGATATACATTATAACTGATGCATAAAAATACACTTAATCTAAATGAATTATTAAATAAAAATATCTTAGAAAACTAAACAAGAAGAATACATTCCTAAGAATAGGAAGAATTTGATATTGAGAACCTAAGAACACCTTCCAAAGAATATGAAAAAATTTGAACTAAAGTGAACATATGACTCATCGAGTAAAATCTCGATTAATGAGGACTTTGAACCTATGACAAATGAACCGGATAAATTAATGAACATAAACCATAAAAATGATCTTAAGATGAATAAAACCTCTTGCTATGAATGTAAAAAGTCAAGGTGCTCCAAAGATGAAGAGCACAATCAAGAAGAATTGAAGAATCTTGTACTTATAGCTATCGACAACAAGGTAAGTGAGTCTTTAAGCATTTCTGTTACCGAGTTATTAAATATGTTTCATGAATTATTTGATAAATTTAGAAAAATTAATAAATCTTTTAAGTTGCTTAAAAATGAACATGATTTATTAGTTAGTAAACTTGATAAAATGTAAGATTCATTAGTATCACACAATCCTTATTCTAAATGTGAAATACTAGAGAATGTTAAAGAAGAAAACATCATGCTATGTAAACCTTAGAAAAATTTAAAATAGGAAATAAATCCCTTAATATGATTCTTGCTAATAAGGGTCATATTAATAGAAGAAATGATATAGGCTTTATTGGTAACACTCAATAAAGCCAACCATTTTTGTTAAAGGACCTACATAAAATTTACCACCGAAAATCAAATATAATTTTTGTGGTAGATTAGGACATAAAGCCAATAAATGTCTATTTAAAAAATATAGTCCACACCAATTATTTTGGATTCCCAAGAGAATAACAAACAACTAAAAACCATTAGAAAGGAAAGATAAAGTTTTGCATGAAGGAACCAATGTAAATTGGGTATCTAAACCTAGACCCCTCATACTATTAATTTGTCTCCAAACAACGCTAGGAGCACAAAATAATGTTTTGAAGGTAGATGCTCAAGACATATAACTTAAGATCTAATAATTTTTCAAGCTCACTAGCTTAAGTAAATATCAAGAAAAATTATTGAAAATAAAATTATTAGTAATGAATCTTTGGATGATACATTGATTATAATTAAGTTTGGTTGCTCTCAATGGTGCATGATCTTTGCGTAGCTAGAGCATGCTAGAATTAGAACAAAGAAAGTTTAGCTATTTTTAATGAAAAATTATATACAATCAAATTTACAAAAATGAGATTTTGATGATGAGTGAATGATAGGATCGAAATCATTGACTTAGATATTTGTTGATCTAAATGCAAAGGCTATTGTTGAATGACTTAAATGTTTTAATGTTTTTGACTAAATTAGCTTATAAAGATCATTATTGAATGATTGATTTAAATGGTTGAATAGTTGTATTTATGTTGTAAATGATAGATTACTTTTGAATTTGAACATAGAATAAATAAAAATTTAAAAATGAGTTTGTCAACTCCTTGTACTATATGTAAAGAGTTAGACTCATTTTAAATGATTAGAATTTGAGATAGGTTGAATTTTTTCCTTTCAAGATGTTTTATCATTTTGATTTGTTATAGTGATGACTTTGATGATTTCTTCTAGAATAAACTTTTATTTTTTTGTCTAAAACGATAATTTATTGATGTGAAAATTATTCTTGAAACAAATCACATGAAACAACTAAAAATATGATAATTATTCTTGAGAATATTTTTGTCTTATCAATCCTTCAACAAGATAAAATGATACTATTATTGTTGACTCTCCTAAACTACAAAAATAATTTGATGATTCAAATATTATATTATTGGATGTTACGATGATAGTTGTATGTTAAAATGGGTTATGATTGGATGATGGTTCTTGAATTGAAAACTTAAATAAAAATTTCTATATTTCTCCTTTTAGTACTTTCAAAAATATATATATTTGAAATACACATGACAATTGCATAACAACTCTTTTCACTAAAGCCTAAAGAGTTAGACACATTTAACAAAGAAACATCATTGGATAAGATAAACCAAATATCATGTTTGAAAACATCTTAGTGTAATATTTGTGATGATTTATTTTGAAAAATTTTCAATCTCTATCTTATTAAGATTTCAATAAGATATTGATGAATCTATATTATATTTTTTAAATATTGATTTTGATGATTTGAACTTCAATAAGTTATTATCATGATATTGACATCTTGAAAAATTGTAACTTAAAATCCTTATACAAATCAAGTTTGTTCAAAGAGGATTATAAATTATAATTTGTCTCTTCGGAACTATGATTTAAAAATCTTCCTATGAACCATATTTTTGACAACTTGAAGGTTCAAATATATAAATCAAGATCTTCTATCTTTTCTTCTTTGCAATTTATTCATGATATTGATATTTTTATGAATGAAGACTCTTCTTTGATCTTTTAAGATTTCTAAAGTCTTGAATCTCATCTAAGAAGAGATTTATTAAAAGAAATAATGTCGTTTGATACTTATGATTTGATTTTTCATGACATGATTCCTTTGTACTCATGGTTATATTTAAAACATGGATACAAAATAAAAATTAAATATTATATTTCTTTCTTGGCAATGACAAAAAGTGGGAGATAAAATTATCAATATGATTAGAAGCAAATTAGATATAATAACATTGAATGAGAAATAATTTGCTTAAAAGAAAATTTTAAATTTCAAATTTTCTAAATACATACAAAATACATAATTCAAAATTTGAGCTTGATTACTACCATATTTTTCCTTTGAATTTCTTGGACTTTATAAATTATACTTCTTATCAAAATTTGCATACAAAATGCATGACCTACTTGATTTGCTACCTTGCTTGAAATTTACATAAGATGAACTAAATTGCATGGGTAGCTCTTGATTTTTCTTGGATTTTAGAATTTATATCTATAAAATTTAGTATTTTTGTGTTATGATGTTTTTCACTTCCCTTCCTTGTTATACTTTATTGTTTACATTTTAAAAGGTAAGAAAATTTACATGAAGATGATCTTTAAAAAAAAATATGATTTGCTATTGAAGATTACATAAGATAGATGCATGAGTAGCCCCTAATTCTTCTTGGATTTATCGGATTTTTGAGCTCAATTTTGAAATGATTCTGGTTAAAATTAACATAAGAAGGGGATTAAAATTTTTGTGATAAGATATTTTTTTTAAAAGATTCCTCTTGTTTCATGAATCTTGATGAATATTTATAAAAGAAGAATATATGACATGAATTTTTATGATACCTGATATAATCCCTATTTTTGTGATAATGTTTTTAACTCCTCTCATTGTCTCTACTAGTTTCTTATTTACAAAAAAGGAAGACATATTTTTATAAAAAAATTATGTTTTACTAAGGGGGAGTAATGTAGTATTAAATATTCAATCAATATATATTTTATAAAAATATAAAAATTTTGACACATGATGAGCTGATGTATCATGAAATTATTTGCTCATTATTTCACCTCTTTTTGTTGATGATAAAGGGGGAGAAATAGTGTATTGGTGACATAAATATGAAAAATAATACATATATGATAAAGGGGAAGAAAATGTTTCATGAGAAAATTATTGCTCATATCCTATTTTACTAAGGGGGAGCAATGATACATGTGCCTTAAAATCATTTGCTCTAACATTTCATATATTTATTGATGATAAAGGGGGGGGGGATGATAAATTGATGACACATGTAAAAAAATGAAAAAAGGATATTTCTCTTATTTTTGCTGATAAACAAAGAGGGAGAAATAATTGATGACTTAAGGAAGAGAATTTTAACTTAATGTATGATTGATGCATAATACTTTGAAATTTTTATGATTCATTGTTGGTTGAAATTAATATTATATCATTGATGATTTGATTTTGAAATTCATATCATTTCAAAATTTGATAAATGGATATTATGATACTTGAATTCAAGAGTGGTTGGATCTCTTAAGTTTTTCTTATTTGAAGTATAGCATGGATTTAAGAGGGGTAAGGTTTAACTCTTGTCATCAATTTATTATCATCATAAAAAAGAGAGAGATTGTTAAATCTCGGATATTGATTATGAAATTATTTGATAGGTTATTAATCTAACAAGGTTGTTAGGGTTGATTTATATAGGATTAACTATGATAGAGAGAATATTACAATCAGAGGTTTAGCCAAAATCAAGTCCAGGCATTGGGTCGGAGTGAGGACGATGCGGTTGGGAACTTACATGGAATGCGTTAGGAGCTCACTGAGGGTATCGAGAGTTTGCCAGGTTGGCACAAGGGAGTTCGTCGGAAGAAGACCATGACTTATCAGAAGATTATTGAGGGTAGCCAAAATGCTTATCAGGAGTTAGGAAGGTCTTGAAGTAGATTTGTTGGCCATATTGATTGTAATTAATTAAGTCATAGTTAGCATCGTTAAGGTTTAATGATGACAAAGAAAAGGAGTTATAACTGGATGATCTTGAGGTAGTTGGTCTCATAGTCAGTTGTGTGTAGAAACTAAGGATACAGTATAGGTACTTATTAGAGAATGAATTCACAAATTGATCCGCTTATGAAATATTATATGGTTAATGATAACTAATGTCAGATAGTGATTCTATAGTCCTAGTTGTGTATCTAGTCCTTAGGCTTAAGACACCAATGATGCCTTGTATGAGTACTCTTTTCTTTACCATCAGACTTATAAGTTTGAAAAGTTTCAAATCTAGTACAATTGGTAATCGAGATTGGTAGCCAACCATAGGAAGGAAAGTGAGTGTCAAGAAAGGATCATCCACTTTGATTATTGCGAGTAGAATATCCCATGTGTGCTTACTCAAAGTAATCCCTGGCTAAGGGTCATTCAGATTGAGAGAGAAAGTGTTCTCCAAGAGAATTTGATTAAAGCAAGACTTGGATAGATTCCGTATATGGCCTGATAATATCATGTCCAATATATGATATATGGGATATTAGTTGGATAAGAGACTATAGATACACGGTAACTATGTATAGACAAGTTCGATAGATTCGATCCTTCTGTACTGTCTGGAGACTATAGCGTAGAGGCCTAGTATGTGCATAGTCGATGAGTCGAGTGAATTATTATGAGGATAATAATTCACTATATTAGAATGAGTTTTGATGGGAGCGACTCATGACCAGCTTGATATCGAGCCTATAAGGTCACACACATATAGTGGATGCTTCAGCGAATAGAGGATTGGATAGGAAACCAATTAGCTCATATTCTTATTAGATGAGACCCTACACTGATGGACTCCCTACTTGAGGCCCAATTAGAGGCCAAAGGAGATTATTGGATAGAGATCCAATAATCCAAGTTTAGTGGGTAATTGGATGAAGATCCAATACCCACTAAAACAAGATCCACTAGGGTTTTGATGACTCTCTATAAATAGAAGATAGGGGCGGAACATAGATGATAGGCTATATTTTTGGTCACCCCCTCCTATTCTCCTCCTCTCCCTTGCCTTCTTAGTCATCCAGTGCTTCTCAGGCATGAGACGATAGCGAACAAGATAGAGGATCTTCTTCCAAGTTCGTTGCGAAAAGCTACGTAAGATTTATGAGACTTGGGGCTACGATTGGAGGAGTATTGCTCAGTGATCTATTGTGTGGATACCGTTAGAAAGGAGGATACTTGACCTCCTTCATCCTTTCTATCTAGATCTAAAAAAACATGGATATACAATCTACCTAGGTAAACAATCTCACACATGATGAAGATTTTTTATTTTACAGTTTTTCTCGTGATATAATTATTTGCATGATGATTTGATCTACGTGGGAAACCTATTTTATTTTGATCTTTCGTTGCACATGTGATTCTCCTGCTTGGTTTCCTAACAATTCGAACCTCAAAGAAGTGGTTTCCCCATTACTTTGGACCTTATAAAATTTGAGATCACATTGGAGCCGTGACCTATGGATCATATCTGCGCACCAATTCAAAATTATAACCCTTTAGGAATCCCACCGCAAATGGAAGTTTAGAGATGATGACTCAGCCTAGATTGATCCACTTGACACTCATGTCGATAAGAAGGCCCAGTTCCAACTGGAGATTGCATGGCATCGTAGGATCATGATGTTTCACCATCCAGACACTACCACCGATGAAGAGATTCAAGACAAAATTGAACCGTGGGATCGTGATGTGCCTATCTTAAATGCAACAAGGAAGCCTCATAAAAAATAAAATGTTTGTCTTATTATTTTTGGATTTTGCTACTCCTACTAATAAATCAACATTATGGTATAAAAATTATGATCATCTAAATTTGTGTGGATCTATGCAAACTATCTTAGATGATACAGGTCATAATGCTGATGACACATATGTACAGAAAAGGGGTGAACTCTAAACTCCAAGAACAACAATGAAAGTACACATATAAGGTTAGTAGAAGTTTATGATAATGTAAAGAAAGCTAAGAGAAAAAAATAAAGAGATATGATAGATTTTTGTGTTGGAAATAATTCAAGTAGTTAAGATAAAGTTAAATAATTATGATTATATAAAGATTTAGATCTAAATCTAATTTAGATGAGGATGTGATTAATTTAGATGAAGGTAAGATTTATTAAGATATGATAGATTTTTTTTAGTATTTTAAAATATTTGTACTCTATCTTTTAATCAATATAAATAGGTGCTCTTGGATCATTCCAAAGCACTGCAGACTGCTGATTGAAAATACTCCTAGTGTCCTCTAATATTCTCTTCTCGTTCTCCCTGAAGTTTTGCAGAAAGGCTAACAAATCCAACACTAAACATTATATCTGGTTCTCTTTCATTATCTAAGTCTAATTTGTAGAAGTGTTCATGGGTGTGTTTATGGCCTTAGCTTTTTTTTATACTAAAACGTTTTAGCAAGTCTAAGGTATACCTAGTATGACTAATAAAGATACTATCATTTAATTACTTTATTTATAATTTTAAGAAAAAGGTTAATTCACCCATTAGGCTTATCTCAAATTCTTGGCTCATACTCTTGACAAAAGATTAACATAGGGGTGATGTGGGGTTGGGGCTTGAATTAGTGCAAGTGTAAAATCATGTTTTAAAGAAAAGCTTTTCGTTTAACTAAAATGGGAATCATAAGCATTTCCTAGACTTGAAGACAAATAAGTAAACAATTTAGAATACAATCTAAAGATGATGATCTTGTATTTCTAATTAAGAACAATTGAAAGTAATAAATAAGACAAGCAAAGAGCACTCACAATTTTATAATGGTTTGGCCCCAATCTTGACCTACGTCCACTTTTGAGTCCTCTTCGTCGAGGCACACCGATGTCCACTACAAATTTTCTTTGGGTGAAGACCAAACCCTTAAAGCCTTTGAATCTTATAAGCGAGACCTTTTACAAGAATTACAACTCTTGGCTCACTCTCTTCTCCGTTTTTTTTTTCTTACACCCTTTTAGCACACACTTTTTTCACTGATTTTTTTACATAATAACTTGTGTGAATACTTGTGCTAAATATAAAAAAACTTGAGATATTTATAGATCCCAATTGGCTTCAGAAGAATAAAGCTAAAATTCAAACACACCCAAACCATTGGGTACGAGCAGTATAACTGCCGACCTGGATGATCCAACTGCCAACCTGGGCTGTCCAACCACCACCTACAGCCTAGATTCTTGGGGACTAGTAGTACAACTGTTGACCTGGGTGGTACAACTGCTGCTTGTTGCCCGGATCCCTAGGCGACGGTGGTACATTCGTCACTCATTAGCAGTACAACTGCCATAATTTCTAGGAAAGTGATTCCCTTGACTTTTCCAATCCCGATTTATACCTCCTATTGATCAATTTTTAGGTCAACTAATTGAGCTTAATTTAAGCTCAATCCATCCCCTTAGTAGACCCAGTTGCCTTACATTGAGTTGATTTAGATTTCTTCCAAATAAAACTTAATTAGGACTCAATCCCTAACTACGACTCATTGATTACAGCCATAAGGGCCATCAAGCTAAATGATGACCTAACTCCCGCCACTCTAGCAACCTCCAAAATTCTTGCAGCGAGTCTTATAGTCTTCTTATAGAGATCTCCTGATGTGTTCCCAGTGAGTTTCCTAATTTCATCAGTGAACTCCTAGCGAACTCTCAGCGAGCTCCCACTATCTCGTCTGAACCTTAGCCCGATGCCTAAACTTGATCTTGGCCCATCATCTGGTTGTAATTATTTTTCTCTATTATAGTTAAACCTTAATGATGCTAACTATATCCTAATTAATTACAATCAACATGGCGAATAAATCCATTTCAAGACCTTCCCAACTCCCAACAAGCTTTTCAGCTTCCCCTGATAATCTTCTAGCGAATCTCGATCTTCTTCCGGTGAATTCACTTATGCCATCCTAGCAAGCTCCCAATACCTTCGGTGAGCTCCCGACGTACTCTAAGTGAGTTCCCAACTACATTATCCTCACTCCAGCCCAATGCTTGGACTTGACTTTAGCTAAACCTCTAATTGTAATTTTCTCTCTATCATAGTTAATACTGCATCAATTAACTCTAACAACCTTGTTAGATCAATAATCTATCAATTGATTTCATTATCAAAATATGAGATTCAACAATCTCCCCCTTTTTGATGATAATAATCAATTGATGACAAGAGTTAAACTTTATACCTTCTAAATCCATATCATAATAAGGAAAACTTAAATTTAACAGAACCACACACTCTTGAATTCAAGTATCATGAAATGATTTTTTAAGCAATTAATATTTCAAGGATACAAAGAGACACTCATACATCAATTTGCACAAAAATTTGCTTTGAGTTATCAAGTCACCAACTCATCAAAGATTTTCATGAATGATATATCAATTTTACATAAGTCATCAATATTCATTTCTTCCCTTTTGTCATCAACAAAAAGGTCAAATGTAGGGCTAAAGATTTTAAGCCACATGTGTCATTGCTCTCCCTTAGTAAAATATGATATAAGCAATAATTTTCTCATAAAATTTTTTTCCCTTTAATATATATTTATCATTTTTGTGTCATCAATTCACTATTTCTTCCCCTTGTCATCATCAAAAAGAGATGAAATAACAAGCAAGTAATTTTATGATACATAAACTTATCACATATCAAAATTTTCATATTTTTACAAAATAAATTTTACATTACTTCCCCTTAATAAAATAGGATAAAACCATAAATTTCTTATGAAAATTTCTCTTCTCTTTCTTTGAATAATAAAGAAGAAACAAGGGAGAGGAGTGAAAAACATCATATCACAAAAATAGAACTTAATCTTGTAAATTTTGAAATCCAAAAGTTAAGAACTATCCCATTCAATTTAATTCATTTCATTTTAAACAAGAGTAGCATATCAAGCAATTTAATCATTCTCATGGTTTAGCATTCCTAGCTCTCGACCTCAATCTTATATATGTAAATTTAGAAATGATTATTTTAAAGATAAGCTCAAAAATCCAAGAAATCTAAGATCCACTTATGCATTCTTCTTATGTAGAATTTAAAACACAATAGCAAATCAAGAAATTGGAAATATAACAAATCATATATTTTGAAAATCATCTCAATAGATTTTGGTAAGAAGCACAATTTGTAAAAGTCACGAATTCAAAAATAAAAACATGATAGTAAATCAAGCTTAAATTGTTAATCATGCATTTTGCATACATTTAGAAAATTTAAAGTTCTAAATTTTCTTCTAAGCAAATTGTTTCTCATTCAATGTTATCATATCCAATTTGATTCTAATCATATTGATAATTTTATCTCCCTCTTTGATCATTGTCAAGAAAAGGAATATGATAGTATAATTTTCTTTAGCAAATCACTCCTCATCCAAATATTAGAAGGTTTTTCATAATCAAATTTTCTTCTAACCAAATCAATAATTTTGTCTCCTCATTTTTTATTGTCAAAAGGATTATGATGATATGTTTTCTTTATGACCATAAGTATAAAAAAATCATGTCATGAAAAATCAAACCTTTAAATACCAAAAGACATGATTTAAATTAGTAAATATGTCCCTCATTGTTTGTGAATTTCAACATAAGTAATCAAGAAATCTTATGTATTCAAAATTTTAAGTAAAATAAAAATCCAATCATGCAAATCTTATGTATTTAAAATTCCTAATATTTTTTAGCAAATCACTCATTATCCGATGAAGGTTTTTTATAATCAAAGTATCTAATATTATTATTACAAAATATCACTTTTGTCTCTCCCTTATTCATTGTCAAAGTAACAGTTAGAATATAATAGTACCAAAACTTTAAGATCATAACTTTGCAAAATGAGATTTGGAAATACAAGATCTCAATTTATATATGTGATTTTAAATCATTAAGATTATTGTTTATAAAAAAATTCATGTTATAGTTGTAAAAAGATAAAATTCTCTTTAAAAAGGAATCTTAGTAAATGATCTTGGTTTATATGAAGACCTCAAATTATAATTTTTAAGATTTTGAGGTCATGATTTAAGTTATCAAATCATCAAAATTGAAATAAATCATATCCAAAATCATCATAAAAAATTGCTTTTCAAAAAATTTCAATGAAGGCAACATAGATTGTTTTCAAAAGAAAATAGCTAAAGTTTTCAAATTCATTTTGTAAGAGATTCAACAATAATAGTATCATTTTATCTCTTGTGGAAGATTGATAGGATAAGAATAGCTATCCTCCTTTTTGTTTTAACTTATGAGTACAATGCCATTTAAAGTCTAAAACTAAGTTTCATCAAGATCATTACAAATAAACATTTACAAACAAGAGCTTTTGATTCATTCTAATGATTTTTAGTGAAATGAGTTATCATGCTCATTTCATTCTCATTAAATATATTTTTAATTTTTTAAAAATATTAATAAATGAAGCATGATCTTTCTCTCCCCTTTTTTATTTTATTCTATACCCAAATTTGAATTATCAACAATAACCATTCAATTATATTTTAAGTTGCTTTTTCAACACTAATATTAACATAACATTATCAAGGTCATTACAATAACAAGATGATAAAACATTATCAAAGCAAAAATTTAACCTATCTCAATTCTGACATTTAAATGGATCTAACTCTTTACACATAGTGGAAGGAGTTGACAAACTCATTTTCAAATTTTTATTTATTTTAAGTCTCAATTCAAGAATGATCCAATGTTCAATCATGCAACATATTTCAATCCATCGAATATAACATTCAAATCAATCATTAAATATACTTTAAAAGATCATGATTTATTTGGAAAGATATTCAGTCATAACCATGATTAAAAACTTTAGACTTATATAAAAAGGGTTTTTTTATAGTAAATATCTTTGAGAGTCAAGAGGGTTATTTATATAAAATACCTTTCAAATCATCAACAACATCTTATTTTTCATAAATTTCAACATAAATATTTTTTATTAATAATAACTAAGGTTCTTTAGTTCTAGTTTATTTTTATACTAGTATACTCTAGCTATGCATTATCAAGATTAATTATATAATTAAAAATTATTTTTAATAAAAATATTTGTTACAATAGAAACAAAGATCATTAAGTTTCAAACATCTTTATTCAAATAATTTAATTTTCCTTATTCTTGACATTTTGGCTAGAGAGCTTGATAAGTAAGTTAGATCTCAAGTCAAATGGCTTAAGCATCCATTTTTAAAATATTACTTAGTGCTCAAAGCCTTAGTAAGTGACAAAACTATAAGAAAGATTTAAGTACCTATTTTATATTGTGTCCTATATAAAGAACTTTGTCTTTCTTATCTAATGGTTTTTGTTTGTTTGTTGTTCCCTTAGGAACTCAGACTAATTTATAAGGACTATAATTTTTAAATGGATATTTGTAGGCTTTATGTCCTAATTTCTCACAAAAATTATATTTAACTTTTGACGGTAAATTTAAAGTAGGTCCTTTAACAAAAATGGTTAGCTTTTATTGAGTGTTACCAACAAGGTCTATACCCTTTCTTTTATTGGCATGACCCTTATTAGTAAGGATCATATTAAGGGATTTATTTCCTATTTCAAAATTTTCTAATATTTGTTTAAGCATGATGTTTTTTCCTTTAACATCATCTAGCATTTCACATTCAGAGCAAAGATTATATGATGATAATGTATCATGTATTTGATCAAATCTACTAACTAATGAATCATGTTCATTTTTAAGCAACTTATAAGATTTACTAATTTTTTTAAATTCATCAAACAATTTATGAAACATATTTATTCAGAAAAAAATATTTAAAGACCCACTTACGTTGTTGTCGATGGCCATAAGCACGAGATTCACCACTTCTTCTTGATTGTGCTCTTCATCTCTGGAGTGCCTCGGCTTCTTGCGTTTATAGCAAGAGGTTTTCTTCATTTTAAGTTTATTTTATTCATATTTATTAAATTTCTCAGTTCTTTTATCAAGAGTTCAAGTTTAAGGTTCTCATCACTCGAGGCTTCACTCGAGGAGTCATATGTCATTCTCAGTTCACAATCCTTCATGTTCTTTGGAAGGTGTTCTTCAAGTTCATTTTTATAGATCATTTCATTTAATGATTCACTTAATTTAGTTGTGCTTTCATATGTCATTTCTAATATATGTCATATATCGAGCCGAATCAAAATAAGAAACTCGATCAAATTCATTTTTATCAAGTGCATAAAATAAAGCATTAATTTCTTTTACATTTAAAGAAAATATTTATTTTTCATAATCATTCCAATCATTTATTGGATTGGATAACTTCTGAAAATCTTTTTCAATAATACACTATAAATCAAAATCTATCAAAATAAAAAAGATAAGCATTCAGATTTTTCAAGGTATATAATCCATCCCATTGAACATAGGAGGATGTGAAATGAAATATCCCTCATTCATGCCAAACAAAGCTATTAACTCAAGTGGGTGTTAGTCCAATAAGTAAGACCTTGCTCTGATACTAATTGTTAGGATCAATTGACACTAAGATAGGAGGGTGAATTAGTATAAGTATAAAATCATATTTTAAAAAAAACTTTTCATTTAAGTAAAACAAAAATAGAAAGCATTTATGAGACTTGAAGATGAATAAGTAAAGTAAATGATTTAGAATACAATCGAAAGATGATGCTCTTGCCTTTTTAATTAAAAACAATTGAAAGTAGTAAATAAGACAAGTAAAGAATTCTAACAATTTTATAGTGGTTCAGCCTCAATCTTAGCCTATGTCTACTTTTGAGTTCTCTTCATCGAGGCTCACCGATATCTACTTCGGATCATTTTTGGGTGAAGACCAAACCTTTACAGTCTTTGAATCTTACAAGGGAGACCTTTTACAAGAATTACAACTCTTGGCTCACTCCCTTCCCCCCCCCCCCTTTTTTTTAACACCCTTTTAGCACACACTTTTTTTATAGATTTTTTTCCTAATGATTTGTGTAAATACTTGTGCTAAATATAAGAAAACTTGAAATATTTATAAGCCCCAATTGGCTTCAGAAGAATGGAGCCAAAATTCGAATGAACCTAGAAAAATCGAGTACAAGTAGTACAACCGTCGGCCTAGGTGGTCCAATCATCTCCTGCTACCCAGATTCCTAGGTGTCGACGATACAACCGTTGGCCTGGGTGGTACAACTGCCACCTACTGCTCAAATTCCTAGGTAGCGACGGTACAATCGTTGCTCATCAGCGGTACAACCGCTAAGATTTCTGGAAAAGTGATTCCCTTCACTTTTCTAATCCCGACTTGTACCTCCTGTTGACCAATTTTCAGATTAACCAATTAAGCTTAACTTGAGTTCAATCCATCCCCTTAGTGGACCCGATTGCCTTACATTAAGTTGATTTGGATTCCTTCTAAATCAAACTTAATTAGGACTTAATCCCTAACTACGACACTGATTACAACCATAAGGATCATCAAGCTAAATAATTACCTAACTCCCGCCAATTCGGTAATCTCTAGTATTCTTGTAGCGAGTCTTACGGTCTTCCTTCGGTGTTCTCTCGACGTTTTTCCATCGAGCTTCCAGATTCCTTTGGTGAACTCCTAGCGAACTCCCGGCGAGCTCCCACTGCAATTCCTTTTCTCCATCATCCGAACCCTGGCCCGATGCCCAAACTTGATCTCGGCCTATTATCTGTTTGTAATTCCTTTTCTCCATCATAGTTAAACCTTAATGATGCTAACTATGACTTAATTAATTATAATCAACATAGCCAACAAATCCACTTCAAGACCTTCCTAACTCTCGACAAGCTTTTCGACTTTCCTCGACAATCTTTAAGTATTGTCCTGATGCGCTTCACAATCTGGTAGGGTCCATAGAACCAAGGTGAAAGTTTCATGGATGCTCTAGTCTAGATTGATATTTGCTTGTATTGTTGGAGTTGAAGAAATACATAATCTCCCATCGTTACAAATTCTCTTTCGCCTTTGTGTTGATCATATTATTATTTCATCCTTGCTTGAGCTACAGAGAGGTTGTCTTTTAATAGCTTGAGCATTTTATCTCTGTCCTATAGTTCCCTGTCTACTTGTTGTACTTTAGAGATGCCCAATATATATTTTGGGATTACAGAAGGAGGTCGGCCATACATAGCCTCATAGGGTGTAATTTTTGTGGATGAATGATAAATTGTATTATACCACCACTTGGCCCAAAGGAGCCACTTTGTCCACTCTTTTGGTCAGTCACTAGCGAAGTTTCTAAGGTATGTCTCTAAATAAATGTTCACCACTTCAATCTAACCGTCGGTTTGTGGGTGGTATGTTGTGCTCAACTTCAATTTAGTGCCCTAGAATAATTCTATCCAAAATTTACTCATGAAGACCTAATCACAATCACTCATAATAGATCTCGGCATCCCATATAATTTTATAACATTTTCCATATAGATTCACGTAATGCTGGAAGTAGTGTAGGGATTGCGAACTGCACAGAAGTGAGCATACTTTGTAAGGCAATCAACAACAACAAAAATCATACCTTTTCCTTATGATGAGGGTAGCCCTTCAACAAAGTCCATTGATATATCAGTCCATATTGTAGAGCTTGCCACCGTTTCGCTTTTGTGTCATTGGCATAAATCACATTGTGCTATAAATTTAGCAATAATATTTTTCATCCCTTCCCAATAAAAATTATGCTTAATTCTCTTATAGGTTCTAAGGAACCCGAAATGCCCAACCGCGGGTGTGGAATGCATCTATTGAAAGATGGTCTTTATGCAACTAGAATTTGGCACAAGCACAATACGTCCCTTATAGCGTAGGTCTTTTGAGTCCCCACTCTAATGAGCCATAGAACTTAGTTTTTCCTTCAATTTCTTTATGATCTTACTATTTCTTGGATCATCTTGTGATTCTCTCCTAATGTCCTTAAGGAAATTACTGGTAAAAAGTGAAATGACCCAAAAATTCAGCTTGCTCGGGTAGTCGTAAAAGCGCATCTACAATAATATTTTCTTTCCCCTTTTTATAAAATATTTAATAATCATATCTAAGAAGCTTTATTACCCATTTTTGTTGCTCGAGGGAAGATATCTTCTGCTCCAAGAAATATTTCAGGCTCTTATGGTCAGTCTTGATTTGGAAGCGTCGCCTGATTAAATACGATCTCCATTTAGCCACCGTATGCACAATCATGAGCATCTCCTTATCGTAAATAGTCATCTTGAGATGGGAATGAGATAAAGTCTTACTTATATATGCCAGGGCTTGGCCATCTTACATTAACACAACATCTATTCCCACTCTGGAGGCATCAGCTTCAATAATTAAAAGTCTTATCGAAGTCGGGTAGTATTAGCATGAGCGTTCTCATCATTGTGGTCTTAAGTTCATCGAAGGTGGTGGAGGCTCTATCTGACTATTAGAAAATATCTTTTTTCAGCAAGGAAGTGAGAGGTGCACTGATCTTCCTATAGTCTTTTACAAACTTGCGGTAGTAGCCTGTTAACCCGAGGAAGTTGCGTAGCAATTTTATGTTCCTTAGGGTCGACAAGTTCTGCATTGCTTCAATTTTAGCAAGGTCCACCGCCACTCCTTCCTGTGATATAATATGCCCAAGATACTCCACCTTCTATTGAAGAAAGCTACACTTTGATTTTTTGACAAAAGGAACATGCTCTCGAAGAATCATCAAAATAAGTCGTAAGTGCTCAAATGACTATTAGTATAAGGACTGTAAATAAGGATGTTATCAAAGAAAACCAGCACAATTTACAAAGATAATTCTGGAATATATCATTCATAAGACTCTGGAAGGTGGAGGGAGCATTGGTGAGACTAAAGGACATTATCAGAAATTTATAGTGGCCATTATGTGTCTAAAAGGTAAGTTTTTGGTATGTCTTCTTCACACACTCGTATCTGATAATACCCGAATCGAAGGTCCAGCTTTGTGAAGATTCATGCTCCCTTTAATTCATCAAGTAATTCATCTACTACTAGAATATGGTACTTGTCCTTGACAGTTATATTATTGAGAGCTCTATAGTCGATGTATATTCGTCATGTTCCATCCTTATTTCATACAAGGAGTACCGGTGAAGAGTAGGGGCTGTAACTCGGCCGAATGACTCCTGTTTCAAGCATCTCCTTTACAATCCTTTCTATTTCATCCTTTTGTAGATGAGAGTACTCATATGGCCAAGTGTTTGCTGGAGGTTTGCCTAGAAGAATCGGTATCCGATGGTCATGCTAGCGGCTAGGAGGTAGGCTGTGGGGTTCGTCAAATACATCTGCAAATTCAGCAAGCAAGGGAAGTATATTTGAGTCTTCAACTTTAGTTGCCTATCCCTTGGATTGCTGCTCAAGTTATACAAAGAAGCTGTTATATGTTTTGTGTAAAACTTTCTCCATTCATCGTGTGTAGATCATTGATATGTTGCTCCCCCGTTTGCCATGCAATACCATCTGTTTTCCCTGGTTACAAAACTTCATGATTAATTTTAAAAAATTTTAGAAAACATCACCTGTCAGCCATTCGATGCCAAGCATGGCTTCATAATCATCAAGAGGGAGGGGGAAAAAATCTATGATTATTTCTTAATCCTGCAGCAAAAGCTTCACTCGCGGGCACCGGCGATCACACTTCAGAATTCATTCATCGGTGACTTTAACATCAAACTTGTTATAATCTTCAATAGGCAAGGCCATCTGGATAGCAACCTTGTTGTTCATGAAATTATTTATGCTTCTAGTATCAATGAGAATGGTAATCGGTTATTGCTTCAGAAATCCTCCCACTTTTATCATTTGTGGGTTCGCGTAGCCGGCAAGAGCATACATTGGAATATCAACCAGCTGCTCTTCTTCATCTGTGACCTCTTCCTCATGCTCCTGGACCTCCTCCTTCACATCTTCAAGAGGTTCAATCAATAGGAGGTAGCCTTTTTTACAACAATGTTTGCGGCTCCATGGTTCATTGCAATACCAACAAAGCCCCTTTACTGATCGGTCATGTAGTTCTTCTCTTGTCAAGTTTTTTGGCAGCGATGGATGGCTGAGAATAGAAGGAGACTTACATGCCATTGGCCTAGGAGTGGTTCTCATCCTTCGGGCATCTTGGTACGGGGCTGCCGTACCTAAACCTCCACATTTATCTCCGGCTTGAGTCCCTTGATGAAGTTACATAGCAATTGTCAGGTAGTCCAATCATGAGCACGGTAGGATAGCTTCTCAAACCTAGTTTGGTACTCTTGAATTGTAGAGGTTTGTCAAATTTTTGCGAGTTGGCCGTCGATATTTTTATACTCCGTAGGTCCGAAGCGGTTCAATAGTGCATTTTTAAATTGATTCCATGTCAGAGCCCCATGATTATATTCCAGCCAATTGTACCATTGGATTGCATCACCTTCAAGGTGAATGATAGTGATTTTCACCATAGCATCATTTGACATTCAGTAGTAGTGGAAGTAATGTTCCGCGCACGAAATCCACTCCATCGGGTCTCCTTCTTCCCAACGTGGGAAGTCCACTCTCATGCGTGGCTGAAGCATGTCCATCCTTCTCTAGAGGCCTCTTTGAACTCTCTCCTCACTGCGATTTGGTTGGACTCGGTGGTTGTCTAATTTTGAACTCTATGAACAAAGCGCGTAGTTTGCCCTCCAAGCGCGATTTGAGCCGCGATTCGAGCCACGATTCGAGCCGCAATTCAAGCTTGGCATCAATTGGATCTTGGGAAGCCATAGTATATGCTTGTAGATTAGATATTTTTCTTGTCTGTTTTCTATTGATGGGTCAATGCCATGCATGGGTGGTGGAAGATTCGGACAATCGGTTGGTGATGGAGGGGTTCGGCTGCAATGGGTTTCTGTCTTAGGCTACAGTTTTTGGGGGTGTTAGGGTTATGAAAATAGATTATGACAGCTATATCTTCAGGCTAGATGGATGTCCTAAAGACATCTTGGGTGGTGGTAGTAAGATTGTTAGGTTTCGGTGGGTTAAGAAGAAGAAAGAAAGACAAAGGTGCAACAATATATTTTTCATCAAAAAAATTCCAATAGTGAAGGCAAAAATTTTTCCAGAAATTTCCAATGAAAATTTTAGTGAAAATCAAGAGGGATCTACTGGTAAGGAAGAGTTAATGTTGTCAAAAATTTTATGGAAAGAAATAATAGCAATAGGTTTGGCGAAATTAAAGATCACGAAGAAGTACGGTAATAGATTTTTACGTCTAAAGTGTAGCAGCTTGGATGTAAAAGATCGACAGGTTATCTTGATAATTTTTTGATGAAACCAAAGGGAGATCCGAGGATAGGAAGTTCTAAAGTTGTGGTAAAAATTTCGTAGAGATTTGATTAGTAAAAATACAACAACAAATCAAATAGTCAAGGGTGTGCGACTAGAATTCTGCGGTGTAACTTTCGTTATAAAGATGGAAACTTTACAATAAAAAGTTTATGCAGAAAATAGGAAAGAATTTTTTTATTTTTTATTTTAATAGGGATAACTAAATTTTAGTAGCAATAAAGTAGGAAACTAGAACCTATTGCAATTTATGGGGAGATCATAGGATAATCTGCGATAGTGGAGATGACAATAAAATTTGAGGACGATCTTCAAGCAATTGTGGGAATTGCTTTGGACGGCTTTGGGGGTTGATGGATGGCTATGGAAGGGTAGCAAGATGTAAAGAACTCTGCTCTAATATCAAGTATTAGAACCCTAGCGGATTCTAAGCTTGGGGGAGATCACTACAGGGGATCGACCTCCTTGGAACTCTATAAGGGTTCCCTCCTCCAATTTGTTGCTCAAAGGCTACAAAAAATACTCTTCTATTTATGATAAAAAGTGGAGTATTATAAGGTTATTTATAGGTCTACTAACCCTAATTCCTAAGAGGTCTCCTACTTCAAGACTCCTACTCTCAATCAACACCTGAGGCAGCTCCTAATGCATCTCTAAGTCTAACTTCCAATCGACCCATCTAGGGGTTGTTGGTTGCTTATTGTTTCCTATTTTTTCTCTAACTTAACCCCTCCTCAATCAACCCTTCTTTAACTAGGATAAGGGGTGGCTAGTTAGGGTAACATGCATCCTACTTTTTCCTTAAAATATCTTCCTCCCATGTAATCTTAACATAACTTGCCTCCTTACTTCTTTATTAGGGGTCGGCTAGATAAGATTTATATGAATGTCCTTAAGATTTATATATTTATCCTCTTTAATGAAACTAAATTAGGACTTCCATAGCTAGAGTCCTAATAGAGTCTAAGCTCAACTACGAGTTTGATTTGGTTATGAGTCTCTTTGATTAGGAGTCCAAGTAGGAGTCTAATTGAGTAGGATTTCAAGTTAGGGTCTAGTTTAGGAATCTAACTTCAATTAGGAGTTGGATTGGAGTCCCTATAAATAAGGGTGTAATATTTCTATTTTTTTCAATCAATGAAAATAATATATGTTAGCCAATAGGCCAAAACCATAGGAGGGCTGATTCCCTATAAAGATCAAAGAGGGTCGATCCCTTATAGAGATCAATGAGGGTTGATCTCCTATAGAGACCAAAGAGGGTCGATCCCCTATATAGATTAAGGAGACTAATCTCCTCAAAGTAATCATTTATGCCCCCTTTTCCATCTCCATCCATGATAGAACCTAGGGGTTCCTATCATCTAGTTTCAGAGTAGCATTCTTAGCATCTTGTTGTTTATCCACTCCACAGAAAACCCCATAATGATTATTTATCTTCAATAGAAACTTTTGGGTTCCTACCATTTGGTTTTAGAATAGGGATCATTGGCATTCTCACTGTGATTCCACTATCGATCTATATCATCGTCATCGCCCTTGTCATCATCGTCATCATAGTCTTTCATACCTTGCTGTTATTATCACTGCCATCTAACCCTATATTATAGCCACATTTTCGAGCCACCTTGCTGCAATTTCTTACCAAAGATAAAGAACCAAAGATTACTTTGCTACTCGTAAAATCCCCATACTCAAATGCTCATGTCACTCACTGGCTATAACATAATATGATGATCCAAATATGGACATTATCCCTTTGCCTCATATAACATCATGTGTTATAGATTAGTGAAATTGTTGATATTTTGTCTATCATCTTAACATGATGAGATTGATTGTTTTATCTCTCGATAATATTTAGCTTTGGATGACCATAACTTGTAAACTCTATTCTAAAACCTTTAATAACAAAAAGATCGAACTAAAATAGGAATGTTATACAGCCCTTAATATGTTATGACATGAATAGAATAACAAAGATAGATAATTGTATGGACAAATATGAAGATTATCTCTTTGTCTCATCACATATCATGTGTTCCAAAGTACTAAAATGGTTAATATTTTATGCATTATCTCTACATGATTATATTGAAGGTTATGTTTATGGATAATTTTACATTTACATGATGATAACTTATATACTTGGTTATAAGTTTTTAATAATAAAAAGATCCAACTAAAATAAGAATGTCACACTATCCTTAACATGCTAACATATGAATAAATTGTTGGGTAGATGGCTCAAATTTAGCCCATAATGGGCTTTAATGAAACCCACAGCTTGAAACTTCATTTCTCTTTACTAAAATCCTAGTTTTGGTGGTTAGGGTTGAGAAAAAGAGGGCAACAGAGTATTAATTAATGCATTTTATGATGTGTTTGATAAGCATAAAAAGGTTAGTAAGAAATATAAATTACTAAAAAAGGATCATGTATAGCTCTCTAATAAATTTGATAAATTTAAAAATAAGCATGAAAATTGTATGTTAATACCTTACAGTCAATTTAAAGAGTTATATTCACTTATAAAAAATATGCTATTAAATAAACTTTGAATAATTTAAAATTAAAAACAGATTATTAAATATAATTCTTACTAACTAAAGTTGTATATATAGAAAGCAAGGAATCAGCTTTGTAAGAATTAACACTCATCAAAAGCCAATAAAATTTGTAAATTCCCCCTAAAAATAAATATAATTTTTATGGAAGATTTAATCATATGCTTATACATGCTCTTTCAAGAAATATAGCTCTCATAAATTATTTTAGGTTCCTAAAGGAACAATCAATAATTTGATGCCAAAAGTCAAGAGAGGTAGATTTAACTATGAAGGACCAAATTTTAAATAGGTACCTAGAGCAAACCTCTCTTTCTTGTAGGTATGTCTTCATCAAGAGTAAAATGAAAAGATGGTATCTTGATAGTGGATGCTCAAGGCACACGATTAGAGATCTAACACAATTTTCAAAGCTCACTAGCCAAAATAAAGGATATGTCACCTTCGGAGACCACAACAAAGGATATATTATCAACATTTAAAAAATTGGTAACAAATCAAACCTTTTGATTAAAGATGCTCCTTTAATAGATGATTTGAAATATAACTCATTAAGCATTAGTCAATTGTGTGACAAGGGATATAATATTAAATTTAAGTCTAATGCTTGCAACATAGACATACTCGGAAGAATAAATCTATAATTGCCTTAAGGAGCAATAATGTTTATACTATTGATCTTGATGATTTTCATGACAAAACTTATTTTTTAATTTTAAATTTTGATGCATAGCTTTGACATAGGAGATTAAGACATATAGGTAAAAAAGTAATATCATAAATTGGAACAAAAAAGTTTAATTATTTTCTATCCATATTGTTTTCAATACATTTTTCGAAGGCAAGAAAAATGATTTTAAATTTGACTAGATTTTTTTGAAAAGAATCATGATCTTTCACTTGACTTCTTGATATTCCTGACTTAAGATCTATATCGTATGAATCATGACCTTTTATTAATTATTCTCCTAGAATTATTTTTATTATTTACTAAAGAGAAGATTTATCATGATCTTTCACTTAAATTCTCTATATTCATGAGATTTTCGCTAATAACTAAGAAGGAGATTTATTCAAACAAATCATGATCTTGACTTCTTGATATATATATATATATATATATATATATATATATATATATATATATATATATATATATATATATATATATATATATATAACTTATATAATTCTTTTTGCTATTTACTAAAGAGGATATTTATCTCATTGGATCATTATCTTGATGTTTATGATGTAAAATTTATGTCATATGACTCATTTGTATTAATATCCTTCATGTGATATCCAAAGTAGTTTTACTATTGGCACATTGATGTAAACAAAGAGAAATAGTACCATGATAAAATGATATCTTCTTTTTGATAATGACAAAAGGGAAGAGAAAATTAGTGGCTTACTCATTTCTTTTTTTTCTCCTTTTATTGATAACAAAGAGGGAGAACTAATGGTTTTCTTTTTTTTTTTTGTTAATGTAGCACTCATATTGTATTTGATGAAATTAACTTATGATATTTTTTTGAGATATGTAACTATTTCAAACTATGTATATGATAAGAAATTATGCATATGATTCTTGTAATAATCACTATTGAAAGTTATTATGATTTATGATTAAAATTATTTTAACTTGAATTCAAAGAATGGAAAGATTATCATTTTTCTTTAAAAATTTAAGTTCATTATGATATATACACAGGGAGAGTTTAATTAAAACTCTATCGTCAATTGTTTGTCATCATAAAAAAGGGGGACATTATTGAATCCCAGATTTTCATGATGAAATCAATTAATGAATTTATAAACTAATAAACTTTTAAGATAAGTGATATAGGAAAATTTTCAATCATAAATATGAACAATTATAGGGCTAATTGTCGAAGCATGAGAATATAAACGTTGGGCCGAAAAAGCATCATATCAAAGATTAGATGTCAAGTCGAAGGATTGGTCGATGTGCCGAAGGATGGATTTTGTGCCATGGGTTCGAGCGTTGGGCCAGAAGGTTCAGGTATTATGCCAAAAGATTGGATGTTGTAGGAAGTCAACATACCGATAGATCATGTGATATGCCGAAGGAAAAGACGATGCGCCGAAGGTTCGAATCAAGTGTCGGATGATCAGATGACATGTTTGGCTGGACAAGGTATTGATTGCTTTCAATTATGCTAGATATGTAATTGAGTGGTTAAGTCTTGATCATAGTCATTTCGAGTCAGATTGAGTTAGTATTGAATCGAAACTATGCCAACTTGATTTTGAGCGTAGTGGGCCTAAACTAGGGCCGAATTGGGCCTATTTGTCACGGGCTTAGCTGATTTTGCCTAAGCCGTGCGGCACCCATGCGTGTCCGTCCGCAAAGGTCAGCCCTCCCCGAGATCTCCTAAAATCCCACAGACTTACAAAAAGAGAAAACGGGCCAGAAGAAGCAACTCCCACGGGATCCACAAGCAACTGCTCAAGAAAAACACTTTATAAAGCCAAAATACAAATTACACCCATGGACATTACAAGCTCAGAGAGGTTGCACACAAAGGATAATGGTCCACCACAGACCGAATGTCCCCACAAGTGCTTATAAGACACACTTGTATCTACAAGCCAAACTTGGCCATAAAACAAATCAAACTAGGGCTTCGAAGCCTACTGCAAGCCCGCTTCTTGTTGTACAAGATATGTACATAAACCGAAGGACACGGACTAACACAAGCATTTCATCGAACACCTTGTTTACATTGTTGTCCGTGACATTCTCCCCACTTATTCCTTGACGTCCTCGTCGAAGCCACTATAAATCTCCTCGCATTCGCTGAATCTTTAATCTTCTTCTTTGGCTGCAACACGCCTTTGGCTCCTAGCCGCTCTCCACCGTTGTTGAGTAGTCGAACTCCAATCCGCCATCTTGCTTCAACTCACCAATGATGAATCGGTGTGGGGTTGGCTGAGTTGTCTTGATCCTTGTTGGTTCTCGCGGATCCCTCGATGAAGGAAAAGAGCGCCTTATGATGTGCCGATGTCGCGATACTCATATTGCTTGAACTGGGTAGATGCTTGTTGGAGCTTTAACGAGCATCGCCTCACGGACTTTGAAGTTTTAAGGTCCTTTCCCCATAATATTTGCCCATTGAACCTTCTTCTGTTAGTTGTCACTTCCAAGTATGTTCACATCACTCCCTCTTAGTCAATTGGGAAATGAAGTGGAAAAACTACTCTCAATAGTACTGATCACCAACGGTGAGGATTTGACAACCATTGTCTTCCATAAGCTTTCTTTGAAGGGTCACTGAACTTGTGCAGAGCTCCCCTGCTTGGATAAGTAAGAGAACTGGGATACTCGACTTCACCCATTCTCTTCATAGTTGAGGAGGTAAGGTGGCTTCTCTCACCTCCTCGAGTTAAGAGAACTGGGGTACTCGGTTTCGCCCATTCTCTCGAGTTGAGAAGGCAAAGGTTACTCAATTTCGCCTGGCAAAGGTTACTTGATTTCGCCTAGCAAAGGTTACTTGATTTCGCCTGCCTCCTCGAGTTTGTACTTCATGCATTAAGCTGGGTACTAACATTCGCCTGCTCTTTGCTCACACTTCTGAAGCACTTGAAGTGGTTGCACTCCTTGCGTTGGGATAGCTACGGTGATTCACCTTCCCACTGCCATTGAACTTCTAGAATGCAAGAAGTTTTGCGAAAAGTGTAAAGTTTGCTTCGCTCACTTCCTCGAGTTAAGAGAACTTTTCGGTTTCCCATTCTCTCGAGTTGAGAAGGCAAAGGTTACTCAATTTCGCTGGCAAAGGTTACTTGATTTCTCCGCCTCCTCGAGTTTGTACTTCATGCATTGAGTGGTTACTAACATTCGCTCTTTGCTCACACTTCAAGCACTTGAAGTGGTTGCACTCCTTGCGTTGGGTTAGTTCGTAATTCACCTTCCCACGCTATTGAACTCTTTGGAATGCAAGAAGTTTTGCCCGAAAAGAGCAAAAGTTTACTCCAACTTGGAGTCCCCAACTTGGAGTAAGTCTTTGATAGATCCGTCGCCTTTGGGGTTGTACCGACTTCTCCATCACCTTTGCCGCCTACTCCTCTTGAGTAGAAAGGTACAATACCATGTCTTGCCTACTTGTTCCTTGGTCGAGCACTCTGCATCAACCCAAGTCCCTTAATTTGGCTATCTGGATGAGAAGCACATTGACATCGGTCTTATGAAGTTTCCTGGACTCTGCCCTTCTGCCTCGTCTTGGTACTTGGAGTTTGCCTCTGCACTCTCCACCTCCTTGGCCCCCTTTTACGACCAATGTTGTATCGATGACTTCACGGAAGTCCCGCATCTATGATGTACCAAGCCCATAGCACTACTATCCGTTACCTTACATCTTCATCCCTTCCTCCGCGATCGGTAGATCTGCCTGCATGCCATGGAGCTCCTCCGAGTCCACCTCCTCTCTAACCGACGCTTTTCTTTTGGGTAGCTGAGCCCCGTTGGACTCGTCGTCGCTTCCTCGCCCCTTTCGACCACCTGCTTCGACACCACTGTGTCCTCCTAGCAGTTCTCCTTGGTCGATGGAGAGACAGACTGCAACTCTCATGCATGGCCTCCGCCATCTTGTTGCGAGGCTCGTTCTGTTCTCCTTAGCTTCCTTGGTAGCAACGTTACACTCGGCCTTGTCCTCGACTTGCGGGCTCCCTTAGCGAATGTGAGCAGGCGATCCAACTCTCCAAGCTGCTCCGGTTAATCAAGTCCCTCCATGGGACTCACTGGTACTGCAATCGACTACTCCCTCGGTGGTACACGGCCCTTGTGACCAAGGCTTTCATCGATGCAAGCTTGATGTATATACGGAAGACCCGCCTCTGTACTACATTCACTCCTTGAATCCATAGCCCTTCTTGCCGTTGCATTGTTCACCAAGTGGAGCTCCCAGCCTCGATCATTCACATGATCATGTCCCCTCCATGGGACTCAGCAGTGCACTTGGACTTCTTCCTCGGTGGTGTCTGCTCCCATATCGATGACTAAGGCTTTCATCCAATGCAAGCTTTGATGCACACACGAAGACCCGCCTCTGTGGTACTACGGCATTCACTCCTTGAATCCATAGCCCTTCTTCTTGTTGTGTCGTACACCAAAGTGGAGCTCCCAGTAACTCCTGATCATACCTCCGCATGATTTTGTCCCTCACGGGACAAGATTGCCTGTATTGCATTGCCACGAACTATTCCACCACGATCCGCTGCACCATGTCGCCCCTGGTGACATCTCCATTCATCTGATTCTCGTGTGATGAACTCGGACTACGATTTCTCCACGTGTGGCCTCTGCCAACACATCGTAGGGCCTCTGCCATCTCCGACTTTTAGTTCGCTCCTTGGCAATTCCTTCGTCCCCCTCACTCCTGGGTTACTCCTGGACGAAGCATAGCTCTAGGACAGTCCGTCGCCTAGTAGCTCCTGAAGTCCCCTGACTTCGCTAGAGTGGGTGCACCATTGTCTGGATCTTAGGCCTCTATCCCCTACCAGCACAATCTTGCTATGCACCTCTTGTTCCTGACAACTTGAACGGCAACACGTGGCATATTCTTCAAGAGTACCCTCTGCGTCCTCTTGCCCGTACTAAGGTCTCATGATCCTAACTTTGCCTCCATGAGTTGAATCACCTTAGTTACTCCATCAAATGCATCTCGAGGTAGCTTGCATGTGCCTTGAAGCTCCCTTCATCTTTGGCACCATGCAAAATAAGTCTGTCCCATCGAATGAAGAACCCATGGAGCGACATGATCCCACTCTACAAGAGTTCATGCCCTTGACCTCTGTCAAAGGAAAGCTCCATGCCTCCGCTCCATGTTCCATCTTCTATGTCGACTCCCTTCATACGACTTGGATACTTCACCGAGTTCCACCCAAGTCGCTCTGCTCCTCGATTTGCACTGAGTTGATAGTGGCCCTCACGTCCACCATTTTACGGTCAGCCCTGTTGAGTTCGATTTACGCCTCGACTCTAAGTGTGCCTTCATATGATGTTGTCTTGGATTGCTCCCTCACTTGATCTCGAAATGCATCCACCAATGCATTACCTCCTTCGAGATCATGCGACTACTCTTAAATCGCTCACTCGGTCCGTTGAGCTTTATGAAGATATAACCGAGAAACTCTTCCTCAATAGGTGCGATCAGCATGATTCTCCCACTAGAGAACTAGGACTTATCCCTCCGGATATCTCTGCTGAGCAACTTTTCTCTTTACATACTTCCCTTTGGAAGTTTGAGACCATCATCCCCTTTGGACTACTCCGTCTTCTTGAACTTGTGCTTTGTTCGCCCCACAAATGTACTTGCTAGATTGCGACCCTTCTCCGGTCTCACGCACCCTTCAAGGTCTAGCAACATGCTAAATTTATTGCACATTTCAGCCACCTACGGACATATCCTTTCCATGTTGAAGAAAGTTCGATGCTCCATGGCGTCGAGTTCTAATCGCGCCTTGGGATGGCCACGAACACTCTATCATCCGTGTACAAGCCCTTGCATGAGTTTATAATCCTTGAGTTAGCAATTCCCTCACCTCTGAGCTTTGCACAACTCTTTCGTCGTTACACAACACCTCCCACCTTGCGGTCTCATCTTTCACCAAGCACCTGCTTTGCCTTAAGCACCGTCAAGTTTGGTTGCCAACGTCGAGCTATAGCTCAAACTCAACCATCCCAATCTTTGTGTGCTACGCATTCTTCTTCGCTTGCTTGTCCTCGTGGTGCCACTCGCGCAAAGGGGTTGGCTATTCCTTGAATGCCAAACCAGGATGCCCGCTCATCTGAGCGACTCCTTTCCCTACATCTCAATGTCCGTTTCTCCCAAACGGTTGCACGTGCAGGCTGTCCTCCACACAGCCTAGCTAGGTCCCCCACATTTGTGTGGCAAGTGTTTCTGCGTGTGCTTGTCCCGCTCTGATACCACACTGTCACGGGCTTAGCTGATTTTGCCTAAGCCGTGCGGCACCCATGCGTGTCCGTCCGCAAAGGTCAGCCCTCCCCGAGATCTCCTAAAATCCCACAGACTTACAAAAAGAGAAAGCGGGCGGAAGAAGCAACTCCCACGGGATCCACAAGCAACTGCTCAAGAAAAACACTTTATAAAGCCAAAATACAAATTACACCCATGGACATTACAAGCTCAAAGAGGTTGCACACAAAGGATAATGGTCCACCACAGACCGAATGTCCCCACAAGTGCTTATAAGACACACTTGTATCTACAAGCCAAACTTGGCCATAAAACAAATCAAACTAGGGCTTCGAAGCCTACTGCAAGCCCGCTTCTTGTTGTACAAGATATGTACATAAACCGAAGGACACGGACTAACACAAGCATTTCATCGAACACCTTGTTTACATTGTTGTCCGTGACATATTGGAAGGTCAATTTGGTGACTTTGATAGGCCCAGATGGTGGTACCACCAGGCCTATATAATGGTGCCACCAAACAACCTAAAAGCACTATTTATGCTTTCCCTGGTAAATCGATAGTGGTATCACCCTCTACCAGTGGTGGCACCGCCCAACCATAGTAGTACCACCTAGTCCGATGATAGTACCACTAGAATCTATATTCTCGAGCTCTATTCAGTGTTAGTACTACTCGACATCGATTAGTGGTATCGCTAGCACACTGAAAACTCGAAGATTTAAAATTTTGGCTCCAATTCTAAAGCCTTTGGGGGTTAATAAATATCTCACTCATTCTTGCCTAATAAAGTATAAATAAGTGTGAAACAAAGAGTAAAAAGATAAATAATCCTTTAGGTTAAAGTGTTATAAACCCTTGAAATTGTTTGAGACTCTTTTCCATTGAGTTTAGCGATTATTCTAAGGAGGTGTGAGGTCTTATGTGAAAGAGTTTGTGTAATGGTTCTCTCCTGAGCCTTGAAAAGGAGAAGGGTTATAACAATGGTAGTTGATCTTTGTACATTAGAAAGAAGATCGGTAGTAAAAGCCGGTGGTCTCAAGAAAAGAGGAATTGAGAGTGGATATAGCCTGATCTTAAACTTGGTCTGCATTTTCTTTCTTGCTTTTCCTTGTTATTGCTTACTGATTTACTTTACTCACTACTCCTACTATTGGTTACAGGTGTCATGCAAGCGAATTAAATGAGTAATGGCACATATGACACACTGCATAGTTTTTTATATTATTATTATATTGGTATATTCTCACATCATATTGTTTGTTGCATATATATTGTGATGTCATTGGTTTTGTGTAATAAAAATTGGATCGTGATGAGATCATAATAATGAAATTGATTTATATTTAAACATAAATTTGAAATAATATTAGTCAAATGTTACTCTCGGTATCACGAGAGTAATATCTCGTTTGTTATAGCTCGGACAAATCTTTGGCTAGGGTCGTTCAGATTGAGAGAGAAGAAGTTCTCCGGAAGAATCCGATTAGAACGAAACTCTAGCAGATTTCATATGTGGTCTGACAATACCATATCTAATATATGTATGATCTCTGGGATATTATATGGATAAGAGATTATAGATACATAGTAACTGAGGATAGACATGTCCAATGGATTATATCTTTTTTACCATTTGGGGATCATGGCGTAGTGACCTAGTACATCTATAGTCGATGAGTCGAGTGAATTGTTAGAGAATAATAATTCACTAATTCGGTTGAAGTTCTAACAAGTAGGACTCACGGCTAGCTCAGTGGTGGGCCTAGAGGGTCACATGCATATGATGGATATTTCAGCAAGTAGAGGATTGGATATAAGTTATCCAGTTAGCTTCTATATGGATTGGCTCCGTAATTTGAGAATTATTCTCACGATGGAGAAAATCGCATATATCTTTGATATGATTTTGCCCAAGAAAGAGAAGCCACTTCTCTATATTGGTGAGGTCAAAAAGAAAAGGAAGGTTGATAAGTCCCATAAGAAGGGCAAAAGCAAGGGCAAATCGGGCAAGACAAAGGTTTTCAAGAAAGATTCAGCCAAGGGCAAAGGCCAGTGCTTCCACTACAGCAAAGATGGGTACTAGAAGAGGAACTTCAAGGATTACTTTGTAGAGAAGGTGAGACAGAAGCTTAGAGAAGCTTCAGGTACATTCATGATCAGTCTCCATTTGTCAAATTATAATGATAACATATGGGTATTAGATACCAAGAGTGTTTATCATATCTGCAATTCACTACAAGTTCTGACAAAGCTAAGGAGATTAGCGAGAGGCGAGATAGACCTCAAGATGGACAATAGAGCAACAGTTGTTGGAGTTGCTATTGACGAGATTACCCTACATCTACTTCGTGGATCTACCATTGTATTAGATACATGTATTATGTTCCCTCTATTATAAAAAATATTATTTCTATTTCTTGTTTGACAGTTAGTAGATATATATTAGTTTTTGACAATAATAGTTGTTTATAAATTTTTAATGATGAGATCATCACTAGAGGGACCTTGATTAATGGCTTATATATGCTTAACATTTCTTCACATATCATGAATATAAGTACATCCAAGAGGAAATGAGAAGAGGTGAACATTGCATACCTTTAGCATTGTAGGTTTTGTCATATTAATATGGGAAGGATTCAAATATTATTAAAAGATGGATACTTAGCTCCATTCGACTATGATTCATATGCAACTTATAAACCTTACCTTCGTGGAAAGTTAATCAACTCTCCTTTTAGTGGAACTAGAGAGAGAGCCATTGAGTTATTGGAACTCATATATAGTGATGTATGTGATCCTTTATCGACTCAGGCTATAGGTGGTTACTCGTACTTCATTATATTTACTAACGATTTCGCCAGGTATGGACACGTATACTTGATGAAGTACAAGTTTAAGACCTTTGAGAAATTCAGGAAATGAAGTAGAGAACTAAATTAGAAATAGTATTTAAGACTCTTTAATCGAATCGAGGAGGAGAATACTTGAGTATAGACTTCACCCATTTCCTCGAGGACCATGGGATTTTATCCTAGTGGACACATCTTTATACACATCAACTCAATGTCATATCAAAAAGGAGGAATCACATGCTATTAGATATGGTGCGGTCTATGAAGAGTTTTGCAAACCTACCTATCTCATTCTGGGGATATACCTTATAGACCATAACTTACCTCTTAAATAGATTTCCATCTAGTGAGGTAGTGTCTACACTATATAAGATATGTAAAGGGAAGATGCCTGATTTTAAAGTTGGTTTGTATTTCCTTTCTTGCTTTTCCTTGTTATTTTATTTACTTTACTCACTACTCCTACTTGGTTACAGTTACCATATAAGTAAATAACGTGAGTGATGATATTTGTGACATACTACACAGTCTTTTTGTATTATTATTATATTGATATATTCTCATATTATATTTATTATCTACTGTATGTATATTGTAATGTCCTTAGTTTTATTCAATAATCATATTGTGATAAGATCACGATAATGAGATTGATTCACCTTTAAACACAGATCCTAAATAATCCTAATCATAGCTTACTCGAGAGAGACATCGAGATAATTGGATAGATTGATATACTGTATACCTATCCATATAATAGAGGCAGCTAGTCTCGCAGGCACTTATGTGGGGATACTAAGGGTATAATGCAGGTACTCATTGGAGAATGAATTCACTAATTGATCCGCTTATAGAATGTATGATTAATGATACCAAATGTCAGACAATGATTTTATAGTCCTAGTTGTGTATCTAGTCCTTAGACTTGAGACATTAAGGATGTCTTGTTTGAGTACTCCTTTCTTTGACACTAAACTTACAAGTTTGAAAAGTTTTAGATCTAGTGCAACCTGTTATCGAGATTAGTAACTAACCTTACTAAGGCAATTGAGTATCAATAGAGGGTTATCCACTCTTGTATCACGAGAGGACTATCCCGTGTGTTATCACTTAGACAAATCCCTAGCTAGGGTCGTCAGATTGATAGAGAAAGAGTTTTATAGGAGAATCTGATTAGAGTGAGACTCGAACGGATTATGTATGTCACCTGATAGTATCATGCCTAATATATGGTCTCTGGGATATTAGATGGATGAGGGACAATAGATACATGATAGTTGAGGATAAACAGGTCCAATAAATTAGATCTCATGTACCATGTGGGGATTATGGCATAGTGGCATAGTACGTTCATAGTCGATGAGTCAAGTGAATTATTTTGAGATAACAATTTACTAAGTCAGAAGAAGTTCTGACAAGTAGGACTCACAGTCAGCTTAGTGTTGGGCCTAAAGGGTCAATGTTGAGACTCAACATTGATGGGCTCCTTGTATGAAGCCTAGTTAGAGACCAATTAAAATTATTGGATAGAGATCAAATAAACCAAGATTAGTAAGTAGTTGGATGGAGATTTAATATCCATTAAGACAAGATCCATTAGGGTTTTTGGGTCGCTCTATATAAATAAGAGGTAGGGGCAACGCAATAGTGATAGGCTGCATCTTTACCCGCCCCCTCTTATTCTCCTCCATCCCATATCTTCTTAGTTGACAACCCTCTCCCTACTGTAAGAGGGCAGCGAAGAAGAAAACATATATTCTTCCATTAGTGTTATTAGAAGGTGCATAATAGTTATGAGTTTTTATGCTACGATCAGAGGAGCATCACTACAATGATCCATCATATGGATACCGCTAGAGAGGAGTACATTTGATCTCCTTCATCCTCTCCATTTGATCTAAAATTTTAAGAATATATGATCTCCCTAGGTAATTAATCTCTTAGCATAATAGTTTTTTATTTTTGCTATTTTTCGTGCACCACTTGTTGCACGATGACGTGATAACTATGGGAAACTGATTTTGTTTTATTCTTCCACTATGCATGTGATGCTCTTTCATGGTTCTTCAACATTACTCACACTTTCAAGTTAAATATATTTTTGATTCATATTTTCATTCGAACTTTTTCAAATTTGATCTTTTTACGATGGCACTAATTCACTTGTCTCTTAGTGCCATTATGATCCTAACACTAAGGACTGGCTCAAGTGTGGTACAGTTAACTACAACCATTTTCAATTTCATCTTTTGATCAACTTATTAACGAATTCGAGTTACATTCCCTAATCAATGTATGACCCAAGTCATCGGTAACAACTCTCTTTAGGCTAAAGCAGAAAGAGGAAGATACTTTCTCTTCATCACCGGTTTCATCACAAAAATTCAAGGGGTGACCGATACTCATCCGTCTCTTATTATATAAGTGTTTAGGATTACAACCTACAAGATTCTTCTGGTCATTAGCAGAAAGATCCCCAGCCATAGCCTTTAAAATGTTCTAGAGAGCTCATCAACTTATTATTGTCAAAACATTTATAGCCACAAGATACGAGGAAATGAATAAAAGACCCTATGCAAAACGACCTCAAAGACCATCCTTAGAACCATCTAAGAAGAAGTTCAATAGGTCAGAACCTCCAATCCTAAGGCCACCACCACCACCTCTTAATGCCTCCAGAACATAGATATTCCTCCGAATAAAGGAGAAGGGACTCTTAAGGGAAACTAAATAGATAAGAACCACATCAGAATTTAGAGACAAAACAAGATACTACATACACCACCAAGACTATGACTATGACACTAAAGAATGTCAAGATATACAATACCAAATTGAGGATCTTATCCATAGAGGACATCTCGGGCGATACCTCTGTAGAGCCCAAGAACTCTCCCCTCATCCTCATGACCCCATAGAGAAATAGATTGATGTGATCATATGTGGACTAACATCTGGTGGCCAAAGCGCTTATGGAAGAAAAGTTTAAGCATGTGCCACAGTAGAAAAACACCCTAGACCGAAATCACTTTTAAAGCAAAAGAAGCAGAATACCCTAGTGATCTCAGTCAGGATCACCAATGCTCGAGTAAAAAGGATCATGGTGGACATAGAAAGTTTCACTGATATCCTACACTTTAATGCATTCTGGAAACTTAGGTTAATACAGTAAAAACCTTATCCTAATGGCCTCAGTTCCTATCGGATTCAAAGGAGATTCAGTCTTTCCCCTCGGGACCATAATGTTATTTATCACCATTGGTGAGGAACTAAGATCCAATTCTATGATGATCACGTTCATGATAGTCAGCCTCCATTCTACATATAATGTGATTCTCGACTAACCAACTCTTAGCAGGATGATGGTATGTTGGTTACAGGTGCCCTATAAGCCAATCACATGAGTGATGGCACGTGTGATATGCTACATAATCTTTTTACTTATTATTATTATTGACATATTCTACTTTATATTGTATGTTACATATACTATGATCTCCTTGGATCTGTGCAATGAGAATCAAATCATGATGACATCATGATTATAAGATTAATTCACCTTTAAACATAAATCCTAAATAATCCCGGCCTCAAGTTACACGAGAGGGATATCGAGATAACCAGATAGATTAATGTATTATATTCTAGTCTATGTGATGGAGGCAGTTGGTTTTATAGTTGCTCGTATGTAGACACCAAAGATACAATGAGTTCAAAAATTGGAGGGAACCACTTTTCCGGAGATTCTAGCAGGTAAATCACAAAGTGAGCAGCGGTTGGACCACTCGTACCCTAGAAATAGGGTGGTTGTCAACGCTATTAATGGTTGAACCTCCCAGGATGGGCAGGTAAACCCACTATACTAGGTTTTTGGGCGATTGAATTACCCAGGATCGGTAGGTAAACCACCCGTATCAGGTTTTCGGGCGACTGAACCACCAGTACCAGTGGGTGAACCTCCAGTACCCGAATTTTCTAGATATATTTAATTTTTTTACTTTAAATTCTGAAGCCATTTGGGGCCTAATAAATACCCCAAGTTTTCTTGTATTCTATACAATAATTTTGAGGATTACATTCTATGAAAAAAATTGTGTGTGAATTGTAAGAAAAAGAAAAGGGGAAGGGAGAGAGCTTACAGTTAGAAAATTCATGAAGTCTCCTTTGTAAGCAAAGTGTAAGGGTTTGGTCTTCACCCAAAGAAGATCGGTAGTAGATGCCAGTGTGCCTCAAGGAGATGGACTTGAGAGTGGACATAGGCCCGTTGGTGCCGAATTACTATAATTATGAGTGTTTTATTTTTGTTACATTTACTACTTACAATTGTCGAGTTCTTAATTACTTTGAACAAAATATTAATTAGACGCTTTCGATTTTTGCTTACTCTTTGAAGGTGAAGTTTCAATTCAAGCATTCCTTTTGACATTGATTATCTTTCGAGTTTGCTTGTTCTTTCTTAAGTAATATTTAAGCAAGTAACTTAGTAATCTTCTTTTAATCACTCACTAACTTTATTTGAATGAAAAGCTTCATATCTTCTTTTCTTGCTTTAAGCAAAAAGTTTTTTGTTAAAAATTTACTCTTGCACTAATTCACCCTCTCCCCCAAAATTTACTCTTGCACTAATTCACACTCCCCCCCCCGTTCTTTTGCATATGTTAGTTACTTATTGAGCTTTGTAGCTCACTCTATTACTATATAAATTTTGGGCAAGTCTTGTTGATTAATATGTTATTGATGTTGTATAAGTACATTTGTATTGAATGAAAAATTATAGATAAATTTGAATTGATGTATCTTATAAAAGATTAAAAGACCTCTCACTTATAGAATTTTTTAATATTAAGTTAGTTTTACGATGATATGAAGTGGTAGTAAATTGTTAGTTTTACAATCGTATATATTTCTTACATTGGTGGATTTATAAGTGTAGTTAATATTTTAGTAAGTTGATTTTGGGTTTTCATGAATGATTGAGTGATGTGGTGTATGATTATAAACTACATAGTTTTTATGAATATGATTGATGTTTAAATGTTTTTTCAGTATCCTCAAATGTTAGTTTGGATCCTGGATTTGGATTGTGGATGAATTATAATATTCATGATTTAAGATAGGTTCATGCCTCTTGAATGCAATAATTCAAGAGGTGTGACAAAAGGTTACCAAGAAGACCCGGTAAAGGACAAAGATAGGCAACGGAACTGCAAAGAGTATCTTGTAGAGAAGGTGAAACAGAAGCTTAGAGAAGTTTTAGGTACATTCATGATCAGTCTCCACTTGTCATATTTTTATGATGGCATATGGGTATTGAATACCAAGAGTGCTTATCATATCTATAATTCATTGTACGTTTTGAGAAGCCCTAGGAGACTGGCAAGAGGCAAGATGGACAATGGAGCAAGAGTTATTATAGTTGTTATTAGTGAGGTCACCCTACATTTGCCTGGTGGAGCTACTATTACATTAGATGCATGTTATTACATTCCTTCTATCATCAAAAATATTATCTCCATTTTATTTTTGATAGTTATAGGATATAAACTAGTTTTTTAGAATAATAGTTATTCATTGGTTTTGGATAATATGATTATCACTAGAGGAACATTTCATAATGGTTTATTTATACTAGATATAGCTCTATGGATCATGAATAAAAGTGTGCCCAAGAGCAAATAAGATAAGGTGAATAAGGAAAGTACTTGAGTATAGAGTTCACTCATTTCCATAGAGACCATGGGATTCTATCCCAATGGACATCTCCTTATACACCTTAGCTCAATGATGTATCAGAAAGGAGGATTTATATGCTGTTAGATATGGTACATTCCATGATGAGTTTCATTGATCTACCCGTCTCATTCTAAGGATATGCCCTAGAGACCACAGTTTACCTTCTAAACAAAGTTTCATCTAGGTCGATAGTGTCTACACTATATGATATATAGAAAGGAAAAAGGTTTAATCTTAAGATTGTTAAAATTTGGGACTACTCTGCCTACATTAGAAGACAACCTCAATAAGTTGAAATCAAGGGCAAAGCGATGCAAGTTTATGGGATACCTCAGGGAAACTTGGGGGTACTATTTCTATCATCCCAATGACCAGAAGGTCTTTGTTATTAAGAGGACTGTGTTTCTTGAGAAGAAACATATTCTTGGTGGAAACAGTGGGAGTGTAATAGAGTTGAGCAAGGTTGGAGAACCTAGCTCAAGCACCATTTTGAATGCCAAGACTGTTCAAGTATCTAGCACACAAGTTCTAACTTTACATAGGTCTGACAGAGTATCTCACTCTCCTGAAAGATATATGGGACATATCAATGGAGATGACACTTAGGATGTTTATTCTCAAACCTATAAGGAGGCTATTATTATGAGTATAGACTCAGGAAGTAGCAAAAAGCTATGAATTTTGAGATGGATTTCATGTACTCCAATAAGGTTTAGAATCTTTTAGATATACCTTAGAGTATCATACCCATTAATTGCAACTGGATCTTTAAGAAAAAGATCGGAGTAGATAGAAAGGTGGAGGGAGACCTATAAGGCAAGGGTGATGGCTAAAGGGTATCGTCAAAGGAAAGAAGTTAGTTGACTATGATAAAACCTTCTCACTTGTAGCCATGATGAAAGCCATCAGATTTCTTTTGACTATTGCAGTACACTATGACTATGAGATCTGGTAGATAGATATGAAAATTACATTCCTCAACGATAACCTCAAGGAGGAAGTGTATATGATGCAGCATAAGAGATTTGCATCTAAAGAGAGTCCAGATAAGGTGTGCAAATTGCTCAGGTCCATCTATGGACTAAAACAAGCTTCTCAAAGTTAGAACATAAGATTTGATGAGGCGATCGGATCTTATGACTTTGTTAAGAACGAAGATAAGCCTTGTATATATAGAAATGTAAGTGGGAGTGCTATCACCTTCTTAATACTATATGTGGATGATATCTTGATCATTGGGAATGATATACAAATGCTCTTTATAGTTATGGCTTAGCTCTCCAGACACTTCTCTATTAAGCACTTAGGGAAAGTATCCTATATTTTGAGGATTTAGATCTATAGAGATAGATCCAAGAGGATGCTTGGCTTGTCCCAGTCCAGGTATATAGACTCCATTATCAAAAGTTTAGCATAAAAAATTTCAAGAGAGGTCTCATACCGATGAGACATATAATATCGCTTTCTAGGAGTATGTCTTCTAAGACTCCTAAGGATAGGGTAGATATGGATTGGATACCCTATACTTTAATGATAAGGTCCAACATATATGTTATGTTATATACCAAACCTGATATAATACATGTATTGAGTGTCACGAGTAGTTATCAAGCAGATCTATATTTAGAATACTGAAAGGCAGTAAAGTGCATCCTTAAGTACTTGAGAAGGATCAAGGATCTTTTACTAGTATATGGAGGAGGTAGCCTCCAGGTTGAGGGCTACATGGACTAGAGTTTCCAGTCTGATATTAACGATAGTAAGTCGACTAGAGTCTTCACCCTAACTCGACCACAGAGGTGGAATGCATTACTACGTTTGAAGCAACAAAGGAGGGGATCTAGATGAAGAAGTTCATTACAGATTTGAGAGTCATATCGAGCAACGAGGAGCTGATTCCTATATATAGCAACACCATTAGGGCAATAGCTCTAGCAAGGGAACTTGGGTCTCATCATAATTGTTTTGAGAATGTTCCAACTGATTAAAGAGATCGCAGCCAATAAGTATGTTGCAATGGAAAGAGTTCCATCTGAAAATAACATTGCAGATCCACTGACACAGCTGTTATCTTAGATTATCTTTGAACATCATAGGGGTGTGATCGAGATCAAACACGTATGTGATTGTCTTTAGGTCAAGTGGAAGATTGCTAGTTACAGGTGCCCTACAAACCAATCATGTAAGTGATGACACGTGTGACATGCTATGAAATCTTTTTACTTATTATTATTATTGATATATTCTCACTTTACATTGTATGTTGCATATATTATGAAGTCTTTTGATCTGTGCAATGGGAATCGAATCATGATGAGATCATGATAATGAGATCGATTTACCTTTAAACATAGCCCTTAAATAATCTTGATCATAGGTTACTCGAGAGGGGCATATGGATAACCGGACATATCAGTGTACTGTATTCTCATCCATATGATAGAGGTGGTTGGTCTCACAACCACTCATGTGGAGACATTAAGGATATAGTACGGGTGCTTATTGGAGAATAAGTTTACTTATTAATCTGCTTATAGATTGCTAGATAGTTAACGATACCTAGCGTCAAACAACAATTCTGTAGTCTCAATTGTGTGTCTGATCTTTAGACTTAAGACACTAAGGATGCCTTATTTGAGTACTCTTTTCTATGATGTCAGACTTACAAGTCTGTAAAGTTTCAGATCTAGTACAATCGGTTATTAGGAATGGTAGGCAACCTTACGAAGGTAATTGAGTATCAATAGATAATCATCCACTTTTAATATCATAAGAAAAATATCTCGTATGTCATCCCTCAATCAAATCCCTAGCCAGGGTCGTTTGGACTGAGAGAGAAGTTCTCTAGGAGAATTTGATTAGAGCAAAACTCAGATGGATTTCGTATGTGGCTTGATAGTACCATACCCAATATATAATATCCGTGATATTAGATGCATGAGGGATTATAAATATATTGTGACTTAGGATATACAAGTCCAATGGATTAGATCTCTTATACCATTTAGGGATAATAGTTCTTTGAGTCAGAAAGAACTCATGGCCAGCTCGATATTAGGACTAGAGGGTCATACACATATGGTAGATGATTGTAGCGAGTAGAGGATTTGATGTGAGATATCCAATAAGCCCCTATTGTGATTAGATGATGCCCAGCATTAATGGACTCCTTACATAAGGCCCAATTCGAGACAAATTTAGATTATTGGATAAAGATCAAATAATATAAGAGGTGAAAGTAATTGGATATATATCCAATATCCTTAAAGGCAGGATCTATTAGGATTTAAGAGGCTCTCTATAAATAGGATAAAGCAGGGGCAGCCAACAAAGGTGATAGGCTACATCTTTGGCGCTACCTCCTATTCTCCTCTGTCTCATCTCTTCTCAACCGACCACCCTTCTCCCAGTTGTGAGAGGACAATAAAGAAGATATAAGATTTTCTTCAATGTTTGCTGCAAGATGGTGCACAAAAGCTGCGAAGAAGATACACAAGAGTTGCGGGCTTTATGCTATGATTTGAGGAGCATCATTACATCGATCCACTATGTGGATACTGCCAAAAAGGAGAAATATAACCTCTTTCATCCTCTCCTGCTGAATCTAGAAGTTTCAGGGATATACAATCTCCCTAGGTAATAAATCTCACATGATTCGTAGTTTTTCAGTTTTATATTTTTTACACACCATTCGTTGCACAACAATATGCTAAACATGGGAAAGATTTTGTTTTGTTTTTCTACTACATATGTGATTCTCTCATGATTTCCTAATTGTGAGTGAAGTAAATCAGTAAGCAAATGACAAGAAAAAGTAAGAAGGAAACACAAACTGATTTATAGTGGTTTGATCATCCAAACCTACATCTACTCCTGATTTCTCTTCTCTCTAGGCCACCGGCTTTCACTACTGATCTTCTTTCCGATAGGCAAAGATTAACTATCATTGTTATACCACTTCTCCTTTTACCAGGCTCAGGAGAGAATCTTTATAAACTCTTTCTCACAAGACCTCAAACCTCCTTAGAATGACCGCTAAACTCAAGGAGGAAGAGACTCAAACATTAAGAGTTTACAACACTTTTAGCTTAATGATTCTATCTTTTTTCACCCCTTTTTATCACACTTATTCATTCTCTTTCATGCTCTTTCAAGTAAGAATGAGTGTGGTCTTTTTAGATCCCCAGTGGCTTCAAAATTGGAGCCAAAATTTTAAATCTCAGATTTTTCAAGATATTGGTGGTACCACAATCATCACTATCTGGTACTACCGCCAAATAGAACTTGGGAATCTGGCTCTAGTGGTACTACCACCAGACTATGTGATACCATTGTCGCCTGGCGATACCATTGTCTTTTAATGGTTCCATTGCCAATAGGTGGTGGTACCAACATTCGAAACCCCAAAAAAGCATAAAATTATGCTTTACACAGCCTAGGTGATACCACCATTAGACCTAACATATGACTATCTAGGTCAAAATCAAATTACTAATTTAGCCTTTTATCAGGCCTAAATATAGCTCTGGTTTAAACCCAATGGACCCCAAATCAAGTTGGCATGGTTATGACCTAATACCAGCTTAATTTGACTCAAAATAATTATAATTATGACCTAACCACTTTAACTATAATCATGAAGCTTTCAGCATGTTGTCCATCATTTTGGCATGTCCGCTGATCATCCGACATTTTGTCCAAACCTTCGATGCATCTTCTAAACTGATGCCTAAACTCATGGCACAAAGTCCACACATCATTGAATCCTCTGGCCCGACATCCAATCTTTGATATGACGCTTTTTGACCCAACGTCTTGCTTCGATATTTTGCCCTCTGATGGTTCAAGTCTATGATCGAAGTTTTCCTACATTAATTATCTTAAAATCATACTAGTTCATAAATTCATCAACTAATTTCATCATCAGAATTTGGGATTCAATAATCTTCCCCTTTTTGATGATGACAACCAATTAATGATAGAGTTTTAACTAAACTCCCCCTTATCTATATACCATAATGAACTTGAATTTATAAAGAAGCATGATAACCTTTCAACTCTTTGAATTCAAGTCAAAACAATAAATCATAAATCATAACAGCTTTCAATAGTGATTGTTTCAAGAATCATATGTATAATTTCACATCATATTCATGGTTTAAAATAGTTACACATCTCAAACAAATATCATATAACATGTATATGAGTGGTACATCATCAAAAAAATTACTATTACTTCTCCCCATTTATCATCAATAAAAAGTGGAAAAAGAAATAAGTAAATCATTATTTTTCTCTCCCCCTTTATTATAAAAAAGAAGATGTGGATATGATTTTATCATGATGCTACTTCTTTTCATTTACATTGATGTACCAATAAAGGATACAAAGAAGTCATAAACCTCACATCATTAATGTATTTGAAATCACGATAATGATCTAATAAGGAAAAAAATTGAGAAGAATCATGATTCATGTATTTGAAAGATTCAACATGCCTAATTCTTTTCTAATAAAATTGAATTGTTCCTCATTCAACAGTTTAGTGAAAATATTTGTCAATTGATATTTTGTGTCAATGAAATCTAAAGATATATCTTGATTGCTAACATGATCCCTAATACAATCATGTCTAATATCAATGTATTTAGTCCTACAATGTTGGATAGGGTTCTTTGTTAAACTAATTACACTTATAATATCACATTTTATAGGAATATTTTTCAAATAAAATCCATAATCTTGTAAAGTACATTTCATTCAGATTACTTATGTACAACATGCACTTGTCACTACACATTCAGCCTAAGTTATAGATAATACGATAGGGTTTTGCTTCTCAGAAGACCAAAAGCCAAGTGTATGACCTAGGAATTGACATGTTCTAGATATAATTTTTATATCGATTCTACATCATGCAAAGTCAACATCAGCGTATGCAGTCAAATCAAAATTTTCAGATTTTGGATATCATAAACCTAGATTTGGAGTTCCTTTTAAGTGTCTAAATATTCTTTTAACTGCTTTATAATTAGATTGTTTGAGATTTGACTGAAATCTTACACAAAGTCTAACGCTAAACATTATATCAGGTCTAATTGTAGTAAGGTACAGTAAACTCCCTGTCATACTAGAATAAGTCTTTTGATCAAAGCATTATCCTTCATGATCCAAATCTAATTTTTTAGAAATGCTTATTGGTGTATTAGTGGCCTAAGCACTATCCATGTGAAATCATTTTAATTGATTCAAAGCATACTTAGTTTGACTAATAAAAGTTTCATCACTTAGTTGCTTAATTTGTAATCCTAAGAAAAATATCATTTCACCTATCAAACTCATTTCTAATTCTTGACACATACTTTTGGCAAATGATTCACATAAAGATTCATTAGTAGAATAAAAAATAATATCGTCAACATAAATTTGAATTATAAAAAAATATTTTTAAAATATTCAATAAATATTATGGAATCGACCTTAGCTTTCAAAAAAGTATTTTGAATAATAAAAGAGCTAAGTCCTCATACGGACATGCTTCAATCCATAGAAAGCCTTAGATAATTTATAAACATGTTCAAATCCTGGTGGTTGCTCAACATAAACTTCTTCGGCTATAAAAATATTAAGAAATACACTTTTGACATCCATTTGAAATAATTTAAAATTTTAAAAAAAATATAGGCAAGAAATATCCTTATAGCTTCAACTCTTGTTGCAAGAGCAAAAGTTTCTTTATAGTCCATATCTTCTTCTTGGTTGAAACCTTTCACCACTAATATAGCCTGGTTTTGAACCCATGTTCATTTTGCTTATTCTTAAATACTCAGTTAGTGTCAATCATAGTATGATCAGTAGGTCTCGAAACAAGCTTCCAAACCTTATTTCTTTCCAATTGATTTAATTTTTTATTTTTTGCCAAAACCCATAAGTCATCTTTAAGAGCATCGTCAATGTATTTAGGTTCGATTTAAGATAAAAATTAGTATTTCAATAAATATTTTTAAGTGAAGAACGAGTTTGAATACCTTTTGATATATCTCCAATAATTAACTTCTTAGGATGAGCATCTACATGCTTTCATTCCTTAGGTAAAGTATCTTTGGAAGTAAATGTACCCAAGTTGTCTTAGAGAGAGGAATTCTTATTCAAATTCAAAATATCAAACTCAAAATCATCATTAAAATCATTTTCTTAGCTTCAGAAACCTCATTAAAAACAACATTGATAGATTCCTCAATAACTAAAGTTTTTTACTAAAAACTCAAAAAACTTTAGAAATAGAAGAATATCCAAGAAAAATACCTTCATCAAATTTTCCTAATTCATCATTTTCATTTAAAATAAAATATTTATAATCAAAAATTTTAAAATATAAAAATTTGGGTCTTTTATTGTTCCACAATTCATAAGGAGTTTTGGATAGTAAAGGTCTTATGAGAACCTTGTTCATAACATAGTATATCGAGTTAATGGTTTCAACACAAAAATATTTGGGTAGACTATGTTCATTAAGTAGTTTTTGTCATCTCTTGTAAACTCCTATTCATTCTCTCAACAACTTTATTTTATTATGGATTTCCTATAGTAGAAAAATTATGGTCATACCTATTGGAATCACAAAATTATTAAAAATCTTGATTTTTAAATTCACCACTATTATCACTATAAATAGAAGGAATCATAAAACCTTTTTCATTTTAGACATATTTGCAAAACTTCGTAAAATATTTAAAAAATTACTTTTATGTGCCAAGAAGTATGTTCAAATAAATCTACTATAATCATCAATAATTACAAAAGCATATTTACTACCTCTTAGACTTGTGATATCAATTGGTCCAAATAAATCTATATGAATCAATTATAATATTCTAGATGTGCTCACTTGATTTTTAGGTTTAAATGTACTCTTTATTTATTTTTTAGTTGACATGCTCATAAATATCAACTTTTACAAATTTAATTCTAGCCATTCCTCCTACAAGTTCTTTAGTTCAGATTTGTGATATCAATTTCATGCTTGCATGACATAATCTCCTATGTCAAAGCCATACATCATCATTTAAAACTGAAAAATAGGTTTTGTCATGAAAATCATCAAGATCAATAGTATAAATGATATTGTTCCTTGAGATAATCATAGATCTATTCTTACATAATATGTCTATAATGTATGTATTAGATTCAAATTTGATATTATATCTTTTATCATACAATTGACTAATACTTAGTAAGTTATGTTTTAAACCATCAAATAATAAAGTATCTTCAATCAATATGTTTGATTTATTATCGATATTACCAATACCAATAATATTTCTTTGTTGTTGTCTCCGAATATGACATACCCTCGGTTTGGGCTAGTGAGTTTTAAAAATTGTATTAGATATTCGGTCATATGCCTTGAGCATCCACTATCAAGATATTATCTTTTGCTCATAGCTCTTGTTTGAAGACATACCTACAAAAAAGAGGGGTTTACTTTATGTACCTATTTAACTTTGGATCCTTCATAGTTAGATCTACCTCTTTTGACTTTGTCATCAAGTCATTGATTGTTCCTTTAGGAACCTAGACTAATTTATGAGAGCTATATTTTTTGAAGAGGTAAGTCTAAGCATAATGACCAAATCTTCCATAAAAATTATATTTATCTTTGGGGCGAATATGTAGTTGTGGAATCTTTTATAATTTTGTTAGCTTTTGTTGAGTGTTACTACTTACAAAACGGATTCCTTCTTTCCTATATACACAACCTTGGTTAGCAAGAATCATGTTTAATTATTTGTTTCCAATTTTAAATTTTTCTAAAGTTTGATATAATAACATATTTTCCTTTTTAAGTGAATCTAACTCTTCACATTTAGAGCAAGGAGTAAAAGATATTGATATTTCATGCATATTTCAAATTTACTAGTAAGTAATGTATTATCTTTTTTTAGTGATTTATATTTCTTATTAATTTTTTTAACCTCATCAAACATATAATGAAATGTATTAAGTAATTCATCATAAGAAAATGATGTTTAGGATGAGTTACATACCTCATCATCAAAGGTCATTAACGTGTAGTTTGTCACTTCATCTTTGTTAATTTGTTCTTCATCCTCTGATGCACTTAAATCATCTCAAGTTGACTTAAATGTTTTCTTTTTCTTTTAGGTCAGCAGCTTCCTACATTCTTAACATATTATATCATCCATTTTAGGTTCATTTTTATTTTTATGAGATTTGTTTTTTTTCATGAATTTTTTTAGTCTTCTTGTAAGAAGTGCAATGTCATTATCATCATCACTTAAATTTTCACTTGAGGAATCTTCTTTCATTCTCAGTGCAATGTCATTCCTATTCTTTGGAAGGTTTCTTTTTATTCATCATATACTTTACAAGTCATTTCATAGGTCATTAAAGACTCTGAGTTATTCAAGAGAAACATTGTTTAAGTCCTTTGTCTCTTGGACAACTGTTACTTTTGGATCCCAGTATGTAAGAAAATATCTTAATTTTTTTTACTAATTCAAGGTTAATATAGTATTTACCAAGAGTTTTCAAATCATTGACAACATCCATAAACGGGTGTACATATTATTAATAGTTTCAGTTGGTTTCATTATATACAGTTCATAACTATGTACCAAGGGATTAATTTTTTACTCTTATACTCTACTTGTGCCTTCATGAGTAACTTCTAGTGTGTGCCAAATGTCATGTGTAGTATCATAAGTAAAAACACGATTAAACTCATTTTTATCCAAAGCATAAAATAAATTATTCATAACTTTAGCATTCAAAGAAAATATTCTTTTCAAAATCATTTCATTCATTCATTAAATTGGAAGGATCTTTGAAAATCATTTGCAATAATGTTCCATAAATTAAAATCCATAGAAATCAAAAAAATTCTCATTCATATTTTTCAATAAGTATAGTCTGTACCATTGAACATAGAATCATTAAAACTCACTTGGGTGTTAATTCAACTAAGAGAACTTGCATTGATACCAACTGTTAGGATCATAATAACACTAAGAGGAGGGGAGTTTATTAGTGCTTATAAAAAAAATCTGATTTGAAGTTATTCGAATGAGAATATGAATTTAAAATCCGTTTAACTTGAAAGTGTGAGTAGTAGTGAGTAAAGTAAATCAGTAAGCAAATGACAAGGAAAAGCAAGAAGGAAATGCAAATTGATTTATAGTGGTTTAATCATTTCGACTTATATCCACTCCTGATTCCTCTTCTCTCGAGGCCATCGGCTTTCAATTATTTCCAACGGACGAAGATCAACTACCCTTATTACAATACTTCTTCTTTTACCATGCTTAGGAGAGAACTTTTATATACTTTTTCTCAATAAGGAAGAAACTCAAACGCTAAGAGTTTACAATACTTTTAGATCTAGGATTCTATCCTTTTTCACCCCTTTTTTCACACCAATTCATTCTCTTCCATGCTCTTTCAAGTAAGAATGAGTGGGGTATTTATAGATCTCTAATGGCTTCAAAATTGGAGCCAAAATTTTAAATCCCTAATTTTTCGGATACTAGCGGTACCATTATCATCGCTTGATGGAACTAATACTGAACAAAGCCCAGGAATTTGTGCTCTAGCAGTATTCTTGTCAGACTAAGCAGTACCACCACCACCTAGTGGTACCAATGCAGGAAACCCTAATAAAGAACAAAAATTGTGCTTTCGATAGCCTGAGTTGTACCACCACCCAAGTTAAAATCAGATTACTAATTTAGCCTTTCATCAAGCCCAAATAAACCTTGGTTCAGGCCCAATGGGCACCAAATCAAGTTAGCATAGTTACACCATAATACTAGCTTAATTTGACTCAAAATAATTATGATTAAGACCTAACTATCTTAATTACAATCATAAAGCTTTTAGTATATTGTCCATCATTCTAGCATGTCCTCTGATCATCCGGCAATTCATTCAAACCTCCAGCACATCTTCTGTCCCGATGCTCAAACTCATGGCACAAAGTTCGTACGTCATCCAATCCTTCGACTTGATATCCAATCTTTGATATGACGCTTTTCGACCTAATGTCTTGCTTTTATATTTTGCTCTCTGATAGTTCAAGTCCATGATCGAAGTTTTCTTGCATTACTTATCTTGAAAGTATATTAGTTCATAAATTCATTAATTGATTTCATCATCAAAATCTGAGATTCAACATGATCGGTATACTATATACCAGTCTATTCGATAGAGGTGATTGGTCTCATAGCCACTTGTATGGAGACACTGAGAATACAGTACAGGTGCTTATTAGAGAATGAATTCACCAATTGATCCACTTATGGAATACTAGATAATTAATGATACCTAACGTCAAACAATAATTCTGCAATCCTAGTTATGTTTCTGGTCATTATACTTGACATATCAAAGATATCTTGTTTGAGTACTCCTTTCTTTAACATCAGACTTACAAGTCTAAAAGTTCTAGGTCTGGTATAATTGGTTATCAGGATTAGTAATCAACCTTATAAAGGCAATTGAGTATCAATAAAGGATAGTCTACTCTTGGTATCACGAGAGGAATATCCCGTGTGTTCTTACTCAGGCAAATCCCTGGCCACGATCGTACGGATTGAGAGAGAATAAGTTCTCCAGGAAAATCTAATTAGAGCAAGACTCAAATGGATTTCGTATAAGGTCTGATAGTATCATATCCAATATACAGTCTCTACGATATTAGATAGATGAGGGACTAAAAATATTTAGTAATTGAAGATAGACAGTTCCAATGGATTTGATCTCCCTGTACTATTTGTAGACTATGGCATAGTGGACTAGTACATCCATAGTCAATGAGTTGAGTGAATTGTTATGGGATAACAATTCACTAAGTTAGAAGAAGTTCTGAGTCAGAAAGAGTTATAACAAGTGCAACTCATGGACAGCTCAGTATTAGGCCTAGAGGATCACACACATATAGTGGATGTCATGACAAGTAGAGGATTAGATATAAGTTATTCATTAAACCCCTGTTTCATTGGATGAGACTCAACATTAATGGTCTTGCTTGAGACCCAATTAAAGGCGAATTGATAGTATTGGATAGAGATCTAATAATCCAAGAGGTGATGGTTATTAGATAAAGATCTAATACCCACTAAAGCAGTATCCATTATGGTTTAAAGAGACTCTCTATAAATAGGAGGTAGGGGCAGCATTGAAAGGGGATAGGCTACATCCTTGGCTGCCACCTCCTATTGTCCTCTCTCTCTCTCTCTTCTCTTCTCAGCCGACCATCTCTCTCCTTGGTGTGTGAGGATAGCGAAGAAAAAATGAGTTCTTTTTCCATGTTTGCTGCAAGGTGGTCTACAAAAGCTATGAGTTTTTGCACTGCAAGGGATGAGTATCACGCTTCTTTCACCATATGGATACTACTAGAGAGGAGAACATCTGACCTCCTTCATCCTTTCTCTTTGGCTCTAGGTTTTTAGGGATATACAATCACCTTAGGTAAAACATCTAACACATGACATGAAGATTTTTTGGTTTTATAATTTTTTATGCAATAATCATCACAAAATGATTTGATCAACGTGGGAGACTTTTTTTTGTTTTATTTTTCTACTATGCATATGATGCTCCTAATAAGGTTTCCCATCGTGACTGTTATATCCACTTATTATCGGGCGATGAAGTACTTAAATCGATTTAGGATTAGCAAAGTTAGAAGTGAACCCAAAGAAATAAGGCAATGCTACTTGACAACAACTTCTCTACTATAAAAATTGAAATATGAGCTTCCATAATGGATCCTCGAGATACCATGAAGGCACCATTTCATCCTGAGCCAATAGAGCAGGTGTTAGAAGTCCCCCCTTGATAAAAGTCGATTAGACAAAGTTATCAGAATTGGGTCAGCCCTCCCAGAAAAAGACTAGGTTCAACTTATAGGTTTCCTTACAGAATGCCTACATATTTACTTGGTCTCCCAAGGACATGCCAAGAATTGACACAAGGGTCGCATAGTATCAATTGAACATTTTGCCTTCAGCATGACTCATGAAGCAAAGGCTACAAAAAATTCACCCTCGAATGGAAACAAGCCATAAGCATCGAAGTAGATTGATTATTGGAGGCAAGATTCATAACCTACCCCCAATGGTTATCCAATGTAGTCCTAATCAAAAAAATCTAATGGGTGTTGGAGAATGTTTGTCGACTACACTGACCTCAATCGGGCATGCCCAAAAAATTGTTATCCCCTCCCAAGGATAGATCAATTGGTAGATGATACTTTGAGTCACATTCTCCTTACCTTAATGGATACTTTCTTGGGATACAACCAGATTCGGATAGCTCTCCAAGATCAAGAAAATACCTCATCACTAACCTAGGTGTATACTACTACAAAGTCATGTCTTTCGACCTAAAAAACATGGGGGTCACTTACCAAATGATAGTTAACAAGATGTTCAAGTCATAGATCGAAAGGAATATAGAAGTATAAAAAGTAAAGCAGCTGATACACACCTAGCAAATCTATCAGAGACATTTTGGATACTCAAATAGTTCAGTATGTGACTCAACCCTTCAAAATGTGTCTTTGGAATCAGCCTTGGAAAGTTCCTTGGATTTATCACTCATCAGAGAGGGATGGATACCAATCCTGAAAAGATACAAGTGATAAAGAAATGAAACCACATATCAATTAAAGAAGTCCAACGTTTCATGAGAAGAATAGTCACACTCATTCGATTCCTATCCTAGTCAAGTGACATATGCCTTCCTTTCTTTCAAGTCTTGAAATGTTCAAAGAACTTTAAATGGACCATGTTAATGTGAGAAAGCCTTCAAAAAATTAAAGGCACATCTCGCCCGACTGCCCTAGCTTACTTAAGCCAATCTAGGCAAATCGCTTAGCATATATCTAGCAACCTCCGATCATATCGTCAGTTTAGTACTTATATGAGAAGATCACGAATACAACAACCTAGCTATTACATCAGTCATGTCCTGAATGGACCTGAAGAGCAATATCCACCTATCAAAAAATTTGCATTAGCCTTAGTGATGGCAGTTAGGAAACTATGACCTTGCTTCCAAGCCCACACCATAAAGATAATCATAAATCAACCATTCTAACAGGTCCTCTTCAAATTTAACATTGTAAGGTGAATGCTCAAATGGTCGAGTTAGGAGAATTCGATATCTAATATGTGTCAAAGATAACCATCAAAGCCCAAGCACTGGCGATTTCATCTCTGAGCTTACTCTCATAGAGGACAAAGATAACTAATAAGATGCTGAAGGAAAGTGGACATTATATGTTGATAGCTTGGCCATTAACAAAAGAGGAGGAGCTAGAGGACTAAATAAATAGCTATATTAGCTTGCCCTCTGGTTTGAATTTAAGGGAACCAATAATGAATCCGAATATGAAGCGCTACTATCAGGGCTTCAGCTAGCCCAAGAATTACAAGGGAGCTATAGGCCTTCAATGATTCACAACTTGTAGTGAGCCATGTCAATGGAAGCTACGAAGTCAAAGATATAACCGTGGCAAGATACTTGGTCGAGGTACGCAGCCTTACTAGTTACTTTCTACATCTCTTAACAAAAAGAGTTCCTAGGATAAAGAATACCCAAGTCAATGCATTGGCGAAAATTGCATCTACAAGCGTAATAGGCCCCAACCTCCCAAGGATCAAAACACTCACCTCTCTAACCATTACAACTAAGAGCATTGCTGTAATAGAAGATACACCCAATTGGGTAGAAGAAATAATTCACTATAAAAGGGATGGAATACTCCTGACTGATCGGGATTCGTCTCGATGACTCAGATGCAACCAGGCATGGTATTACATAATTAATGATCAATGATACCAGAGATTCTTTATCCAACCCCTTCTTTGACGCTTAATGCTCGTAGAAGCTAAGATAATGTTGGCGGAAGTTCACAAATGTATATGTGGCGAACACATCGGAGGACAAACTTTAGCCTTTAAAATCCTCAAGTAGGGTTATTATTGGCTAACCATGTGGTAAGACACAATAATCTACATCTAATAATGTTAGCAATGCCAAATACATGCCTAGATATATCATCAACCTATAATCCCTCTGACTCCAATCAACAGTGCTTGGCCTTTTGCCCAATGGGGCATGGACCTCCTCGGACTTTTTTTCACAATATTTAAATAGTGAATATTCCTTATCATAGGGGTCGATTACTTTATGAAGTGAGTAGAAGTCAAACCTCTAGCATCCATTATCGAGGAAAAAATAGAATAATTCATCTAGAGGAACATAATCACACGGTATGGCATAACCAAGGTTATCATCACCGAGAAAGAAACCCAGTTCAACAATCCCAAATTCAAAGATTTCTACCAATCCTACAAAATTCAGTTTAGGTTCAGCTCAGTAGCACATCCCCAAACAAATGGCCTGGTAGAAATCACCAATCAAGCTATACTCGAAGGACTAAAAAAAAGAATCAATAGAGTCCAAAACACTTAGGTTAATAAACTTCCGAACATCTTATAGGCATCATGGACCACTCCCAAAATAGCTTCAGGAGAATCCTTGTATAGTCTGATATTCAGAACGAAAGTAATATTCCCTCCAGAGATAGTCTTCCCAACCCTCTTTGTCGAACACTTCAATGAAAATATGTCAAAGGAGGGACTTTGAGCTAATCTAAATCTATCAACGAACAAAGAATCATAGCAATCTATGTTTCTTGACATACAAGAAACTAGTGGTTAAACTTCATTTCCAGAGAGGCCATCCTCGACGAGTTAGAATAGGTGATTTTGTCCTACGTAAGATCAAAGTCAATGATCCAACAAGGGCAAGGGGTAAACTAGCATCCAACTGAGAAGATCCTTGTAGGATAATCAACATAGTCCATGAGGGAACCAACTAACTCGCAATTATGGAAGGAGAACAATTATTGAGAACGTGACACAAATCGAACTTAAAAAAAGTTCTACGCCTAAGAACATGCTCTCAACATTATCTCGAACATTTACAAAAGCCACATTAGTAGGATATATGTAAAAAAAAAAAAAAAGAATGTAAACCTGGTTGGCCAAATAAAAGGAGAAGTTCCTCACTAGTGAAAGGTCGAGAGATGCATATAGACTGAGCTTCAACACTTCCCTAGTTGTGCACTCAGTGGAAAAGGCTGTGAGTTGCACCTAGGCTAAGCCTCCACACTTCCTCTAGTTGTGCACTCGGTGGAAAAGGCTGAGGGTTGCACATATGTTGAGCCTCCGTGCTCCCAAGCCATGCACTCGGTGTAAAAGGTCGAGGATTGCACCTAGGTTGAGCCTCTATATTCCCCCTAGTTGTACACTCGATGTAAAAGGCTATGGATTATACCTAGGTCGAGCCTCCTCACTCCCTCTAGTCATGCACTCGGTATAAAAGGCCGAGGGTTGCACCTAGGTCGAGCCTTCGTACTTCCCCTAGCTGTGCACTCGGTGTAAAAGGCAAAAGGTTGTACTTAGGTTAATCCTCCGTACTCCCCTAAGCATGCATGCACTCAGTGTAAAAGACCAAGGGTTGCACCTAGGCCGAGTCTCCGTGCTCCCATAACTATGCAATTAGTGAAAAAGGCCGAGGGTTACACTTAGGCCAAGACTCAGTATGCCCTCTAGCTATGCACTTAGTGTAAAAGGTCGAAGATTATACTTAGGCCAAGAATCCTCACTCCTCTAGATGTGCACTCGGTGGAAAGACTAAGGGACAATGCATCGTTCAGACGAGTAAAGACATGCCCTGAATATAAGAAAGACATGGTACACTCATATAGGGGGGAGAAAATAATAGATAAAATTTCGGTACTATTGAATTGGCAGGCCACCTCTAATCACACGTTGCGCCACTTTTGATATATATGGTGCCACCCTAACGAAGTCCATAAGTGTACCCGAAGCGTCGAACGAGTCCTAGAAAGATCGTGCCTTAAGTTAATGCAACCTAGTCCAAAAGTAAGCAGATTGATTTTGAAGCAACGTGAAACACTCACACAACGTTAGGAACCAAACATCATCCATTAGCAAGAAAGCAACCTTGCAGAATATGAGATCAGAAAAGTGCCTCCGAATAGATGAACTACCAGCTTAAAATATTGACAAGCGCCGAACGAGCTCAAGGAGAATGAACTCCCCACGATAGGTATAAAAATCGTTCCTAGGCAAATACCAAGAGAATGAATTTCAGATCAAAAAAATTAACTTAAGCTTCAGAGGGGTTGCAATGGAATCCCACCTCCGACACTAGTCTATTATGTGGAACTCGAAGTCGAAAATGTCTTAAGGGTTCACCCATAAATGCCTTGGGAGGGGATGACCATGACCACCGCCTCCTATTCAAAAAATAATTTTCTTGTCTAAAATGTTGCATGGATGCTCTTGACTCATCCAGATCAGACCATGGCGTGGCACTTACAAGCCATAACAACCATAGTATGTGGTATAAGTTTCATCCTCAAATCTTTATATAGTGTTTGTGTTTTATTGAGTCGAGGTGAAACTAACTAGTATTTAATCTCATTTATATTAGTCTTAACCAATCCTCTAACATTTGATTCCATAAAAAATAAAACCTAACTTCTTCCTATGATTTGATTCACGTTAACAACATAGTAAATTGTAACATGGCAAAATAATCCATATTGAAAATAATAAATAGTTTTAACTTGTAATTCATATGTAAGAGTTTTAATCTGTGATGTACTGTATCCACCTGTTTACTCATAATTATAACCCAAAGAAATAAAAAAACTGAAATAAAGACAAAGAAGCATTTTCTGACTGCCCCTATTAATATCATTTCACCCTTGTCATGATGCTCTATTAGTCTTTTTATGACTTTGACTATTCTTCCCTATTCTTGTTGCCGCCTATTACGAGGACGATAAAGTAAATCAGAATCCGAGGCAGATGGACTCATTAGTCACAAGTTGATTCAATCAATGAATGGCTTATTCACCCCATGCAGTCCCTCTTTCCATGTGTTCTCTCACCTGGCTTAACTACAACTTTAGATGTAACTAAGTGTCGTGTTTGTAAGAAAGGGGAAGACTTGATCTGACCATTATCAGCCGCATTACCATTGGCGTCTGATGCGGAGAAGATTCTGCAATAGAAGAAAAAGAAGATGCATGTCGCGCATCGCATGTACTAAATTATCATTTGCGGACTTTTTCTCAAGAACGGATCATTCATTATCTTAAGTTTTTCCTAAACAATAGCTCTCTCTTTTTTATTTTTTATTTTTCAAACGATGTCTTTAATTTTAAAAAATACTTAAAATATCCTTCACCAACTATTCCTGCCAAAATTTTGCACCAGTACTAAATTATCATTTTCAGAAGAACTGTATATAATTTCTCAAGAAAATATTTTTATTTTGGATTTTTTTTCCCTAAGAAACGTCTTCCCCTTTGGTTTTTTTAAATGATACCCTTAATTTAAAAAATATCTAAAATATCCCTCACCAATATTTTTCTTCAGTTTTGAATTGTTATAATATTTTTATTTAGCTTATTTAGAATAGTTTTTCAGTAATACTTATAATATTTTTATTAAAATATTAAACATACTGTAAATGACATCATATTGTGTTTCTTTAGTAATCATTACTCAGGTCATTACTATATCATAGCTTTATGCTTATGGTTTAGTTGAGGTTAAAGGTTTATTTGAATCATTTACAGTGTATTTAAGCAACTTTTACAGTATTTTTATTTGGATGAACAAAACATTATAATAAGCCAATCTTTTATTTATATTTTGATGCTGTTGTTCATAAATTATTAAAAATACCTATTTGAATCCTAGTATGATATATCAAATGGTATCTAGTATGTTTTGATTTTATTTTTCATTTATAATATTTTTAAATAAATCATATAGTATCATTATTGTGATGATTAAAATACTATATCATGTATTTGATATAGTATTATAACAAACCAAAACACTTTAAAATAGAAGATACTATTTGAATAAAATGAGTCAACTGGTGTTGCCAGGTGCTGTCGCTATCAAGATTACACGGTAAAACCAATCGAACCTGTCTGTTCCACTGTCGAGTACATGTGTTATTTAAAGGGGGATGGCAGCAAGCTCGATGAGTTGACAATGATCCAGGAACAGATACACGAGCCTCCCATTCTTATTTTGAATTCTCTTACATAAAAACAGAACTATTAAATTCAAATGTCTCCAAGCTGAGAAAGAAACAGTTGTTCTGTGTGCCTTTGACTTGTGTCTCAGTTGCATATCAATCCAAACCAACTCCACAAACCATCATCACTCGGGAAAAGGACCAAGGACGAGATTTCAAGTCCGTAACAAGGAAGCTGCTGATTTGAATCAGAACGTTACAAAGTTGAGAACAAAAGAAAGGAACCAGTTCGTTCAGGTTCTACAGATAACCACGAAGCATGGAAGCAGAGCTCTTGGGTTGAGCAAGTAGAGCTCCTCGATGTTTGCGTAGAGACCCAGCTTTCCGGCCACCGAGTCAAACCCGGACTGGCCTGCAAGCTCCTGGTAGTTATCCAAAGGTTTGTGCACCCTCCCGGCGATCACTCTACATACCAAGAGTGCCTTCTTCATGGAATCATCATCTTCACATGGTTGGATGGTTTGGAATGCTCTACCGCTGGTAGAGGTTGTGAATACCCCGATCCCTCCCTTTGCTACTTCTCTCCTTGTGGAGAATCCATGCCGAATTATCCGACACACACTGCACTTCTCCGACGAGCAAAGTCTGGAGGAGCCGTTGGTGCCAAGGGAGCAGGCGATGGTGGTGCCGTAGAACCGTAGCAGCTCATTGCCGTCGGCCAGGCACCGGGGGTGCTTCTTCGCGAGTCTGCTCGCCTTGTTCTTCACCAGTTCTCGGTATTCTTCGAATGTGGCAAGCGTCTTCTGCATGTTGTGGACCTTGAGGATCCGGTCAATCCGGATGCAACTACTCTCGGGTTTCAACCAGCTTGCTCTGCAGATTATTTCCACTATCTTCCTGGAGGAATCTCCTTCCACAAGTTCAGTCACTACAGAGAAGACAGATGAGAGACAAGTTAGCCCCAAGTGCACAAATGGAAGTATTTTCCAGTCACAGGCTCCATCAAACTTTTGAAGCATGAATACAGGAGAACCGACGACATTGAAGAAACAACTGCATGTTCTTGATCGTTTTAACTCTTCGGGAAGGACTTTTTGAGGCTTAAATTTTAAGGACAATCTTATAAAGTAGGATGACTAAACAATCTCTAGCTGTCGTTCAAAAACCAAATTTACTTTCTTGTAAGAAAGATTGAACTTTAGCACCCTCAAAAATTGATAGAACGTTGAGAAATGGCACATCAGTCTCTGAGAAGTGGAACCACTGCAGAATCACCCACGAAGAACAAAGTAGAAAGATACACTTACGCCATGATTAGAAGTGGAACCACTGTTCGAACAAAGATAACTTTATCCAATACCTTTAGTTTGATTCTGTACCAAGATCTAAGAGTGAAAGAACTGAAATTGCAGTGGAACCTGAGATGCTTTGTAAACCAAGAAACTGGACGTGAAACCACATGAACTAACATTTGACATAACAGGCAGTTAAGTTCTCTGGCAATTCTTGAACTTAATCTTCATAACAGTGGGTTTGACTTGTGTTTCATACCTGCATGCTTGGATAGATGGTGAGATTCCAAGGCTTCCTGCTTCCCAAAATGCTCCCCACATTTGTGACAGGTCACAGCAACAGAGGGTCTCTTTGTTTGTGAATCTGCTTCATGGGAAAACCTTGGTGTTGAAGCAGCATGGTGGAACCCAACACCTCCAATATCATTAACCATTGCAAATCCAGAAAGAGCTGAACTCCCGAAGCCATGGCCCTCTCTGTCAACCAAGAGGGTAGGAGATTTCCTTGGAGGTGTGGTGTTGGCTACCCTGTGTGACGGAGTGCTGTGGAGGGCATAGTGCCCTCCTGGCCCTGGGGTCCCTGGCCTAAGGGTGCCCACATAGGTAGAACCTAACGCAGCATCACCTTCAGGGCAGCCTCCGAATCCGGTTATCCTTAGCTCACACCTGGAGTTGCTAAGGATCACCTCATGTGTGATTGGATTTAGGAACTCATTGCTCCCGATGGACCTCGGGCTGCAGCTTGGTGGCCGCTCAAGGTGCCTCTTGCTCCCATGGATGACATCTTTGAGGTTGGCAATGGATCTAGAGCACCCAGACCTCCCTGCTTTCCTTGTCAAGATGGTGCCCATATGGCCCTTGCCCTTTGGGTCATAAACGTCTGACGGCTCAGACTTGCAGTGGAGAGACTTCTTCAGCGCAATCCACACAGTTGGCGTCTTCTCCTTACTCATTTTCTCCTCTGTTTCCTTCCTCCCCTCTGTCCTGCTTGCCTTCTTCTGCTTCAGTGCTGCTCCATAGCTTCTGTCCGCCATGTCTTTGAAAGCAGACAATGGATTCAAAAGCACATCACGCACAATTGCTGATGACTTCCTTCAACTTAACTTGTGGCCAACTTTCACCATTAAAGCTGCACTCCAGATTTATCTCCCCTTCGTATCTGAGGAGGAATAATAGCGCGCCATGAATGCTTTCTATCTCAGAGAGAACAAAGGACTAGTCTTTTCTGTACTTATTTTCCTCGCTTGGGAACCTCATTGTGAAACACTCAAATCTCTGAAGCACTACAACAACCATGCTCGCAGGACCATGGAAGGGACCCCATGCACCTAGAAATCCTCCACAAAATCTCAGAGTTGGGGAAGAAAACTATTCAAACGTACCTCTACCTCTTTAGCTTTCTTCAACAGGATATTTAAGAGAAGAAGGCGCAGGGAGTCCCATCAACAGCTTTGACACACCAAGAAGGAGAGGGACAAACAAATGGCTGTCTACATGGAATCTTTGGCTCCTAAAGCGATGTTGGCCAACTGGAATGAATTGTTGGGATCCACAAGTAGAGAATTGGCATAGATCTAATGAGCGCATTAGGAAGAGACAAGCATGCAAAGAGAGAATAACTGAGAATTAGTCAAGTGGATCCAAGTAAGATTTTGGCTTGCCACGTGGAAAATATTAATTCTACTTGGTCAAAACTAGCCTTTTTCTTTATATTTTTCTCATTTACTCTTCCAAGTTTACAGAGTCATTCGTTAATGCAGTAATTAGCATTGAATGGTGGAGATTCTTGACGACATCGTGGTGAGCTACCACTGAGTCATAAATGTGGCTTGTTCTTTTTCTGCCGCATGGTACCATTTCTCCGTGGACCACAACAACTGCCGCGGTCGATGGTCCAATGCTTGGAACTATTGCAGCACACAGGGTCCATTAGTCGTAAGGACATTTCAAATCCAGAATATTCAGTGGTATCATTGTTGTTGTGGAGTGTTAATAGTTAGCATGGGCTTCATAATATTCAAATGTTGCTCTCTCAATTACCAAACCCTTCCGCTCAAAAATATATTCTTTTCCCGTATGAATCTCTAAACCTTGAGACTAACCCTAAGGGTGTAGGTTTGGCAGATAAATAAGTATTATTTTAATTATAATATCAAATCAAAATCTCTTCACCACATGTCACAAGTTTGAAATGGAAGAGATTTAAGAGTTAAAGAAATTCCTACCTTAAGTTTTTATTAGTAGTGAGTATGAATTTATACACAAGAAGGCTTATAAAGTATGATAATTATATATTTTAATTACTAATATATCTAAATTATTTCATGATTTATGATTTAAAATCATGATAATATATTATCAAAATATTAAAATAATCTTGATAATTTTATCAAAATTTATTTTTCTCAATAATATCATTATTAAATACGCCGCAAGATGGTGTTTCTATCGAAGACACTGATTTTTGATCGAATAGAAAGAATTACTAGTGAGACAAAGGCTTTGTAAGAAATTATATAAGTTGATCAGAAGATAAGACATGAGAGACATGTAACTCACCATTTTGAATTTTATCATGAACAAAATAAAAAAGGATAGCTATGTGTATCATTTGAGAGTAAAATTCAAGATTAGCACATATATATATATGTGTTGTTCCAATATTATTATAATATTTAGATTGAGTATTAGAGAACGTAATAAATAATTTATGTAGCAATGATTAAATCCAACAAAGTTCATTGAATCAATCACTCAATATTCAGCCTCCGAAGATGTTGCAATAGAGCAATATTTCTTGGAACTCTAAGAGATTTAATTATGACAAAAAAATAATATAATCACTAGTAGAGGTCTGTCATCTTTATTAAATGCCCAATCGAATATAGAAGAGTTTTTTTTGGAGAAATAAGTCATGATCGATATTGCTATTTAAGTATCAAAAAAAGATATTTAATAATTATCCAATAGTTAAAAGTAGACTTAAGATAACTTACTCAGTGTATCTGCAATGTCCGGATGAGTGAATGTTGTTGAATCTCATATTTTGATGATAAAATCAATTGATGGTTATTAATCTAATATATGTGTCAGAGATGATTGATGTAAGATTAATTAACTACAACAAAGAAATAAACTTACAATCAAATGTTGGGTCAGAGTCAAGTCCAGGCATCGAGCTGAGGTTCAGACGATGCAGTGGGAACTCACTAAGAGACTTACCGGAAACTTGTCAAAGGAATCGAAAGCTTACCGAGAGTTCGTCGAGAGCTTATCGAAGGTAATCGGGAACTTACCAAGATGGCTTCGGGAGTTCACTGACAGAAGACCAAGAGACTCACCGAAAGATCATCGGAGGTTATCAAAAAGTTTACCGAGAGTCAGAAGAGTCTTGTTGGACTTGATGGTCACATAATTATAATTGATTAAGTCGTAGTTAGCATCGATTTAGGTTTGAGTTCTACTTGAGTTAGATTTGGAAGGAATCCAAATTAACTCAAGTGAAGCAAATCGGGTCCATTATGGGGATGGATTGAGCTCAGGTTGCTCACTTGGTTGACCTAAGAATTAATCAATGGAGATATAAATCAGGATTAAAAAGGTAGAAGAAATCAATTTTTGGGATGGATTGAGCTCAGGTTGCTCAATTGGTTGACCTAAGAATTAGTCAATAGAAGGTACAAATCAGGATTAAAAAAGTAGAAAAATCACTTTTTCGGGATTCCCAACAGTTGTACCATTGGTGGGTGACGATTGTACCACTTAGGCCAGTGGTTGTACTACTACCCCAAGTCGACGATTGTACCATTGTCGTCTAGTTTTTTAGGCAGCTTTCGGTGGTTGTACCACTAGCACCGATAGTTATAACGCCCATACTCAGATTTTCCAGATACATTTAAATTTTGGCTCCATTTCTAAAGTCATTTGAGGTCTATAAATATCCTAATTTTTTTTGCTTGGAGAAGCAAGAGTAGTTAATGAAATTGTGGGTTAAATTTTGTTAAAGAGCTGTAAAAATTAAGAGCTTCCCTTGAGTGCTTCAAATTGTAATGAGTCTAAGAGAAGTGAGAAACTCTTGTAAAGGTCCCTCTCTTGAACTTGTGAAAAAGAGAAAGTGAAAAGTGTAAGGGTTTGATCTTCACCCAAAAAAGATTGATAGTAGACATTGGTGGACCATGGAGAAGATGACTTGGGGAGTTGACGTAGGCCAGGTTGAGGCCAAACCATTATAAATATGTGAGCATCTCTTTACTTTGTCTTTTTGATTATGCATGTTCTTATTCAAAGCTTTCCTTTAGCATGATCATAACTTAGCTTTGTACAATAAGCTTATTGCTTAATTACTCAACGAAATACTTCCGATATTTTATTTTGCTCCAAACGAAAAGTTTTTTTTAAACTATGATATTTTACACTTGCATTAATTCACCCCTCACCCTCCACCTCCCTCTTAGTGCAAATTGATCATAGCAATTGGTTTTAGAGCAAGGTCTTACTCATTGGACTAACACCCATTTGAGTAAATGGCGTTGTATGACATTAACGAGGGTTAATATATCATAAGTCCTCTTATGGTCAATGGGACGGACTACACCTCTTGGAAAATTTGAATGCATATTTTCTTGATTACTCTAGATTTTGATTTATAGTGTATTATTGAAAATGATTTTCAGAAGTCATCCAATCAAATAAATGATTGGAATGATCATAAAAAATATATGTTTTCTTTAAATGCTAAAGCTATGAATGTTTTATTTTGTACTTTAAACAAAACTAGTTTGACCAAGTTTTTTCTTGTGATTCAGCTTTTGATATATGACATAAATTAAAAATCACATATGAAAGCACAACTAAATCAAATGAATCATTAAGTAAAATGATCTGTAAAAATAAACTTAAAAAACACCTTCTAAAGAACAGGAAGAAAGGACTTTGCGAACACAAGAATAAAACCTTCCGAAGAATAGAAAGGATTGTGAACTGAGAATGACGTATGATTCCTTGAGTGAAATCTCGAGCAATGAGAACATTGAACCTTTAACAAATGAATCATATAAATTAATAAACAAAAATCATAAAAATAAACCTAAATTAGATAAAACCTCTTGCTATAAATGTAAGAAGCCGAGGCGCTCCAAAGATAAAGTGCACAATCAAGAAGTGAATAATTTTGTGCTTATGGCAAACCACGATGAGGTTAGTAACCCACTTGAAAGCTTTTTTTACTTTTAGTGAGTTATTATTTTCTTTTCATGAGCTTTATGATGAATTTAGAATGATTAGCAAATCCTATAAACTACTTCAAAAAGAGTATGCATCACTAGTTAATAAACTTAAAGAAATGCATAAAGTAGCACCATCACACAATTCATGCACTAAATATAAAACCTTGAATTATGCATCAACGTCATGTTTTTCTTGTTCTAAGTGTGAGCCACTAGAGGTAATTAAACAAAAAAATGACATACTACAATAAACTTTAAAAAGGCGTAAGATAGACAATAAGTCTCTGAACATGATCTATGTTGATAAGGGTCATTTTTCATAAGGAATGTATTGGCATTGTAAGCAATACTCATCAAAAGCTAATTAGAAGACCCATATTATACTGTTTGCCCAAAAATAAATATAATTTTTATGATAAATATGGATACTTTGCCTATAGGTGTTTATTTAGAAAATATTAGTCCATATAAATTAATGTATTGGCATTATAAGCAATACTCATCAAAAGCTAATTAGAAGACCCATGTTACACTATTTGCCCAAAAATAAACATAATTTTTGTGATAAATATGGATACTTTACTTATAAGTGTTCATTTAGAAAATATAGTCTACATAAATTAATTTGGGTTCCTAAAGGAACCATAAAAAACCTAAAGTCATTAAAGAAGATAGGAAGAACGTTTCATGAGGGACCCAAACTCAAATGGGTACCTAAATCAAAACCTCACATATTATAGAGTTACCTCCTAACAAGGCTAGGAGCACTAAATGGTATCTTTAAATTGGATGCTCAAGCCACATGACTTGGGATCTAACACTCCTTTCAAGCTCACTAGCCTAAGTAACAACAATAAAAAAGTTATTGAAATTAAGTTTATTAATAAGAAATCTCATGATGGTTCATTAATATTAATTGTGTTTCGATTATGAATGATGATACATAGCTAGAGCATGCTAAAACTAGAACTAAAGAACTAAATTATTATTAATAAAAAAATTATTTATATTTAAATTTATAAAAATAAGATTTTGATGATTATCGAATGATAAGTTCAAAATCATTAGCTTAGATGTTGGTTTAAATGTAAAGGCTACTATTAAATGATTTAAATATTATATTATTATTGATTAAGTTTGTAGAATGGTTGATTTAAATATTATGTGATTTAAATGTTTTAATAGTTTTATGGGTTGTATGATTAAATGATCATTGTTGAATGATAGAATTTGAGCATATAATAATATAGAAAATGAAGAGAAAAATTATGATTCATTTTTTAGTATTTTAAAAAAATTAAAAATATTTTAGAAATAAAAATGAAATGAGCATGGTAACTCATTTCACTAAGTCTAAAGAATTAGACTCACTTAAGAAAGAAAAATCATTAGAATTTAAATAAATCAAAGCACTTGTTTGAAAATATTTTATTGTAAAGATTTTGATGATTTCATTTGGAAATAATAGTTGGTTTTTTAGTTTTAAAATATTTGAAAATATTTTACTTGGTCAAAAATATTTATTATGATCTTGATATTTTCTTTTATAAATGAAACTAAGTTTTTGATGATAATACATAAAGGCATTCTTGAAACAAATCATATGAAACAACTAAAAAAGAGCATATTTCTTCTTGAAGATATATTTATACTATCAAGGCTTCAATAAGAGATAAAGTGATATCATTATTGTTGAATCTCTTAAACTATAAATTGATTTAATGATTTAAGCTTGAAAAAATTATTGTCCAAATTGTGATCTTGAAATCTTGAAAATTACAACTTGAGATCTTCAGATAAATAAGTATTGTTTACCATGATTCTTACATTTTAGAAAATTATCAAAATGAACTATCATCTTGTTTTTTTATTTATTCTCCTATGTCTCCTTTGTAACTTGCTAAAGAAAAGTTTTGATCTTTAATTCTTAATATTTATAACTTGATATGTTTATAAGAATCAAGATCTTCTTATTATTTGATCTCATAAGATTCCAAGTTGTCATCTAGGAGGAGAGTTATTAAATTAAATCATGTCTTTTGAATATCTTTTGATGATTAATATCTTTCATGATATGATTATTTATGACTCAAAATTATTATGTCTCAAAATTATGATAAATTATAAATTAAAAGTATTTATTTTACCATGAACATTCCCTTGATATTTTGATATGACTTATCCTTTATGGGAATCACATTTAAATCTCTATGATTTTCTCTTGTTAAAAGGAGATTTATGATATTAACTATTATAGTTGAGATTTTTATCAAGATAATTTTATTAAAAAGATTTATCAAAATGAATTGGGGTCTAAAAATTATCTTGGATGAATTAAGATTATCTCTTAAAACTTATTTTTATTATTTACAAAAAAAGGGGGGGAATATAATTCTTAAAATAATCATGTCTTTTAGTACTTACTTTTGATTTTTCATATTTAATGACATGATCCCTTTGTAGTAATGTTCATAAATTAGGATACGGTTTTTTTAAAAAAATATACTATCATATTTTTTCAATGACCAAAGGGGAAGATAAAAATTATCAATATCATTAAAAGAAAATTGGATATGAATCATATAACATTGAACGAGGAACAATTGCTTAAAAGAAAATTAAAATTTTTAAATACATGCAAAATGTATAATTTACAATTTGAGCTTGATTTACAATCATGTTTTCTTTTAGAATTCTTGACCTTTACAAATTGAACTTCTTATCAAAATTTATATGAGATGATGCTCAAAATGAATGATTTACTACTTTTTTGCTTGGAATTTACATGAGTCGAATTTAAATGTCTGAGTAGCTCTTAGTTCTTCTTGGATTTTTGAGCTCATATTTGAAATAATTCTTTTTAAAATTGACATTTATAAGATTGTGATTCAAAGCTCTTCTTTGTGATGAGATTTTTATAATCTTTGATAGATATTTGGAGTATCCCTCCCTATTTAATATTTATTCTTTTGAATACTAAATTTTTGGATCATTAATACCCCTTCCTTGTTTCTTCTTCCTTATTATTCAAAAAGAGTAATAAAAATTTTCATAAAAAAATTATATTTTACTAAGGGGGAGTAATACAAAATTTAATCAATATTTATTTTATAAAAATATGAAAAATTTGATGTATGATGAGTTTATGTATCTTGAAATTATTTAGTTATTATTTCACATCTTTTTGTTAATAACAAAGGGGGAGAAATAGTATATTGATAGCACATATATGAAAAATAATATATATATATATATATATGATAAAGGGGAATAAAATTTTTCATACAAAAATTAATTATTCATATCATATTTTATTAAGGGGGAGCAATGACACATGTGCCTTGAAATCATTAGCTCTACATTTCAACTTTTTATTGATGATGAATGTGGAGAAAAATATTGATGACACATATAAGAAAAATTTTAATATGGGCATTTCTCTTTATTTTTTGATAAACAAATGGGAGAAATGATTAACTACTTAAGGGGAAATTTTAAAATGTATGACTGATGCATAATTTTGAAATTCATTTTGTATACCTTGAAAATATTTGATGAGTTGATGACTTGATAATTTAAAGAAATGATGTTATATCATTTTTGAATTTGATATATGAGTGTCTCGTTGCATCCTTGAAATATTAATGAAAATTACTTGAAAAATCATTTCATGATACTTGAATTCAAGAGTGTGTGGTTTTCTTGAATTTAAGTTCACATTATTTAGATTATGGCATGGATTTAGGGAGAGTAAGGTTTAACTCCCATCATCAATTGATTATCATCATCAAAAAGAGGAGATTGTTGAATCTCAAATTTTATGATAAAATCAATTGATGAGTTAGTAATCTAACATGTGTGTTAGAGATGATTGATGCATGATTAACTACGATAGAGAAAGAAAGTTACAATAGATGTTGGGCTAGAGTTAAGTCTAGGCATCGGGTCGGGGTTCAGACGATGAAGTGGGAACTCATCGAGAGACTCGTCGGAAGCTTATTGAAGGAATCAGAAGCTTACCGGGAGTTCACTGAAAGCTCATTGAAGGGATCGAAGGCTTGCTGGGAGTTCTTCGGGAGCTTGCCAAGATGGCATCGGGAGTTTGCCAAAAGAAGACCAAGAGACTCGTCAGAAGTTGCTAAAAAGCTTATCAGAAGTCAAGAAGAAATTCTGACTTGATGGTCACATAATTATAATTAAGTAACTACTTGATTTAGATTTGAAAGAAATTCAAAGTAACTCAAGTGAAGACTGGGTCCATTATGGGGTTGGATTGAGCTTAGGATGAGCTTAATTGGTTGACTTGAGAATTAGTCAATATAAGGTATAAGTCGAGATTGGAAAAGTGGAGGGAATCACTTTTTAATGATTTTTGATGGTTGTACCATCGGTGGGCGGTGGTTGTACTACCGTTGCATAATTTTCTGGGCAGTTTTCGGTGGTTATACGATTAGCACCAATAGTTGTACCACTTGTACCCAGATTTTTTAGATATGTTTAAATTTTGGGTCTATTTTTAAAGTCAATTGGAGTCTATAAATACCCTAAGTTTTCTTATATGGAGAAGCAAGGGTGATCAAGAAAATATTAGGTTAAAATTCTATTAAAGAGTTGTAAAAATTGAGAGCTTCCCTTGAGTGCTTCAAATTATAAATCAAGTATAAGGTAAGTGAGAAACTCTTGTAAAGGTTCATCTCTTTAACCTATGAAAAGGAGAGAGTGAGAAGTATAAAGGTTTGATCTTCACCCAAAGAAGATTGATAGTGGATATTGATGGACCTAGGAGAAAAGGACTCAAGGAATAGACATAGGCCAGTTGAGATCGAATCACTATAAGTCTATTAGCATCTCTTTACTTTGTCTGTTTTATTATGCATATTCTTATATGAAGCTTTCCTTTAGCATGATCATAACTTAGCTTCGTTCAATATGCTTATTGCTCACTTACTCAATGAAATGCTTCTGATTTTTGACTTTGCTCTAAATGAAAAGTTTTTCTTAAACTGTGATTTTTTACGCTTACACTTATTCACCCTCCCCCCTCTTAGTGTCAATTTATCCTAACAAATGTCATATAACAATAACTTGACAATAAGATAAATTAGTCTAAAATTGAAGATGTAATGAAGTTTAAATAAGAAGTATTGACCAATTTGAATGATGTGTTGATAATGATATTTTGTGATCTCATGTTTAAAAAAAAGTATGTAGAGGGAAAAGAAAATGAGAGATTCCATTAGTTTCAGAAAAACTACGAAGTTTTTGAAATTCACAATAATTATCAGAGTAAAATGAAATAATGGATCATTGAAATAATTTTATAACAAGTGAGTTTGAACTTAGAAAAAGTGATGAATTCTTTAGATTCTTGCTTCATGGGAAATAATCATATATACTTCATGAAATAGTAAAAATAAAATAATAATTAAATCCATAATGAGCTTATATTAGTGAAGGATCTCAAATATAAAAAATATGTAAGTTCAATAAGTGAATTACTTAAGAGAGGATATAGAAAATGATATCTTATATACTATATTTTATTTGTATGAATTATATAGAAAAAAGATGATAAGATGATGATGATGATAAAGATAAATTAAACTAATGAATAATATGATTTAGAAACTCAAAGGAAAAATACCTTAAGAGATTGTCATTCTTAAAATAAAGTCTTGATGGTGGCCAAAGTAAAGATAAATTTGGATGGAGATGGTACAATAGTTGACCACTCATAAACTCCATCTCTATTTAGCTTATCCATGAGATGTGCCCTTGTATTTAAATTTTTCACTAAAAATGAAGAAGGTAAAAATTCAATAGAAATATTATTAAAAAATATAATTTAATTTTTTTGTAAGTGAAGAAAAATATAATTTAAAGATAAATATTAGGTTCTTCCTCATATTAGAAACATGAATATTAGAAATTAAAAAATATTTTGAGGGAGAGAAAATGTTTATAGAACTATTATAAGTTATTTTGAGACATTTACTATCACTTATCATGATATCGTTTGACCCATCATAATTTTAATGAATATAAGATCGTTTGAGCCATCATAATTTTAATGAATATAAGACGATGAGCTACCCGAAAATCAATAAGCTACCCCAAAATCAATAAGCCAGTTTGATTATGTTATAAGGATTAAGTAGCCAAGTTAGCATGTGGTGGTGGTAATGAAGAATACCTAGAATAAGAGGTTAATACATCCACGAAATAACATCTTACGAGCAATAACATTTATTAACAATATGGACTCGAATGTCACATATTTTATAAGTGCATTTGTTGAATAAGTTTTTTAATTTATTGACACTTTTTGTTGTGGCATTATTACGACACAGAATGATTGTTTGTTAGTTACAAATATTGGCTTTGTTTTTAAAATTAGTTTTATTAGCAAAATTAACAATGATAGAATTAACATCAAAAGATGATGACTTTGGTTTAAGATCTTTATAATCAGAAAGCTTATGATGAAGTTCTTCAAAAGATGCATGACTATCATAAGCATAAATCATAATTAAGATCTCCTTATAATCTGAGCCAATATCATTTAATTCATTAAAAATGATCTTTATCATTAAGAAGTGTATCAATCATAATAGTACATGTTTTGATAGTTTGTATGTAGTTAGAAATAGATTGTATATCCTTAGAAAGCTTTAAGAGAGCTTACAAAGTTACATGATGCGACCACAATTGTCATATATTATTGAAAATTTAGACTACACTTTATAATAGAATTTTATAAAGACTACCTAAAGAATGATTTGTAGAGAGAGAGATAATGATAGCACTTTTAAAAAAATGATCTTAACAAATAAAACAAAAAGTATGTTTAGGATTGATAACTTCAAGATCATTTTCTCTAATCATTTATGGAGGGCAAGTGATGGTACCACCTACATCATTCATAAGATCATAATTGATCAAGAAAGAATATAATTTCGTATGCTAAGAGATATAGTTTATAGAGAGTTTAAGAGTAGCTTGAGTTGCAATATCAATAGAGACAAGAGTATTTTTTAAAAATTAAAGTAGTTAGGAATCACACGAGGTGAGTGATTGATTAAAGAAGCATTACTAGCTACATAGAAAAAGGAGAATAAAAGACTCAAAATAACTTATAATAAGAAAGACTTTCTAGATTATAAGGTTCTAATGCCATTAAAAGAAATGACTAACTTGAATTTTTGGACATGAATTTTTACACACAAAGAAATATTACAAAATATGATAATTACATAATTTTATTAACTAATAATAAATATAAAATATTTATTTAAATTATTTCATAATGAATGAGAGATCATATGATCATTTTTATTTGATAAAATTATAATAATATATTATTAAAATAATCTTATCATAATTTATTTTACTTAATAAATAAATAAGATTATATCACTAATCCTTATTTTAATCACTATGGAATCAAATCTTATAAAGCTATAGATTTTGTTAAATTCTTTCTTGAAGCTAGGGGCAACAAGGTTAGTACCGAGGTGAGGTGATAGTTGGAGGAAATACACTTATATGATCACTAAGTTAATAGGGTGAGATTCACTTTATCTCTTGCAGTTTTGGTTATGGACCACTTAAATCCTTATGGTTTACTCATGTTTAAAATAACAACTAGACTTTAAAAAACATAGCATATAAGCTCTTCTTATCAAGTCTGAGTTAACAGATGTTAGAGTCTGCTTATCTAACATATTAACTCATAATAAATTATTAATATAATGATATATATAATTTAAATTTTTTAAAAAAATTATTTTAGCTCTTATGGTCTTGGTCATAGACTACTTAAGTCCTTATGGGTTTGCTTGTGGCTAAAATAATTTTTATATTTTAAAAAATATATCATATAAACCCTTCTTGTCAAGTCTAAGTTAATAGACATTAGAGTGCTTATGTGACATACTACCTCATAATAAATAATTAATATAATAATATATATAATTTAAATTAAAAAATTAAGATCACCATCAATGGCAGGAGAATGCATTGTCTTAGAAGTGATAACCAATAGCATCGAGCTACTACTGCCTAGTAGGGTATTGTATGTATGTAGACTTTCTCGCGTTGATGACAAGCTTAGGTTCTTTCGATCTTGCCTCAGGTAGATGTGCATTGATCAATCCGACGTTAGGCACATAATGATCTCTTGATCCCTCTTCCTCCTAGGTATTTTCGTCTACATCATCTCTCACTTTGTCTTTTCTAATGCCCCCACCCATCGTACCTACAATGTGATGGTCTAGCTCTCCCTCACCTTCGCTTTCGGCCTCTCCTACCTATGTCTCTCCATCTTTATCTACCACTATAGCCTTTATCGCTTCCTCTTTTTCAACAAGATATATTTTTTTAAAATTTAAATTATATATTATTATATTAATGATTTATTATGAGTTAGTATACCACATAAGCAACTCTAATATTTGTTAACTCATACTTGACGAGAGGAGCTTCTATGATATGTTTTTAAAGATATAAGATTATTTTAGATACAAACAAAATCATAAATGCTTAAATGATCCATAACCAAAATCACAAGAGCTAAAATGGATCATTATTTTTAAATTTAAATTATATATATTATTATATTAATAGTTTATTATAATTCATGCCACATAACTAAGCTCTTATATATGTTAACTCAACGGGATAGAAACTTATATATTAAGTTTTTTAGTAAAAATTATTTAGGACACAACTAAATCATTACAACTTAAGTAATCTATAACTGAAACTATATATATGTTAAAAATGTACCTTAACCAAACTTCTAAGCACTTTGTGTTAGGCAAGGGTAGCATCTACATCACTATCAACTTCCTTCCCAAAGCCCTACCCGGAGGGCACGGGAATAGAGCATCTACTTAGATAACTGAGATAAAATCTAGTTGATTGACAAACTTCTTAAGATGAGTCTCGGTCCCCGGTTCTCAACAGTAATTTTGATTTTAGGAAAGAAAAGGATTGATGGTGTTGCAGTATATTAGACAAAAATCCCTTGGATGCCTAAGTGGTGTTGAAGCCTAGGAAATAAAAATGTTGACTAGTATTTTTATATTTTTTAATAAATTTATTATTCATAATATTTTAAACAATAATAAAATATAATTTTACTATTTATAACTCATTGATCACCGATCTTACTATTTTATATCTCAAAGCATCTTAAAGTTGCTCTCCGATTCGCTTGCTCATTGCTCGTTGCTCCTTCATCGCTTGCAATTTGACAACGTGATACATTACTTGATGCCCCCCCGATACTGCTCGCTACTTGACGTCACTCGCAGCCCCGATCCAAGGTGTAAACGAGCAATTGTGTGAGGAGGAGGAGGAGGAAGAAGAAGAAGAAGAAGAAGAAGAAGAAGAAGAAGAAGAAGAAGAAGTGAAGAATTAATTTACGAGATAGTTACACAACATTACCGATCATTATTCTATTGTGGAGGTATGTGTTAAACCATCAAACAATACAGTTACATTGCAATGGTTTATATCGTTTAGCTACAGATGCGAGAGTTTTGCCAAAAACAGAAATGTTAAAAAGAGGTGGAATTTGTATACTTATTATGTAAACCTTTAGACGAACAAAGTCGGAAAGATAAGATAATGTTTGGGTAAGATTTAATATGTCCAAAATAATCAATTGGCTCACTGAAACAAGGTGAGAAATCAAAGCTAAAAATTTCTAAAATTTGGATGATTTTTTTGGGAAAAGCCCTTAACTTTGGACTTGTGGACGGATTGATGCCCCCTTTATAAATTTTCTGCGCTATCTTTTCTTGTATCCTAAAATTATCTTTAATATAATAGACCTAAAAATTCTCTATCTTTTCATTGGATCGATCCATAAATTAAAATGAACGGCTCTTACAGAAGTCTTACAGTATGAAAATATTACTATGCTCTTACAGTATTTTTGAAACCTCCTAAAATTACTGTAACCTTGTTCAAAACACTATACCTGTTGTAGAAGTCTAATATTTTCTTATTCTCAGATCAACAAGTTTTGAAACTCAACCAAGGTACGAAGGTTAGTTTGCATTGGATTTTAAGTTCATTATAATATTCTTATATTAGTTTATAATATTTTAATAGAGATATAAAAATTATCTTAACTACATAGCAGTCGATTGATTCACCTTACGGGCGGTCTAATACAAACAAGGTAATCTTTTCGATCTGTCCTATCAAGGATATCTTGGGGATGTAGGGAAAGTTGGGGTAAAAAATAAAGGACGGAGATACCAATTTAGAAAATTTCAAAATGAGGGAATTTGAACTTAGGAATCTTATTTTTAGATGAAAACAGCTTAACATGCAAAGTTCAATGACATATACAATAAAAAAGAATGACATGAATTATTAATTTTAGTAGACTTAGGGCATTCAACTTGCTTGCTGTGGTAGTTTTTTTTTTAAATATTGTAAATTTATTATTGCTTAATACTTTACTTTATACTAATCCTTTTAAGCGTAACATGATACAAAAATTGTAAGGATACCTTTTTAGGTACTTTATATATTTATACTATTTTAATTCGAACAAATTTACATCAATCGTAACTAGAATTGGCTAATTTGGATTTTATAGATGATCGGTAATCTAGATCTTATGGATAAATATTAATCAGAATGATATGCATAGAGAATCATATTATTGAAAGGAGATATATATATGTATATATGTATTCATATATACATATATAATCGTAACTGCGAAATTCCTAAAATTTTCCATGTATATGCGCATTTTTTCTTTTTTTTTTCGATCCTGTAGTTGTAACGTTGATCTATAACACTGGTACAAATCTTCGAGACACCGCGAAACCCGATCCTGAACCTGCAAATTGAGAGGATGAACCCGATGACACTCGAGCGCAACATCAAGGCGACATCTAAATTGTTCTCCAGGCCGCCCCTTTGCGGCCGCCTCTTTCCCGGACCAGCGCGCTGTACCAAGGCGACGATGGCGTTTACATCGAGGGAAATATACAAGAAGATAGCGCGCAAGGTAGGGAATTCGGTGCCACCGGAGGTGATGGATTCGGTGAAGAAGCTCCTTCCCAACAACAAGCTCGCGATGGGGCAGACCAAGCGCGGGATCTTCGCTGGCCGCCACATCCAGTTCGGAAACAAGGTCAGCGAGGACGGTGGCAACAAGTAAGTGATCCTTCTGGCTCATATCACCTCCATACTCTCGATTCTTTGATGCCTTATGCTTGTTGTTCTTCATTTTGATCGATTCTGTTGGAAATCTGGGGAAATTTCAACTTTCTATGTCGAATGGAACTGTAGAGATTGGGCGATGGAACAAGAGAGATAGCTGCTGCAGGGGTCAGCCAAGTTGCAATCTTCTTCAATATTGAATGGATCTGCAACGAAAAATACGGGTCAGTCGAAAAAGTGAACGTCGGACAAAAAGCCATCGCCGCTACGGAAAGGAACCGAACATGCAAAGGACAAGATAAGAACCTTACCATGCATAGAAAAGCAAAGGACAAGAAAAGAACCTTATCATGCACAAAAAAGGGATACTCGCAAAATTTGATCACCACTGCACGAGGATACATGCAACTTGTGCCATGATGGTGGATAACAGAGATGTCATGAAATGGCTGCAATGAGGCTAATTACCACTTCAAAGCTAAAAGAGGATATAAGTTTTAGGCCATCTTATATGTTATATATACATAATAAAAACTGTTTACTACAATAATATCTTTGTATGATGTGGATATATTATTTTGCATTTTTATTCTGTATGTAGTTTTTCATTATTAGTATTATGATTCCTCGTTTTTTAAAATAAAATTTCTAATGGACTATTGAGGTAAAAGAATTAGTATTATTTTCTATGCTGTTTTCGACTTTGATATCTGATCTAGTTAATCCTGTTATACCAATCATGTCACCCCCATCCAATTTTATTCTCTATCCAGATTTTATGAATCTTGCTTGCTTTGAGTGGAATTTTTTCTTAACAACTCAACCGGAAGGGATCCATGTAAGTGACTCTAAACAGCTAGATCAGTCAATGATTATTATTATTATTATTTGCTTTTTTCTGGTGTATTCCTGTGTTTTGAATAACATTTGTGTAAATCATATGAGCATACTAGAAACTGATTTTTTTTTTCTTGCCTAGCTGCGGAAGTTTGAAAAATAATCCCAGAGGTGGTAGTATTTGCTTGTTATAAACTTATAATCATTATCTAGGACTCTTTTGGCTATTTTCTCAGTCTAGAGGTGTCCATATATCACCTCAGTCGTCCTGAGTCCCTGATGGGCATATATTAAATAGTTACCTTTGAAATAATAGTATATTGTTCTGGAAATTGTATCTTTGATTGCCTTATTGTCCTCTGTCCTGTCTGTTTCTGCTTTATGCTTCTACTAACACATTTGTTGTCTAATAAAATGTTGCCATCTTTCAATAATTATCAGGAAAAAGGACAAACAATTAAAGCAATCATCTTTAGTAGTTAACAAGATGTTACTCATTTCATTTTAGATTCTTTCTTTAATATGTCAAAATGAAGTATAAGTGTTTCTTGTTGATTTTTTACACACTGAAAGATTTGTTAGCCAAATAAAATGACATAAGTTGTTACTCATTCTGTTTTATATTCTTTTTTTAATATGTGAAAATTAAGTAGAAATGGTTGTTGTTTATTATGTACACACTCGTTGAAGCCAAAGCTAGAGATTTCTAGTGCATCGGCTTTCTTTTCCCTGTACTCCATCGGCTTTCTCATTCCTCTACCGAGATATCCTTTTGCACGAGGTCATCTTTCTCGCTGTCAAACAGCAATGATTCCCCATTGCATTCCTCCACCGTTGAGGTACCACCGCGGTCAGAAAGCCACCTGTGCCCTCCTCTCCAGTCAGACCAGCAACTCTAGGTGCAGAGGAACTCCTTCATTGGTGAAGCTACGTTCTTCTCTCTATGGCTTCCTCAGCTACTGCACCATCACCAATCCCTAGTTCAAGGCCAGAGCAGAGCAGCCGCTGGCGCCCATCACCTTTGACTCCTATGTTGCTCCTCTGCTACTACCTTCTTCACCTGCCTCTGTCCCTTGTTACCGGATCTAATCTTCGACTCCGCTCCTTCCAGCGGCAGCCTAACCGTTGCCCCTTCTTCCTCTCATGTCGTTGCATTGTGCGTTACCACCGCCATTGCCAAGCAGCTGCGACCCTCTTCCTCTGTTGGATAACACCTTGCCGTATCTTCCGATTGCTTCTTCCACGTGCAAACAACAGCAAACCAGAAGCCTTTCTACTTCCTCCAGCAATGACCTTGCTGACAATGCTGTCCAACTGCGCCTTTCCTCTACCGACGTAACCAACAAGATAGACACTGATCTCCTGGCATCGTCTCTTCTCCCAATGCTCGTGAAGCTGGCCAAGGTCCCCGATCGCGGGTGCGCTCTTGTCGCCCCATCAAGCTTGGTGAGACCCTTTTAACACATCGCCTGCACCTTCTATCAGGTTCCGAACTCGGCGCCATCAACTCGCACAATAGGACGCAGGCACAACACCAGTTCTGCCTAGCCGGATCGGCGTTAATCGCCTGTGCGGCTTCGCCAACACCACAACCGAGGCTCTTTATCTCCCAGCCTCCTCTTCCACCTCTCCTGCGGAGGAGAGGACAGTTGTCCGTAGAGATCATCCTCGACAGTGCACAGTGAGCACCGCCATCTTCCTGCATCAATGTCTTACTACGTCTGCTACCTAACCATGTCGATGGTATCTGCTACTGTAAATAGCCATCGACAAGCACACTTCCCGTGGATAGTGCCTTCAACCTTCCTCTTGCCTAAAAAGTAGAAATGGAGGGCATCTTTTAAGCTGGCTATTGTTGAACCCGCTATCGAGAAGACTTATACTACTAAACACTAGTCTGCCACTACTATCTCTCCACTTAAATCATAACTTGGAGCTTCCTTTCTTTCGCCAACCCCTCCCCTTTCATTGATTTAACAACCAACTTCTTCTCACTGTCCTGCTTCGACAAATTGCTTGTACAGCTTTCTTGTATACCTGTTGCCGAAGCTGCTGTACCTTGCTCCAGCTTCCACACAGCTAGTGCCTCATCGATCTCCCAATGCCGGCAGTCGTCAGCTGCTCATTCTCTTCTTCGACGGTCGATTAACTTCTTCCCCCGCTATCTGCCTTTGCTCCCAGTCGGGGTTAAAGAGTTAAAGAGAGGAGTAGTAAGCTGCTACATTTGCTCCTAGCTGCCTACCCGGTAACAATAGCCTTTTCTCATATCTCTACTACCTCCTGTAGTGGCCTATCTGCATAGCCTGCAACTTTCTTTCTGGCACACACCGGATCTATAAGCCGTTCACCACCGCATATCTTTCGGACCCACAAATGATAGTGCTTGGTATCCTCTCCCCTAATGTCTTCGTCTTCTACATCTCAAGTTTAAGTTATTGTCCACGTAGGAAGCAATAGTGCTTCTCAACATACAAGGCTTATATCTGTTAATGCTGCAGCCCTCATCCCCGTCAAATTATCCAAAGGAGAAAACTAGGCATCCTAGCGTACTCAGTTTTTTAATCTCCTCTTTGGCTATGATTTACTAGGCTATGTTGATGGATCTTTCAGTTGTCCACCAAAAATGATCACCATCCTAGGGGCACCAAGTCCAGTATCAAATCCTGAGCATAAGTTATTATTACATCAAGATCGTCTCATTCTCCAAGCAATTCAAGCCTCTGTTGCTGGTTCCATCACACCACTTATATCTTTATGTGCTACTGCTGCTGAAGCCTGGTGCAAGTTACAAACTACATTGGCTAATCGTTCCTGCACTCGTATGCTCGGCCTCCTCTTAAGACTCATGAATACCACAAGAGGAAAGTACCATCGGTGATTATCTCTAACATATAAAGTTGATCATCGATGATTTAGCATTACTAGGGCACCACCTCAGTGATGATGAAATTATTATTCACACTCTTAATGGTCTTGGAGTTAAGTACAAAGAATTGGCAGTAGCAATACGAGCACGTGACTCGTCGCTATCATTTGAGGAGCTGTCTGACAAGTTGACTGACTACAAGACATATCTAAAGCATGAAGATAGGGCTCCAGGCCCACCTATTACTACTCAGGTGAGTCACAAATCAAAAAAGAAGAACAATCAACATTCTAAACCTATCAACAAAGGACTTGGACAAGCTCTGCCTCAAGGAAGCAATATCCGTCACCAACAGCCTTAGCGTCCTGCTCCCATGCCTCTAGGCAGCAACATCAACTATCAACAACCTTGGCGACCTGCTCTTATGCCTCAACAACGCATAGTCTGTTAGCTGTGTGATAAGGTTGGTCACTTCGCTAAGGTTTGTCGGTCTCGTCCTCGACCTTCCGCTACCATGCCCCAAGCACATTTTGTTGCTGCCCCGATTTCTGATCAACTTTCCTGGGTTATGGACTCTGGTGCCTCCCATTACATCACCTCAGACCTCCAGAACTTGTCCCTTCATAATAGCTATGGTGGTAACGATGATGTCATCATCGGTGATGGTAAGCGACTTCCCATTACTCATATTGGTTCTACAATGCTTAATTCGTATTCTAGTATTTTTACACTTGGTGATGTGTTGTGCGCTCCTCATATCAAACATAATCTTATTTCTATCTCTCAATTCTATAAACAAAATAATACATCCATTAAATTCTTTCCTGACTCCTTTCTTGTCAAGGATCTGAGCATGGGGGCATCGTTAGTTCAAGGCAAGAGTAAAAATAACATCTATCAGTGGTCATCGATCTCTCAACCCACTGCTTACTCTTCTATTGCTGTTCCAATGGATGTGTGGCATCATCGTCTGGGTCACCCTTCTTCCTCAACTCTCCAAAACAAATTTTTATGTTATTCTCTTTCGTCTTTTAAAGCTAGTTCTAGTGTTACTCATTGTGATGCATGTCTTAGTAATAAAAGTCATAGATTACCTTTTGAACATTCTTCTATCCACAACCATTTGAAATTTTGTATACTGATGTTTGGGGTCCTGCACCAAGTATTTCATTTGACAAATTCAAAATTTATGTTATCTTTATTAATTATTTTACCAAATATACTTGGTTGTATCATCTTTAACAAAAGTCTGAAGTCTCTAAGACCTTCATTACCTTCAAAAAAATGATGAAAAATATCTTTCAGTCCATCATTAAAATAGTTTATTTTGACGGTGGAGGTGAATACCAAACACTAACACCATACTTGTTAGCATGTGGAATTCAACATCTCAAGTCTCCTCTGTACACTCAGCTTGTTGGCTCAGCCGAACGCAAACATCGGCATATAGTTGAAACTAGTCTCGCACTTCTCCATCATGCTTCCATGCCAACTATTTTTTGGTCTGCGACCTTCCAAACTGTAGTCTATTTGATTAATCGCATGCCTACTCCAGTCCTCCAGAATTAATCACCTTCTAAAAAATTGTTTCATAAACCCGTAAATCTTCAGAAACTTAGAGTCTTTGGTTATGTCTGCTATCCTTAGTTACGTCCTTATGCATCACATAAACGAGCCCCGAGGTCGAAACCTTGTACCTTTATTGGTTACTCTCTTGAATATAATGCTTACCGATGCTATGATTCTTTGACTCACAAGGTCTTTGTGTCTCGTCACGTGGTCTTTGTGGAGTCCTTCTTTCCATTTCACTAGTCCAAATCTTTTACTGTGCCAACTACTCCGCTGATTATACATTATTGGCACATGCCATTATCTAATGAGCCTCCACAAGAATCACCCACTCTAACTCATATATATGAATGGAGCACTTCTCCAATATAACATCTTGCTCCCTCTTTTTTCTCTCCTTCTTCTGCATACATACCTCCTACCTCAGACATCCAATCTTCGGACACTCAATCACCAGTATTTTCCTCACCCCTGCCTACTTCCACTACTGTTCCTCAGTCCAACTCACCCTGTTCTATTACTTCCCTAGCACCCATTTCACCATTATCTCCTAAATCACTTGGACATCCCATGACAACACACTCTAAAAGTGGTATTTTCAAACCACATTAGGTTCTTGATCTATATACAGTTGTAACTCTCTCTATTGAGATCTATGAACCTACCACGATTATTCAAGCCCAAAAGTCTCCTCACTGGCATCAAACTATGTCTGATGAGTATGACACCCTCCTTCATAACTCTACTTGGACACTTGTTTCATTTCATCCCGCACAAAATGTCACGGGTGTAAGTGAGTTTTTCGAGTTAAGCGGAACCCCGATGGGTCCATCGCCAGGTATAAGGCCCGTTTAGTGGCCAAAGGTTTTCATCAATGTCCTGGCGTTGATTTCACAGAGACATTCAGTCCGGTTGTTAAATCCACAACAATCCGATCGATTCTAAGTTTCGTCGTTTCAAAAGGTTGGCAACTACGACAACTTGATGTCAACAATGCCTTCTTACAAGGAACATTAACTGACAATGTTTTTATGGAACAACCTCCTAGTTTTCTTCATCCTCAGTATCCGAAACATATCTGTAAACTCTACAAGGCTATTTATGGTCTTCGGCAAGCTTCACGAGCCTGGTACAAAGAACTCGGTTTGTTTTTTATGTCAGTCAGCTTCTCTAACTCTAAGTCTGATACGTCCTTATTTCTCTGTCAATAATCGGACAGTACAATATATCTTTTAGTCTATGTGGATGATATCATTGTAATCGATAATAACTCTACGGAGGTCACAATGTTCATTAAGAAGTTAGTCGCCAGATTCTCTCTCAAAGATCTCGGTCCCTTGAATTATTTTTTGGGAGTGGAAGCAATGTCTACATCTTCCAGACTCTTCCTCTCTCAATGAAAGTATACTCAAGACTTATTAGTCAAGACAAATATGAAGGATGCAAATGCTATTTCAAATCCCCTCTCCACTGGTGAATCGCTTCGATTAAATGATGGAAGTCCTACTACAAATCCTACATAATGTCAACAAGTAATTGGCTCTTTACAATATTTGGCTATCACCCGCCCAGATATTTTATTTGCAGATAACAAGCTATCCCAATTCATGCATAGATCATCTACTACATATTGGTTAGTAGTTAAATGAGTATTACATTATCTTAATGGTACTCTTGACTATGGCATATTTCTCTACAAAAACTCTCCACTCTAGCTTTATGCTTATGTTGACACTGATTGGGCTAGAAACTTTGATGATAGAATATCAATATCTAGGTATATCATTTTCCTAGGCGCCAATCCAATTAGCTAGAGTTCCAAGAAATAAAAGACCGTTGCTCGGTTAACCACTGAAGCTGAGTATCACTCTATTGCAATTGCAGCTGTAGAATTTAATTGGGTGATGAATCTGCTCACAGAACTTGACATCCGCTCTTCTATCACTCTTACTGTATATTGTGATAATATCGGAGCTACCTACGTATGTGCTAATCCAGTATTTCACTCTTGTATGAAATATATAGTAATTGACTTTTATTTTGTACGAGATCAAGTGATCAACTGATAATTACGTGTTTCTTATGTTCATACGGTAGATCAACTGGCAGACTCTCTCATGAAGCCACTTGCCCACAAGCTATTTTTACTTCAGCATCCTTGACAGGAGCATAATCTTGTGGGGGCATGTTAAGTGATAAGATTACTGTAACAACTTTAGCATATTAGCTAAGCTATTGAGGGAAATCCTCAACAGTCTAATCCTGCTAATATTTTCTTCTCCTATATAAATAGGTACAAATGAAGAATAGATAATGTACTTCTTTTCTTTGTTTCAATACATCTTTTCTTAGTTTCTATCAATTAGAACATATTAGAGTAAAACAAAAATGACACCCAACTTTGTTGACGCATAGTGCACGGGAAAATTGTAAGATTATGTGGTCTTTATTAATTGAATAAGATATATTATAGATTATTTAGATTGTGATAAAAGATATTAGTTAATATTAAATAAAGTTTATATTATATTAGGATATTTTAGGGGGATGCTCTTGATGGAAGGAACTCTCCTAATAACTTATCCTAGACCCTCTGCTCTCACCTATAAATAGACATGACCTACTATAAAGCTAATGTATGGAAAGGCACAAAACGACAAAGGGGTGAAGAGAGCAAGAGATTATGGTTATTCTCTTGATCTCCCAAAAACATCAATTAAGGTGGTCCTGTGAAAGAATAGGAAGAGAGGAGAAGGAGTCTAGATCCATTCTAATTCTCCTTATAGATCGATATTCGACGTTATTCAGATCCGATGGACGGTGCTCTTGAAGATCTAGTTAGATCTCAATCAGATGACATCTAAAGGTACACATCATAAACAGATCTCATATTGTTTGATTTCAATCCTGGCATAATAGTTTTTCGCATAATAGTTTGCATGATTATAGTTTTTATGCCAACAATTGGTATCAGAGCGAGGTTTTGAGATCAAAAATATTGGATCTATTATTTTTATTTACGATGCGTAGATCTGAATATCTTATTAATCTATTTTCCTATCTGTTAATTTTAATCGTTTGCTTGCGAATGATTCTTAATGGTTGTTGTGCATCGTGGAAAAGATGCAACAATCTTACTATGTTTTTTTGTTAGATCTGCCAGCACCAAGTGTGCATACAGATTAGCGTAACGACGGCCGATCGGTCGGCGAAGAAGGCGCATCAAGTGGCGGTCGAGGAGGGCGTGAAGAAAGGTCACGAGCCGCACGCCAGACATTAGCGCATGCTGGCCGACGCGTAGAGCAGTGGGCCAACCATGCGTTAAGAGTTATAAAGTTATAGCACATAGGCAGAAAGGCGGCAAGAACAGCGAAGGGAAGAGGTTAGGGTTTTCTATTAAGAAAAATTACGGTTTTACCATAAGTGGAAAATTACAGTTTTGCCATTAGGCTTAAATTATAGTTTTACCATTCACTGAAATTACAGTTTTATCCTTCGGTTGAATAGGATTATTTATAGTTTTAACCTTTTTATGTTTTATTAATCCTATAATATTTTAAAAAATTATGTAATTCTTTTATTTTTTAGAATTACAATTCTACCATTATAAAATTAAAAAATTATGGTTTCTTTTTTTAATTATAAAATTAATCAATATATAATCTAATAAAATTTAATTATGATTATATTTTGATTATTCATTGATTATATTTTATTTTGATCAATTTATTTAATTAGACTTATGGACTTCTCCAATTAAATAAAAGTAATTATTTTAATAAAAAAATATAAATTATGATTTCTTTATAGTTTTCTCATATGAATTATTAATTGCATGTGTTAAATTTAATTATTGGTTTTGGATATTTATTCAGTTATTTACATGCATATGTTGGGAACTGTGAAATAATATTTATTTTCATATAAATGCATGATTTATGTATTATCATGATTACATTTATCATATGAGTTTTTTCCTGTTGATTAAGTATTTAATAATTATTATGGTTATTATCTTATTATTAAACTGTCTCAGCATAAATTAGTTCAAATGAACTTGATGAATATTATTTGTATTTCATCTCTTTAAATTATGCTTGACCGGTAGATACCAAAGTAGCTTGGGATGGTAGGCTTATAGGATATGAAATACAATTAAAGTCTTCTCATTTATAGGATAATTTAATTTATATTTTATATTATTGCATTGATTTTATAGTCACTAAAGTGGCCTAGATTAATGATTTATAAAATTACATTAAGGAACAAGTCCTCAATGACATTAATAAAATAATATTCAAAATTATATATATAATTAAGAGATTTAGATAATCCCAAAGGATAATCTATTTCAAATAATTATGTGATGGGATAAGATGATATTGTTTTGGATATCCTTGCAGTTTAGAATTATATACTCAAAGGTAGCAAAACTATTCCACAAGGATGCTATCAGGCCTCCATAAATGATCTTGTGTAAACACTAGATATGTCAATATTCTTACCCAAAGGTTAAATATTGATGATATCAATAGTTCATCATATTTTGGTAAAACTCAAAGTATTAATATTATTTTATATTCTGTAGTGGTATTCCCGTTCATACATTCTCATGCTTCTAGTGTCCCTGTACTCTCTAGATCAAATTATTCAGAATGGTTATTTACATTGGACATACTAGATCTTGATTTAGCATTGCTTATTGAAAAGCCCACAGAATTAATTGATAAAAGTACTATGGAACAAGTCAATGAAATGAAGGCTTGGAAAAGATCTGATAAGCTCAGTTTAATGTTCATAAGGATGACAATTGTAAATAATATAAAGACTTCATTACCGGTTGCATCTAGTGCACGTGAATATTTAAAGGTTATTGAAGACAAATTTAAATCTGTTGATAAGTCATTGGCCGACACATTAATGAAAGAACTGACTATAGCTCAGTATGATAGTACTTGAGGAATTCAGGATCACATCCTCAATATGGCTGATAAAGTTGCAATACTTAAGACATTGAGAATGAATGTTGATGAATCTTTACTTGTGTAATTTATTCTTAATTTTCTTCCTTCTTAGTTTGGCTCATTCAAGATTCACTACAATACAAATAAGGATAAGTGAGACTTGAATGAGTTAACTAGTATGTATGTTCGGGAAGAATTAAGATTAAAGCAAGAAAGTTTATATAATGTACTGACAACTACTCGAGGAGTTGGTAACAAGAAAAGAAAATAGAAGCATCATCAATCGAACAAATTTGTTGGGTCTGGAAGTATTAGACAAACTATTGAAAAGAAAACTATTACAGTAAAGTGCTTCTTTTGTGGCAAGAAAGGACATGTAAAGAATGATTACATTAAACGTAAGACTTGGTTCAAAAAGAAAGGTATAAACTCAACCTTTATATGTTTTGAATCAAACATTGTAGAAGTTCCTTCTAATACATGGTGTATTGATTCTAGAGCTTCAACTCATGCTACTAATAATATGTATGGTTTCCTTTAATCCGAAAACTAAAAGAACATGAAAGATTCATAATTATAGAAAATCGTCTCAAAGCAAAAATGACATCAGTAGAGACTTATCACTTACGCCTAGAGATGGGTCATGTGATGGATCTAAAAGACACATGTTTTGTTCCTACAATTTCTAGAAATTTAATTTCTTTATCTAGAGTTGATGAGTTAGGATACTATGTTTCTTTTGGTAATAGTAAACTCAGCATATTTTATGATTTAATAAAAGTTGGTTCTGGAATTATATGTGATGGTTTGTATAAAATTAATTTGAATATTAAGTTTACAAATACATTATTGACCCTGTAATCAAGTATTGGAATGAAACATAATTCCAATAATGAAGATCTTCTATATTATGGCATAGATATTTGGGGCATATCTCCAAGGAAAGAATTGAAAGATTAGTGAAGGATAATATCTTGAAAAATCTAGACTTCACTGATTTTGATGTTTGTATAGATTGCATTAAAGGAAAGCAAACTAAGCATACAAAGAAAAATGCCACAAGGAGTAAAGAACTTATTAAAATTATTCATACTAATATCTATGGACCACTAAATATTCTCTGTTTTAGTGGAGCAAGGTATATCATCACATTTATAGATGACCTATCCAAATATAGCTATGTTTATCTAATAAATGAAAAGTCTCAAGCCATTGACATTCTTGAAGTGTACATAAATAAAGTCGAGAGACAATTAGGTAGGAAAGTTAAAATTATCAGATCTGACAGGGGTGGTGAATTTTATGGCAGATATGATGAATTTGGTCAGAATATTGGTCCTTTTGCTAAATTCCTAGAATAGCGGGGTATTTGTGCTCAGTATGCATTACCAGGTGTGCTACAGCAGAATGATGTTACTGAAAGTTGAAATCGTACTCTTATGGATATTGTTAGGAGCATGATGAGTTATTCCTCTTTACTTGAGTCAATACGGGGTGATGCTCTTAGGATAGCTATGTATATCATGAATAGGGTTCCCAGTAAATCAATTCCATCAACTCCATTTGAGTTATGGACTGATAGGAAACCTAGTTTGAGACATTTATATATTTGGGGGTGTCCTACAGAGATAAGAGTATTCAATCCATATGAAAAGAAATTTGATCCAAGAATAATTTTTGGATATTTTATTGGTTACCCAGAAAGATCCAAGGGATATAGATTTTATTGCCCTAATCATAATATGAGGATAGTAGAATCTGATAATGCAAAATTTCTAGAAAATGATAAAATCAGTGGGAGTTAAAAGTTTTAAAGGATTAATTTTGATATTAAGGAAATTCATGCATCTTCTCCTATATTATCCCCTATTCGAGAAATTGGTGTTCCTCAAATCAATGAGAGAATTGATGAGGGTAAGCAATAAAATAACATTGATGAATTCTCACATGATGTTAATGTCACCATTGATAGTCTTGTAGAACAATCACAATTGGCAGATTTGAGAAAATCTCAAAGAAAAAGAAAACATGAAATTTCTGATAATTATGTGGTATATCTGTAAGAATCAGATTTTGATATAGGAATGAAAAGAGACCCCTTATCATTTTTACAAGCCATAGAAAGTAATGATTCTGAAAAATGGTATGATGCAATGAAAGATGAGTTAAAATTAATGAACCAGAATGGTGTCTAGGAACTCGTTGAATTGCCTAATAATTATAAAAGAGTCGGTTGTAAATGAGTCTTTAAGATTAAACATGACTCGGTGGGTAATATCAAATGATATAAAGCCAGACTTATGGCCAAAGATTTTTTTCAGAAAGAAGACATTGACTACCATGAGACATTTTCTCCAGTTTCTTGAAAGGACTCATTGATAATCATCATGGCATTATTAGCTCATTATGATATTGAGTTACATCAGATAGATGTGAAAACATTATTTTTGAATGGGAATCTAGATGAGAAAATCTATATAGAATAACCTGAAGGATTCATAGAAAAGGAAAAGGAAAGTTGGGCTTACAAACTTAAGAAATCAATTTATAGCCTTAAACAAGCTTTAAGATAATGGTATATAAAGTTTCGTAATATCATTATTTCCTTCGGATTTAAGAAAAATATTGTTGATCAGTGTATATATCTGAAGGTTAGTGGGAGTAAGTTTATTATATTGGTCTTATATATAGATGATATATTGCTTGCCAATAGTGATCTTGGTTTGTTGTACGAAACCAAGATATTTCTCAACAAGAACTTTAAGATGGTTGATATGAATATGACATCCTATGTTATTAGCATTAAGATATTCAGGGACAGATCTCAAGGTTTGTTAGGATTGTCTTAGAAAGGTTATATTAATCGTATCTTGGAAATGTTTAATATGTAGCTTTGTAAAGCCAATGATACACCTATTATTAGAGGTGAAAAATTCAGCCAAAATCAGTGCCCGAAGAATGTATTAGAAAGGGATCAAATGAAGAATATTCCTTATGGGTGTGTAATTAGAAGTCTATTATATGCTCAAACTTATACAAGGTCAAATATCAGTTTTGCAGTAGCAATACTGGGTAGATACCAGAGTAACTCAGGAATGGAACATTGGAAAGATACAAATAAAGTAATGAGATATATGTAAGGTACAAAAGATTATATGCTCACATATAGAAAATCAGATCAGCTTGAAGTAACGGGATATTCAGATGCTGATTTTGTAAATTGCCTTGATAGTAGGAAATCCACTTCAGGATTTGTGTTTATACTGGCTGGTGGGGTAACTTCTTGGAAAAGTGTAAAACAATCACTTATTGCATCATCTACGATGTAAGCTGAATTTGTGGCATACTTTGAGGCCACAAATCAAGCTTTATGGCTGCGAAATTTTATCTTAGGACTTGGTATGGTAGACTCAATTGCCAAGCCACTGAAGATATTTTGTGATAATACTACAATAGTTTTCTTCTCTAAGAATGACAAGTACTCTAGTGGTTCCAAGCACATTGAGATAAAGTACTTGGTGGTTAGAGAAAAAGTCTAGAAACAACAAGTGTCAATTGAAAATTTGAGCACCACTATGATGATTGCTGATCCATTTACTAAAGCTTTATAGTATAAAATATTTAAAGAACATGTTCTTAGAATGGGGCTTGTGAGCAACTCATAAAGGATATGGTGATACATATTTAAGTGGATGTTATTATTGATATTTTTTTATATAATTAAAGTTATTTATTTCTGCTTATGTTTATGCATGCATATTATGGTTGAATGAAAGAAACAAGATTGTCTTGACAAGATAAATTACAGGGGTCATTATAGACTATATAAGGAAAGACTAACAATGTTATAGTACATAAAAGGAAGTGTGGCATTGATTATATACAACCATTATGCCTCATATTAATAGTTGGACTGAATATAGTATTATTATGCTTATTGGACTTATTGGCTTATTTTTAAAAAAATCATGACCATGTATAAAATACTTTTCAAAATTTTCAGAATCCAATTATATAAAATTATTTTTAAATAAATTTTATTTTATTTATTTTGACTTTGGATATCTTTTATATCTTATCAATTTTAATGGGTCAAGTGGGAGAATGTAAGATTATGTGACCCTTTATTAATTGAATAAGATATATTATAGATTATTTAGATTCTGATAAAAGATATTAGTCAATATTAAATAAAATTCATATTATATTGGGATATTTTAAGGGATGCCCTTGGAAGGAACTCTCCTAATAACTTACCCTAGACCCTCTGTTCTCACCTATAAATATACATGACCTACTATAGACCCAATGCATGAAAATGCACAGAACGACAAAGGGGTGAATAGAACAAGAGATTACGGTTATTCTCTTCATCTCCCAAAACCATTAATTAAGGTGATTCTATGAAAGGATACGAAGAGAGTAGAAGGAGTCTTAGATCAATTTTAGTTCTCTTTGCATATCGATATTCGGTGTTATTTAGATCCGACGGGCAGTAGTACTCTTGAAGATCTAGTTGGATCTCAATCAGATGATATTTAAAGATATCCATCATAAATAAATATCTTATTGTTTGATTTCAATCCTGACATAATAATTTTTCGCATAATAATTTGCATGATTATAATTTTTATGTCAACAACAAATAAGTTTAAATTCTTATTACATAAATGATAATAAATTAGCTATTAATCTATGACCTCCGAAACTTAAATACGCTTGATTGGATAATTCAAAGCAACTTCCCCATAACTGTCACCCATGAACTTGTGTATAAGAAGAATTTATTGAATATAATTATGTCACATATGCAACATTATCTATATCTTCTTTTCTTAGCATGATTTTCACGTGGTAAAATTTTGTATTAATATAAAGAGGTGCTAGGTGGTCACATATTGTATGTAGGGCAAAATAAAAGGTAATATTTGATTTGATGAGAGAATTAGGAGAGTAAATATCGCAAGTTCAACGCTAACCAATTGGGTCAAGGAGGAAGGCCTTGATTCGGACCCTTGGCTAGTTTGGGAAGTTGAACCATGAGTTGTAGTTTCTAGATGGTTTAACTTCAACCAGGATTATAGATCAATGATTTAAAAAATACTAGGTGCCAAGGTCCCAAAATGTCTAATCTTGCTCGAGTAAAACGAGATATTTTAAAATATAAAATATAAAAATATATAATATAATTGATAAATATATATTAATAATGCTAAAATCTAAATAGGGATTATTATATGATAACATTAGTTAACAATCTACTATTAACATTAGTTAGACGGGAGAAAGACTTACCGATGGTAGAAAGTGGGGAAGCAGAGGACGACAATGATGGAGGAACTTTTGGACGACGATGACGATGACGGAGGAAGTTGCAGAAAACAACACCAACCAACAGTAGAGGAAGCTTCAGATAATGGTGAAGGAAGCTTCAAATGACAACAATAACAATGGCAGAGGAAGTTGCGGACGATTGCAATAGCAACGAAGAAAACTTCGGAAGACGACAATAGTGGTAGTGGTGGAAGCTGCAAACGACAATGTTGAGGGCAGAGGAAGTTTCAGATGTGTCTGTCGATCGCTGAGGAAGCTATGGTCCTCTCCCTCGACGATCGAAGGAGCTACACATGGAAGTAGCTGTCATGGAGAGAATTGCACACAAAAGCTACACCTTCATACTCGTCCATTTGTGGCAGAACAAACGTCGACAGTGGAGGTAATATTAGAGAAGCATCACTGACTGAGGCAGCGGTTGCACTAGGGTTGCTTGTGGTCGCGCGGGGGGGCATTGGGGGAGAGTGCAGCGCAGGGCGCTAGGGGGTGGATTTTGTAGGTAAAGTAACTTTATTTAGCTTAGTTGGTTCAATTGAACCAACTAGCTATTGTTTAACCGAACTAAACTTAATAGTTTTGTTCTGTTACATGGTTTTAGCTGGACACTCGCCCAAGGTGCCCTGTATCTGGGTTCAAGCAAGCATCCAAGAAACACTTCATTGAAGCGTGCCACGTAACAAATCTATGAGGCACTTGGGCCTCAACTCGCCTCACCCGAGTGTTTAAGTAAGCGCTCGGGTACCTATCAAAACCCCTAGAATAGATGATAGGATCTTTAGGGGAAGAGATGAAAGGAAAGCATAATTATAGTTCTTGGACTTATTCCAAGCTCTCGAACACACATTGTGCACGCGGCCATGGGGAATCATGAACTCACACCACTCACACATTCTGTAGGATACTAAAACTCTTGTTTATTCAAAAGCTAATGATCGTAGGATACTAAAACATAAATTTGTTAGATTATGTGGCTATTTTATATAGCCCCAAATATAAGAAAAAGGAAATGATTAATAAGGAACAAAATAGAATCATATCAAAACTAATCAAATAAATTATGATTTTTCTTTTTTTTTTGGAGAAGATAAATTTGTTAGATTATGTGACCCTATTTAACTGTATAAGATATATTATAGATATGGTTAAATTTTGAGTACGATTATTGCCAATAGAAAAAAAAATCCAATTATGATAGGCAATCTACTCTCGCTTATAAAAGGATCGGACTTCCTAGGAACAAAATCACAAGTTATTAAGTGATTAAAGATCTTCTTTCATCTTCCTTTTATCTCTAATCCATTACTAATAGCGGTCCTATGAAGGATAGGAAGAGAAGAGAAGGTGGGTCTAGCTTTTCTTACAGATTTACATTGTTGTGGCTTTCAAATCCGATGACGGTGCGCCTACATATTTGATAATGGCCTTCTAAGTAGTATTGAAAGGTATGCATTATAAATTTAATCTATTGTTATTTGACTTCAATTTATGTCATTAAAGTTTTTCACATAATAGTAGCATTTTATAATTTTTATACTTAGAATTAGTATCAGAGCCATGTTTTGAAATCAAATACTTTAGACCATAAAAGTATTTAAGATATATTTTGTATTTAGATATGTTTATTAGCACTTTTCACTTGCGAAAAGTTGTTATTTGGTTTTGATTTATGATACTTAAACGATCCATCATATTGTTGATCTGCTTTTTTATCTACTTCATCTTGTTGTCTGCTTACGGATGATAGGAGATTCCTCGTGTTTGATCGGTGGACCACTATCGATAGCCTGCTACCGATGACAATATTGTTGAGGGCGATAGCCTTTGGTAGTCACCAACCTAGTCATGAGTATCGACTACAAAAGCATTGTAGATTGTGACACATGCGTGACTGCCTGTGTGTAGTAGCCTTGCATCGTTTGGCCTACCTTGGTGATAGGTAGCCACAGTAGAGTCATTGCCTGTGGTAGTTGCAATGACTGCAGCGCTACCATGGTTGAAGCGACTATAGCACTACCATGGATGAAGTGACTGTGATAGTTGTAGTAGTAGAGCTGCATCTGGTGGCTGTAGCAACATCGCTACGACTTTTGTTGGTCATGGCCAACGTTAAATGGGCATCGGAGGCCACAGTTTCCAGTGGTTCCGTAGCAAAGGTTGGTCGACACGTGTGCACAATCGTACAATGGGACGATCCGTCGACGACCCTCGGTTAGCGGTGCACCACGGAGGTGTTCCACTTGTGAGAAACATGACGGCAGGATACAACGACCTAGAGTGACGATCGATAAGGTTGTTGGTCGACTACGTGAGAAGAGGCACACCATCGCGGGCGACATGCAGGCAGACAACCAGTGCATTGTCGGTGAGACCCGCATGCATGGACGCATTGGAAGGTGGCAGTGGTGGCAAGAGTGACAACATGAGAATTAGGCTTTTCTTAAAAGGACATTTTAACCCCTCAGAAATCAAAAAAATTCTTATCCATGTCCTTAAATTTTACTTTCCAATTATGCTATTTTAAAATAGAATATTTTCATTATATATCCTATGAAAAATTATAATTTTGCCCTTTATAAAATAAAATTTTTTACTTATGTTCTAAATTATAAAATTAACTAATTTAATTTATTTTAGTTAAATATTTTGATTGGACTTGATTATGATTGTATTTTGATTTCTTGCTGGATTTAGATTCGAATAATTAAGTTTAGATCAAATTCAAGAAAATTTAAATTTTGATCAATTTTTGACTTTTATCAACTTTAATTTTGATGAGCCTAATTAGATAGATAGTTAGCCCAAATTTATAAGCCTAATTTTGGTAGCTCAATTTTGGGCTTGCCCAATTAAATATAGTTGACTAGTTTAATTTAGGGTTCTATGTAGAATTTTAGAAAAAAATATAAATTATAATTTTCTTTTATAGTTTTCTCATGTGACATGTTAAGAAAATTTTATATTTTAAAAATAAAAATATAATTATTATTCTTAGATATTTGTTTGGTTATTCACATACATATGTTTGAAATAATGAAATAATATTTATTTTTTATATGTGTTTTTCTTATGCTGATTAATGTTCGATAATTATTATGATTATTATTTTTATTATTATTAAACTATTTTACATCAATTAGATTAAAAAAATTGATGAATATTATTTGTAAATTATATCTTTAAGTTTTATTTGATTGGTAGTTGTCAAAGTGGCCTGAGATGATAAGGTTATAGGATGTGAATTACAATAAAAATTTTATTATTTATTTAATATTTTAAATTATATTTTATATTATTGTATTATTCTTGTAGTTGCCAAATTAGCTTATATCAATAATTTATAAAATTATATCAAAAAATTATATTATATAAAATTATACTAATATTTTAATATTATTTAGATATATCAAATTATATCTAAATAATATTAAAAAATAAAATTCATAATGATACACTTAATTATGAGATTTAGATAATCTAAAAGTAGAATCTACTTCGAATAATTATGTGATGGGGAAGGATGATATTGTTTTAGATATTCTAACAATTGAAGATTATATATCCAAAGATAGTAATACTATTCCACAAGGATGATTTTAGTCATCGATAAATATTTTTGAGTGAACACTAGATATATCAATATTTTACCCAAAAGTAAAATAGAGATAATATTAATAGTTTAATATTTATTAAAAAACAAATCATTAATATTATATTATTTTATTACAATAGTATTTTCATCATTGTATTCTTGTAAATGGCTTATATTTTATGGATCAAATTTTTATATATGGCTTAAGCAAATGCAATATACAATGTGTTTGTTAGACTTTGATTAGACTAGTTGAAATGATCATAGACAAAAAATGAATATTTAAGATAAATAATTAGGAAAAATCTAAAAGACTTAGTTTTATAATAATTACTAATAATATTTAGACGTCATCACAGTATACAACTAGTGCACTGGAATATTTTAAAGATCAATTTAAATATACTGACTAGTGACATATTAATGAAAGAACTGATTGAAATTTAATATGATAATATTTGAGTAAATCAAGATTATATCCTCAATATGACTATAATAAAGTTAAGAATATTGGGTATAAATGTAGTTGAGTTCTTTCTCGTATAATTTATTCTTAATTTTTTTCCTGAGTTTATCATTTAAAATTCACTATAATAAAATTAAGGATAAGTGAAACTTAAATGAGCTGACAAGTATATATATTTAGAAAGAATCAATATTAAAGTAGAAAATACTCATAATATTTTGGTAGTATACTACTCAAGGAGTTGGTAACAATAGAAGAAAGTTTAAGGGTAAATTACTCGAGTTTTTAAATACTATATAAACCCATAAAAGAAAAAGCTTCACACTAAAGTGTCACATTTGTAGCAAGAAAGGTCATGTAAAGAAAGACTAAATGATTTTGGCTCAAAAGAGAAAGGTATAAAGTTAGACCTTGGTATGTTTTGAATCAAATATTACAGAAGTATTTTCTAATACTTGATGGACTTATTCTGATGGTTCAACTTATGTTACCAATAATAGAGATTCATTTTAACATAAAACCAAAATAATATGAAATATATATCATTATAGGAAATCATCTTAAAGCAAAACGATCGTAGTTGATAATTATCGCCCACGTTTAGATATAATTAATTTGATAGATCTTAGGGATATATGATATATTTCTATAATTCTAGAAATTTAGTTTCTTTATCTAGAATTATTAGGATATTATTTTGTATATAGTTGAAAAATCTATATATTAATGGTTCAATTAAAATTAACTTTTGAATTCTATATGATGGTCTATATAGAATAAATATGAACAATAAAAGTTAATGTTTGAATTCTATGATGGTCTGTACAAGATTAATGTTAATCTTGAGTTTGCAAGGATCATGTAATCAAATATTAAAATGAAACATAGTTTCATAAGCTCCTTGAGATTATATATGATTACATCTATGGGTCATTTCATATTTCGTGTTTTAGTAGAGATAGATATTTTATCATATTTATTGATTACTTATTAAGATATAATTATTTAAGTTATTGACACCTTTTAAATATATATAAATGAAATTGAGAAGCAACTAGATAAAAAGTTAAAAAATATAAGATCTGACAAAGGTGGTAAATAGATAGTAGTTATAATGAGACTAATCATAATTCTAGTTCTTTTGCTATATTCTTGAAAAATTAAGGTATTTGTGCTAAGTATGATGTGTTATTCTTCTGTATATAAATTAATGTGAGAAGCCCTAAGGACAGTTATGTATATCTTGAATAGGGTTCATAATAAGTCAATTCTATCAACTTTTTTTGAGTTATGGACTAGTTTAAAATCCATCTTGAGACATTTATATATTTAGGATTGTCCAATAGAGATAAGAGTCTTCAATTTATATGAAAAGAAATTGAATCCAAAGATGACTTTTGGTATTTTATTGTTTATCAAGAAAAATTCAAAAGGGATATAGATTTTATTGCCCTAATAATATTACAAGGATAGTTGAATATGCTAATACAAGATTTCTAACAAAATACAAACTAGTGGGAGTGAAAATCTCAAAATTTAATCTTAATATTGAGGATATATAGGTTGATACTCCTTTATAATTTTCGAGGGATTGTTATTTCTCAAGTCATTGAAAGAATTGATTCCAATGAATAAAAAAATAATATTGATGAACTCCTACATAATATTGATATCACAATTAATGATCTTGTAAAACAATCACAATCGGTAGTTTGGAGAAAACTTTATAAGGAAAGAAGGCATGTTATTTTTCTTTATTATATAGTATATCTACAAGAATTATATTACGATATAGGAATCAAAAAATCTCATTATTTTTATAAGTCATAGAAACTAACTATTTTAAAAAATAATATAATGCAATAATAGAGTTGAAATCAATGGACTAGAATGATGTTTGAGAACTTGTTGAATTGCTCAATAATTATAAAATAGTCTATTATATAAACATGACTCAAAGAGTAATATCGAATGATATAAAAGCCAAACTTGTGGTCAAATATTTTACTCATAAAAATGCATCGATTATGATGAGATATTTTCTCTAGTTTCTTACATAAACTTGTTATGAATCATCATGATATTAGTGTCTCATTATAATTTTAGGTTATATCATATGAATATTAAAATAATTTTTTAAAATAAAAATATAGATTTATATGAATTAACTTAAATGATTCACAAAGAAAATAAAAATATATAAAATTTGGTATGTAGATTTAGAAAATCCATTTATGATTTTAAATAAACCTTAAGACAATGATAAATAAAGGTTCTTGATACCATTACTTCAAATTTAAGAAAAATACTATTGATCAATGCTTATATCTAAAGGTCAATGGAAGCTAGTTATTGTATTGTTCTACATGTGGATAATATTTTATTTGCTAGTAGTGATCTTTATTTATTGTACAAAATCAAAATATTTCTTATCAAGAATTTTAAGATGATTGATATAAATTAGACATCTTATGTTATTGACATTAAGATATTTAAGATAAATCTCAAGGATTGCTATTGTATCAAAAAGGATATATTGACTGAATATTGGAGAGATTTAGTATATAACTTTATTTAACAAATGATAAAAGTAAAATTTCAGTCAAAACATATGTTTTTGAAATGCTTGAAAAATAATTAGATACAAAATACTTATTATGTATGTGGAGTTGAAAGTTTATTATATGCTCAAGCCTATACTAGACTACATATCAATTTTATAGTATGAATACTAGATATATATTAGAGTTACTTAGGAATAAAATATTAAAAGGCTACAAAGAAAGTAATAAGATATTTAGAAGCGATGAAGGATTATATATTCAAATATATATATGAAAATAAACCAACTTAAAATGATGATATTTTTAAATGTTGATTTTATAAATTGTCTTGATAATATGAATTCCACTTTATATTTTATATTTATTAGTTGAAAAGGTAATTTATGGGGAAAAATATTAAGCAATATATTATTGTATTATCAATAATGAAAGCTAATTTTGTGGTATGCTTTGAGGCAACTAATTAGGCTTTATGATTGTGAAATTTTATCTCAGGTTTTGGTATGGACAAACTCAATTGTCAATTTGCCAAAGATACTTTGTGATATATCTTAACAATTTTTTTCTCTAAGTACTCCAGTAGTACTATACATTATGATATAAAGTACTTGATATCACGAGAGGTAGCCAACCTTATGAAGGCAATTGAGTGTCATTAGGGAATCATCCACTCTCGGTATCATGAGAGAAATATCATTTATGGTCTTGCTCGGACAAATCCCTGGCTAGAGTTATTCAGATTGAGAGAGAATGAGTTATCCAAGAGAATCTGATTCGAGAGAGACTCGAATTGATTCCGTATATGGCCTGACAATACCATGCCCGATATATAGTCTCTGAGATATTAAATGGATGAGGGACTATAGATACACGATTATTAAGGATAGACAGGTCCAATGGATAAGATCCCCTATACTATCTGGGGACTATAACACAGTGGCCTAGTATGTCTATAGTCGATGAGTCAAATGAATTGTTGTTGGATAATAATTCATCGAGTCAGAAGGAGTTCTAATAGGGAGGACTCATAGCCAACTCGGTATTGGACCTAGAGGGTCACACACATATGATGTAAGTTTCAACGAGTAGGGGATTAGATATGAGTTATCCAATTAGCCCTTGTTCTCATTGGATGAGACTTAACATTGATGGATCACTACATAAGGTCCATTTAGAGGCTAACTAAGATTATTGGATAGAGATCCAATAATCCAATATTAGTGGGTAATTGGATACCCACTAAGGTAGGATCCACTAGGCTTTCTTGGTGGCTCTCTATAAATAGGAGGTATGGGTGACACAGTAGTGATAGACTACACCTTTGGCCACCCCCTCCTATTGTCCTCTCTTTCTCATCTTCTGCATAAGGGTTACGAGATTTTGGTTGTGATTAGTGGAGCATCGCTGCAACAATCTATCATGTAGATATCGCTAGAGAGGAGGACGTTTGGCCTCATTCATCCTCTCTATCTGGATCTGGATTTTTAGGGATGTACGATCTCCATAGGTAATCAATCTTCACGTATTACAATTTTTGATTTTACAGGTTTTTTCATGCACCAATCTTTACATGATGATTTAATATACGTGGGATTCTATTTTTATTTTATTTTTCCACTATACATGTAATGCTTCCGTTGGGTTTCCCAACATTTTTTTTATTCTCATTGGTGAATGACCGAGTGTGAGCTATTATTATAAAATATATAATATGCTATCTGTTATGCGAAAACACTTAATTGTCATTGATGAGTGACAATAGATCTAAAAGATTATTACGATGCATACATTTTAATACTACTATTCAGAAAACCTTCATCTTATCTACAAGTGCACAATTATCGAATCTAAGATCTGCAATAATGTCAATCTACAAGGAGACTTAGACTCACATTCTCCTTTCTTCCTATCCTTTCATAGGACCACTATGATTGATGGATTTTGGAATACAATAATATGAGAGAGAAACTATAATCTCTCATTGACTAGTTCACGTGACAAAGAAAAATAGAGAGAAAATCTATAATCTCTCAACTATATCACGATGTTGTATTCTAATAATCGTTCCTTAATTCGTTATTATGTCCCTAGGAGGTCCTGTCTATTTATAAGTGAGAGCAGATGGTCTAGGATAAGTAATTAGGAGAGTTCCTCCCATTAAGAGCATCTCCTAAAAAAATCCTACTTTAATTGGACTTCCTTTCTATTTGCTAATTGTCATAATCAGAATCCAATCATATCCATAATGTATCTTACTTAATTAAATAGGACCACATAATCAAACATTCTCCCACTTGGCCCATTATTTTAGTAAGATATAAAAAGGATTCAAAATCAAGATAAATAAATAAAATTTATTTAAAAATAAGTTTACACAATTGGATTCTGAAATTTTGAAAACCATTTACATGCGCATAAATTTTAAAATAGGCCAATAAGTCTAATAAATTAAATAATATATATTAAGTTTGACTAGCAATGCGAGTCATAGCGATTACATGTCATCATTGTCTTACTTCCTTCTATGTTCCAGAACATCGTTAGCCTTTCCTAATGCAGTTCAAAATGACCCATATAATTTATCTTATCAAGACAATACTATCATTATATTCAACCATAATATGTACATACATAACTATGAATAAGATAATAGAAACAAATAACTTTAAGTATGTAAGCAAAATGTTACTTATAGTGTCCACTCAAACATGCATCACCATATCTTTTATGAGTTGCTCACAAACCCAATCACAAGAACATGTTCTTTCAAGACACTTTAGGCTATAAATTCTAAATGAATGGATCAACAATCAATATAGTAGAACTCAAGTTAGTAATTGACATTAGATGTTTATGGACTTATTTTCTCTAATTATCAAGTACTTTATACTATTATGCATAGAGATGTAGTAGTACTTGCTCAATTCAGAGAATAAAACTACTACAATGTGTCATAAAAATATCCTTAGCGACTTGGTAATTGAGTATGACTACACCAAATCCTGAGATAAAATTTTGCAATCATAAATTTAATTAGTAGCCTCAAAGTATGCCACAAATTTAACTTTTAATAATAATAATAATAATAATAATAATAAATTGCCCATTGATTTAGATATTAACTATAAGGTGGACTTCCTATTATTGAGGTAATTTATAAAATCAACACTTGAAAATTACTATCATTTCAATTTGATAATAATTTTATACATGTGAGCATATAATCATCTCTTCTAGATATCTTATTACTTTCCTTTGTAGTCCTTTAATATTTTCACTTATGGGTAACTCAAATATCTACCTAATATTTTAACTACAAAACTGATATATGTTCCGATATAAGCTTGAGCATGAACTTCCAACAACTACACATACAAAAAAATATTTTCTTTATATGATTCTTTTCAAGTCATTTTAAAACACCTATTTTGATTAAAATTTTACATTTATGATTTGTTAGACAAAAACTATATATTAAATATTTCTAAGACTCAGTCAATATATTCTTTCTTAGACAGTCTTAACTATCATTGGGATCTATCATTAAATATCTTAATGCTAATAACATAAAATGTCTCATTCATATCAATCATCTTAAAATTCTTAGTGATAAATTTCTTGATTTAGTATAATAAACCAAGAACATTATTGACAATACAAAATATTATCCAATATATATGACTAATATAATAAATTTGCTTCCACTGATTTTTAGGTATAAATACTGATCAATAATATTTTTCTTAAATATGAAGAAATCAATGATATCAAGAAACTCTATATATCATTATTTAGAATTTTGTTTAAGGGCATAAATGGATTCTTTAATTTATATACCAAATTTTATTTCTTGTCAATCATTTAGAGTAACTCTTATAAAGCTAGATCTTTAATCAGAAAATTTATTTTCACATCTTTATGGTGTAACGCAAATTCATAATGAGTCACCAATGTCATGATAATTCTTAATGAGTTTATTTATAAACTAAATATCTCATTATGATCGATGTATTTTTATGAGTAAAATATTTAACCATAAGTCTGACTATTATATCGTTCAAGATTGTCCTTAAGTCAAATTTATGTGAGACTCTTTTACAATTATTGGACAATTCAATGAATTCATGAGACACCATTTTAGATATTGATTTTAATTTTTTAATTAAAAAATTACCTTTAGAATTGTTATATTTCATAACTTGTGAAAATAATGAGAGATGAGTCCTATATTATAATATGATTCTTATAGATATACCACATAATAATCATAAATGATATAATTACACTCCCTTTGAGATATTCTCAAAACTGTCAATTGTAATTATTCTATACGACCATTAACAATGATATCAATATTATATGGGAGTTCAGTAATGTTATTTTATTGTTCATCTTTATCAAATCATTTAATGATTTAAATAACAATAATCTCTCGAATAATAAAGAAGTATCAGATTGTATCTCGTTTATATCAGAATTAAATTTCAAGAATTTCACTCCCACTAATTTATTGTTTTACAAGAATCTTATATTACCAGATTTAACTCTCCCCGATTAGGACAATAGGAAGTATCCCTTTGAACTTTTTAGATAAATCATAAAATGTCTAAATAATAATTATAAATTTTAATTTTTTTATGTGAATTGGAGATCCTCATCTCTATAGAACAATCTTAAATATACAAATATTTTAAGTTGAGTTTCTTATCGGTCCATAACTCAAAAGAAGTCGATGAAATTTACTTACTATGAACTCTATTTAAGATATATATAGCTGTCCTTAGAGCTTTTTCTCATATTGATTCAGGTACAAAGAATAATTTATCATGCTTCTAATCATATCTATAAGAGTACGAGTATCTTTCAGTAGTCTTATTGTGTTGTGATATATCTAGTAAATCATACTAAATATATAGACCCTATTTTTTTAAGAATCTAGCAAAAGAATTATAATTAAGTTTATTATGAATACTTTAAAATTTATCACTCCTACCAAATATGATAATCTTGATTTTTTTATTTAATTATCTCTCGACCTCATTTATGTATACTTCAATAGTGTCAATGATCTTAGATTTTAGATGAATTAAATATATATAATCATATCTCGACAGACTATCTATAAGATGGTAAAATATCTCTTTTTAATAAGATAGAAATATAAAGTGACTCATAGATATAAACATAGTCTCAAGGAGTTTACTATATTATATTTTAATATAAGATCATTGTAAACTCAAGATTCATATTAATTCTGTATAAACTATCATACAAAATTTAATTTTATTTTATGTTTACGATAAAATTAACTAAGTTTACAATCACGAAAAGAGAAATAATATTCTAACAATTCTAAGTAAAGAACTCAAATTCTTAGAATTAAAAGAACATAATATATATCCTCAAGATTCATCAGATAAATCATTTGTAGGTAATAAATATAAATTATTATCGCTTTCGTTAATGTTATATGGGAGTTCAGTAATGTTATTTTATTATTCACCTTTATCAAATCATTTAATGATTTGAATAACAACAATCTCTCGAATAATAAAGGAGTCTCAAATTGTGTCTCATTTATATCTGAATTAAATTTTGAGATTTTCACTCCCACTGATTCGTTGTTTTACAAGAATCTTATATTACCATATTAACTATCCCCATACTATAATTAGGGCAATAAGAAATGTATCTGTTTGAATTTTTATGGATAAACCATAAAATATCCAAAACATAATTATAAAATTTAATTTTATTTTATGTGAATTGGAGATCCTTATCTCTATAGTACAATCTCAAATATATAAATATCTTAAGTTGGGTTTCGTATTAATCCATAACTCAAAAGAAGTTGATGAAATTTAATTACCAGGAACCCTATTTCAGATATACATAGTTGTCTTTAGATCTTCTTCTCACATTGATTCGGGTACAAAGAATAATGCATCATGCTTCTTATCATATCTATAAGAGTACGAGTATCTTTCAGTAATCTTATTTTGCTGTAATTCATCTGGTAAATCATACTGAATACATATACCCTACTTTTTTTAAGAATCTAGCAAAAGAATTATAATTGAGTTCATTATAAATACCTTAAAATTTATCACTCATGCTAGATATGATAATCTTGACTTTTCTATTTAATTATTCCATGACCTCATTTATGTACACTTCAAGAGTGTCAACGACCTGAGACTTTATATGAATTAGATATATATATAATTATATCTCGACAGACTATCTATAAGGTGATAAAATATCTCTCTTTAATAAGATAGAAACATAAAGTGACCGTAGATATAAGCATAATCTCAAGGAGTTTACTATATTATATTTTAATATAGGATCATTATAAACTCAAGATTCATATTAATTCTATATAAACTATCATACAGAATTTAAAGGTTAACTTTAATTAAATCATACTAAGTTTACAATCACCAAAAGAGAAATAATATTCTAACAATTCTATGTAAAGAACTCAAATTTCTAGAATTATAAGAACATAACATATATTCTCAAGATTCATCAGATGAATCATCTATAGGCAATAAATATAAACTATTATCGCTTTCGTTAATGTTACGTGAGAGTTTAGTAATGTTATTTTGTTATTCATCTTTATCAAATCATTTAATGATTTGAATAACAATAATCTCTCGAATAATAAAGGAGTATCAAATTGTATCTCGTTTATATCATGATTAAATTTTGAGTTTTTCACTCTCACTGATTCATTGTTTTACAGGAATCTTATATTACCAGATTTAACTATCCCCGTACTATGATTAGAGCAATATGAAATGTATCCTTTTGAACTTTTTATGGATAAATCATAAAATATCTAAAAAATAATTATAAAATTTAATTTTCTTTTATGTGAATTAGAGATCCTTATCTCTATAGGATAATCTCAAATATACAAATATCTTAAATTAGGTTTCCTATCGGTCCATATCTCAAAAGAAGTCAATGACATTTACTTACTAGAAACTCTATTTAAGATATACATAGTTGTCCTTAGAGCTTCTTCTCATATTGATTCAGGTATAAAGAATAATGAATTATATTTATAATCATATATATAAGAGTACGAGTATCTTTCAGTAATCTTATTTTGATGTAATACATTTCTGGTAAATCATACTGAATACATATATCCTACCTTTTCAAGAATCTAGCAAATGAATTATAATTGAGTTTGTTATAAATACCTTAAAATATATCACTCTTGCTAGATATGATAATCTTGACTTTTCTAATTAATTATCTTTCGACCTTATTTATGTATATTTTAAGAGTGTCAACGATCTGAAACGTTACATGAATTAGATATATATAATCATATCTCAACAAACTATCTATAAGATGATAAAATATCATTTTTTAATAAAATAGAAACATAAAGTGACCTGTAGATATAAGCATAATCTCAAGGAGTTTACTATATTTTATTTTAATATAGGATCATTGTCTCAAGATTCATATTAATTCTATATAAACTATCATATAAAATTTAAAGATTAATTTTAATTGAATCATATTAAGTTTACAATCACCAAAAGAGAAATAATATTCTAACAATTCTAGGTAAAGAACTCAAATTCCTAGAATTATAACAACATAACATATATCCTCAAGATTCATCAGATGAATCATTTGTAGGTAATAAATACAAACTATTATCACTTTCGCTTTAAGATGATTCTCTATAAAGATGAATATTTTATTCTCTTTTGGTTTTTATATTAAAATAAATTTTTATTATTGGTAATATATGTTGAAGCATCAAATTTAATCCACCAAATATTAGACAATGATTTTTATAATATTTGATTTAAACTATACAAAGGTCAGACTTACACCTTTTCGTTTTAAACTAAATATTATAGTTCTTCTTCACATAACTTTTTTTGCGATGAAAGTAGCACTTTATTATGAAGAATTTTTTTTATATAAGTTTATACAGTATTTATAAACTCAAGTGACTTTGCTTTAACTTTCTTTTATTGTTACCTACTCCTTGAGTAGTACCCAAAATATTATCAGTTTTTTCTATTTTAATTTTAATTCTTTTTCTATATATATACTAGTCAACTCATTAATTAAAATTTAATAAGTCAAACTAAAGAGAAATATAATAAATTATGAGAAATAACTCAATTAACATCATGCTCAATGTTCTTGAGCTTACAAGTTTTTCAACTATATTGAGGATATAATCTTAAATTTTTTAATTACTATCATTTTAAGTCGATACTTCCATTAAGGTGTTAGTTAATGATTTGTCAATAAATATAAATTGATCTATAAATATTCTTATGTGCTAGTTGTAAACTATACTTAAGTCTAAATATTATTAGTAATTATCATAATATTGAGTTTTTTAGACTTTTCCAATTAGTTATCTCAATTATTTATTCCATAGAACTTTAAATAATTAAGTTTGTGTTCCTTTTCAATTAATTTGATCAAGGTCTAACTTACTCAATTCAAATTATATATGCTTAAGCCATTTATTTCAGATATTATAGAGACATTATAAAAATACAATAAAGGAAGTACCACTATAATAATATAATTTTTTAAGTTTTTCAATAAATATTGAACTATTGATATCATCTCTATTTCACCTTTAGATGAAATATTGATATATCTAGTATTCACACAAGATTATTTATAGAGGACTAATACTATCCTTGTAGAATACTATTGCTACCTTTAGGTATACAATGCTAAACTGTAAAGATATCTAAAATAGTATCATTCTATCCCATCACACAATCATTCAAAATATATTCTTCTTTGTGATTATCTAAATCTCCTAATTATATGTGCCATTGTGAATATAATTTTATTTAGTATCATTTAGGATCAATTCAATAATATATTTTAGAGATTATTAGTCCAGGTCACTTTGGTTGCTACATGATCAATACAAGAATATAAAATACAGTCCAAAATGTAATATAAATGATAAGACATTTATTGTAGTTCACATCCCATAAATCTATCATCCCTATCGGTCTGATAAAACTTAGGAAAATAAATTACAAATAATATTCATCAAATTTTTATCTAATTTATACTGAAATAGTTCAATAATAAATAACAACCATAATAATTATTGAGCATTGATCAACATAAAAAAATTATATAATAATTATAATCATGATAACACATAAATCATAAAGAGGTCTTTATGTGAAATATAAATATTATTTCATAGTTTCAAACATATACATGTGAATAACCAAATAAATATCTAAGAATAATAATTAGATTTTATTTACCACATACAATCAATGAATCATATTAAAAAAAATGATGAAAGAACCATTATACAAGTCAACCTTATTTAATTGGGTAAGCCTAGAATTGAGCTAAGCATCAACCTAATTAAGTCAATTAAATAAAATTGACCAAAATCAAAATTGATCAAAATATAATCTTTTCTAAGTTTGATCAATACTAAATCTAATCAATAATCATAATGATCAAATTTAATTAATATTAAATCATATTGATCAATTAAATCTAATCTCCCTATGTCGTCGCCCCTTACGCACACAGCCACCACCTACCTCTGCACGTCGATGGTCGCTGCCTGTGTGGCCGCCGTCCTCTACCATAGGCGTACACCGCCATTACGAATGGGCGTGGTACCACCTCTTCCTGCAGTCGCCACTAGTGGCCGTAGAAGGCCATCGGCTTGCGAGCATGCTGCCTTTGCCTGCAACTGTCGCCTATGCGCGTGGTAGACCCACCATTGCAGGCGGTCAAGCATCATTTGTGCAGCCACGGTCTATGGGCGAGCGCACGGTTACCACCTATGCGCGGTTGCTACCGCGCGTGGATGTCTAAGTGCGACCTCTGCCCACAAGCAGTGGTAATGCGCGGCTGCCGCCCACGCGCGGTCTCCGCTCTGTAGTGATGCTATTGCAACCGGCCTGTTAGTTCGCGCGCAGCCACTGCCGTTACACAGTAGTGTTGCTGTCGTCGTACCCAGCAACACTGCATAGCCGCTGTCGATAATGAATAGGCGATCAATAGATATCGTCGTCCTCAATCAAACATAAAAAACTATACATCATTTATAAACAAGCGATAGGATATATTGAATAGGAAGATAGATAGAGAATATCGACGAATCATTCATGCATTATAAATAAAAATTGATTAACATATTCTCATGAACAAAATATGCTAACAAATAAATCTAAAGTACTTAATTTCAAAATCATGGCTCTGATACCCATTATTAGCATAAAATTTATAATCTACTATTTGTTATGTGAAAAAATTTTAATGTCAGAATATGAAATCAAATAGCAATAGATCTAAAAGATTTTTACGATACATACCTTTTAATATTGCTATTAAAAAAAACTTTCATTTGATCTGCAAGCGCACCATCGTTGGATCCGAAATCTGTAATAATATCAATATGCAAGGAGACCTAGACTCATCTTCTCCTTGTTTCCTATTATTTCACAAGATTGATGGATTTAGGAACACAATAATAATATTAAAGAAGAACTATAATATCTCATTACTGGTTATGTGACAAAAGAAGATTAAGATAAAATTTATAATATCTCAATAATATAGTTCCTCCAATCAAATATGTGTTCTAAATAATCTTACTTAATTAGACTTTCTTTCTATAAACGAATAATCATAATCAAAATTTAATCATATCCATAATATATCTTATTTAATTAAATAAAATTAAATAGCTTTCATTTACAAAATTAATCAGAGACTCAGCTTGCTACTGAGAATCATATTGCTCTCTGTCACCACAGTAAGTCTGAGCATGTTGCATTCGTATTCCTCCTCCTCATCAAAGGATTTAAATTTTGGTCTAAAAGTTTCCACAGTGAATTAGGCAGTTCTGAGCTGTACCTTCTGGTATCACCTGAAAAGAATAAAAAATTAAATACCAACAACAACGCCATATGGTGTTTGGTCGGACTGGAAAATACTGATTCGATGGATATTTGATACATTATCCTATCCTCCTCTTCGGACTCTTTGTTTGGCTATTGAGAGCTGGTGGCAGTGCTCACAATGACTGGAAGAGCACTCCAGTCAAAGTTGGACATATCCTGATATAGTAATCCTTGTTATGTGGTGGTGTCAAAGGTGTCCTGGATAAAGTGCATAATGCGTGAAATACAATGTATCTGGAAATTAGTACTTGATGTTGCCAAGTTGGTTGTTCTTGGTAACTCCTAAAATATTGTATTTGAAACGCTTGGTTGGTCTTCATCCATGTATTTGGTTGATTTGCCTTACTTTCATGGCCTTGTGTTCACTCAATTCAGTTAAAAATGCAGTTTGCCTTCCGCATTAGTGGATAATCAGCTAATTCATATTCCTTATGGGCAAACTTCACTTGTCTTCTATTGTACAGATATCATTGAACAACTGTTAGATGCTATGGAAATTTATAATGCAACTAGATAAATACTCTGCTGGGTGAGTGTCTGATGACCCTTGGGGTACTCCAAATTTCTGGATTCCACCAGTGATTTGAAGGATAAATAACGGCAAAGCTTAACACAGATCCATATAGCCTTTTTTGTTATAAGCTGGACATCAAACAAGGAGGAAGAATAAGAAGACAAATGAGAAACTTTAATCAGACAGACAAAAGAACCACCTGGTAAGTTGCTTACTTTCTTTCGTAACTCATAATTGTCTCAGGTAATTTGTAGTTTTGATCTTCATGTCAATAGGATTCCAGTAAAACAATATTTTGGTGACTTATCAGTTGTTTTATTGGTTCAAGAATTAGAATTATATTATCTGTAGGAAATGTCGTTCATTTATCAGCATACCAAGTGTGCAGGAGAGCTGACACATTCGAGTCAAAAGTTACCACTCATGCTCTCTGATGCATTGACAAAGCTGGTGGGATAGATGAGTATCTTCTAAAAACATCCTACCATAAGATGGAGACAGAGTTAGGCTTGGCCTGGAAAGCCAGGATTGAGAAAATGTATGCTGAGCTTGGACAAATGGAAGTGGGGTTCTTCTCTCCTAAAGAGGAAGCCCAGATTGACAAGGGGTTTGAAGAGCTCAAGGCTGCTAAGAAAGAGGCTCGTAGAGAGGCCAGAAAAGCTATGGCAAAGCAGAGGCAGATGGAAGGTGGAACTGGAGATCAGACACCAAATGCACCAGAAATTGCGGAAGGAGATAAATGAAGGTGAAAAGCAACATGATCATGAGATTTCTAACTAATCAGAATCAGTTGGATCATTTCATTCGTTTTGGTTTTCCTGTTTATTTTATTCTATTTACCTTGTTGATCACACAGGAGTTATCAAGCCTAGCAGAGTTGAGAGTTTAAGATAAAAAGATCCCAGGGACTACTCCATGTAGGTCCTGTCAGAAGCAGAGTGACAAAAAATGACAGCCTTTGCATGTGTCGTGATTATACCAATAGCAAACTGCACAAAGGACTGATGCTATGTGTTGTCTCTTGCAGGGATCATCTATGATACATTTCTATTACTATATGCATTGGTTGGATATATGACAACCAATAAAGATGAGCTGAAATCACACAACATTGGCGGGTTTGTCTTTGTATATTTTATTTATGCTTGGATCGAAGAAATTAATGTTGTAGCTGGTAGATATGACATTTAAAGTTGTTTCAACAATCTGACAGAGGAGTGTCTGCCTTGAAGCAGTGCTCACTGCTTCTGATTCTCCCACACATTGTATCTTGGTATAAAGAGAACCGACTTGTGAAAATTATTGAATCCAGTAGTCAGCAGAAATTATCTAATAGTTAATGATGCTTTTTTCTTTACTGAGATTTAAGTTGTTTAGAGGGTGAGGCTAGCAAATACTTCTGCGACCAACATATGTAGCCTTTCTAGGTTAACTTGTTTGATCTATTATAATCATATGACTTGCATTTTCTTACCTTTGGTGCCTGTTATTTTCTGGATTCAGCCTAGAATTGATATTTCTTTCTAATAAGAGTGTCATATGTTGGCAGGATCTCTGATTACTGGGCTGTCCCCAGAATTAAGTTGTTTCTAGTTTAAGTTGCTCAATTATATAAATACTTTTCCTTATCCCATCATATGTTACTAGTTCCATTTTTTTGTAGTGCGTCTTTTTTTTTCTGCTTTTAGTCTGGAAACAGTGAAAATCTTTCGAGTACTCAGTGGAACAGAATGGGAGGTTCCAAAGGATAACTTTCATCCATTCCCTTAAACTGGACTGTCTTAAGTCCTTACTGATTTTAGTGAAATCAATCAACTTTTTACTGACTCCATACTATTCCAAGGTATCATATTTACCACTTCTGATAGTTTTCATTAGAATGATCAAAGAATGCTTTTGCTAGGTAGTCAATGCATGGAAATGAGTAGAGAACATAAAGGTTCAAAAACAGCTCTGCTATATGGTAGCACCAATTCATGTTATTGGGATTCCTTGATGTATAAAATTTATGGTTTCCACTTGAGAACATGATTTATGCATGGCCAATTTTACATACTGAGCTTGTGAGAATTTTGATGTCTCCTGAGCACTACAAGTATGAAACTAATTATGTCAGATGAAATGTACATCTTATGGAGTTGCTGATGGTAACATTCAGATAGCACGTTTAAAGTAGATATTACTTTGGATTGTTCTCAGATTTCTTGAACATAGATTTTAACTGATTCCTTTACCACTTGATTGTCTCAAAGTTTAAGGGCTCTATGTATTATTTCTTACTGGAACAGTTATGTGGGCTTGATTTGGTTTTTTATTTTTCTTTTTTTTGACTTTTTATTTTTCTTTTCTTGCCTAACATACATACAATGTTATCGCTGTCCATCTACAAGGCATTGTGTCCAAATTCCTTGATAAGAATAATGCTACACTACTAATGGATGGTGAGGTTGCTTGCAGTTTGAAGACTCTCATGATGCAAACCGAACAAACACTTATCACTCATCAATCATCTCTAATTAATATCACAATTGCCATTAAGCCATTCGGATCATGACCTCCTTGAGGATGGCTTCCATGTCGGCATAGCACGCCTGCGTCATGGTGTCACTCCGCTTCTTCGCGGCCTCTTCAAGCTGTATCGAAACAATGGAGACGACGATGACGGTGTGTTCCAAAGCTCAACAAGGATGATGGAGATGGAGTCGCGTTACCTTCTCAACACTGTCAAACAATCGAATGGCGAGGTCCGTGAGCGGTTGCTTCTGCTCCTCGGGGGCCGCCGAGATGACCTTGTCGAAGTCGTAGTACATCACCGTAGACCGCAGGCACAGGTACTTCCTCAGGTAGCTCCACGCATCCTGGCCGATGAGGTCGCCCAGGGCCAGCAGATCGAAGGCGTAGTGCTTCAGCCTGTAAGCACTCATCTGCGGGCCTATGTTCGCCATGTATATTCCATTTCTCAGGAACGATCGGGTTCCCGTCTCCTTGTTGGCGATCTCTGCCGCCAAGGATTCCGGCGTCACATACGTCGGTGCACCAAATCAAACAGTCAGAAAGACCCGTGTTGTTCTAAAAGCTTGCTTACCACTGGTGACAGTTGGAACCGGCAATGGGCCGGTCAGCCACAGCCCGTTTCCTTCCTCCGCTTGCGATGACCCGATGCCCAGCTGCTGGAGTAGGGCGGCCATGGCGATGCTCACGGAAGCTCTCCTAGAGACTTGCACTGGATGGCACTCCCTCTTCTTGCTCGCCGACACCGTGACTGTCAGCCATCTGCTCTGTGGTTTCGAGTCTCTCCTCAGAGTGGGTCGAGTCGGGAGGATTTGGGACGCACCACCCAGGTTGGAGAGTGGAGTAGCCATGATGGTTCTGAAGGAGGATTTGGGACGCACCAAATTGCATGTTTCTCTGCTTTTGTTATCTGCTGAAGAAGAGGGCTGTAGGTCTCTGACCACACAAACGGCATCCATATGGGGAGTTGGAGATGGAATGGGTGGTACAAACTTTGATTTTGCATTCCAAGTGACTGGATAAGTACAGTGAAACGATGTAGAGGCATACAATCCAAATTAATGAATGAGATTATACTAATTCTGAATACTAATTATAGAAGCAAAATGAACAACGGGAAAAAGACAAAACACAACAGTCTGAAAGGATGAAAAACTAATATTACAATGTGCAGATTATGAGTCCTTATATACACAGTCAACATAGCGGTGCGAGAAAGAATGACAGGAAAAGAATAATCAAATCCCTAAGACTATGTAATTATATTAATTAAGTATCTAAATTTATGAAATTGATTCTGGTGGTTGAGAATCTTTACTAATGTGAATTGATTACCTCCAATTTATTGATTGACTTGCTGCTGAAGATTCTTCCTTAATAAAGTGATTTGTTAGAGAAGATTTTTCCTTAAGTCTGACCTATGATGCTTCTATCAAAAACATCAACCACATGAAGGCAGATTTAGCCAAGGGTTCTGTAACTTGATCATGTATGGAGACAAGAGCAACTTGAAGAGAATCATTGTCAACCTTATCTTCAACAAATTGATAATCAAGGGTGATATACTTTAATATGAAAATGAAATAACCTGATTAGCACATGTAAAAGTCACACCAATATTATCACAATGAAAACAAGGAGGTTGATCAAGCGAGATGCCCAACTTAGATTATTGATTAGTGAGCCAAGATAACTCAATCATACTCGAGGTGAGAGAGAGATATTCAATTTTTGTGGAGGACCGGGCAATAGTCCATTGCCTTTTAGAGCACCATGCTATTGGGTTGGCTCCAATAAAAATGACATAAGGTTAGATGAATATGAAGTCATCATAAATACTAACCTAATCAACCTCAGAATAGGTAGTAAGAATGAGTTGTTGGGAGCATCGTGGAACAAGTCCATGAGAGATAATATGTTTAAGATATTGGAGAAGACGGTTGGCCATCATCCGACGAGTTTAAGTGGATCGGTTCATGTATTGAGCAAGTTTATTGATAGCATATGAGATATCCGGTCACGTAAGTGATAAGTATTATATGGCACCAATGACTGATATTAGGTAACATCTATAGAAGCATAGTAATCATTGAAGACTAATCACATAGTGCTGAGAGGTATGACTATCTCTTTGATGCCTTCCATGTTGAAGTGCTTAAGTGGATCTCGAATATAATTATTATCTTATGAGAAAGAGGCCTTCAATAATAGATGTAACTTCAACTCCGAAGTAGTGAAGATTAACAAAATCTTTAATCGAGAATCTCTTACAAAGAGCAATAATGACATCCCAAATAAACTGCTTAGAATTTACTACGATTAATAAATTACATAATAAATGAGAACATAAACTGTGATACACTTGTCAGTATATATAAAAAGTAAAATACTAGATTTAGTGTTAATAATGCCTAGGGTGAGACTGAAACTCATGAAACTAGGAACGATACGAGTGATTTATAAAGGTGATACATAATTTGGGCCTGAGACGAAACTTGATGTTTGAGATAGATTATTTTAGTAAAATGATCATGAATAAAAGTATATTAGGTTGACTCTAGAGGAGGTGAATTAATGTTTTCATAAATTCAATGAAAATATATTAGAAATACGTTTTGACTTAGAAAGTGAGTAAAGTGTTGTGAGTAACTAAGCAATAAGAATGAAAAAAATAAAAAAAAATAGCATACCAGATTTATAGTGGTTTCGGTTATCACGACCTACGTCCACCCTAGATTCCTCATCCATCGAAGTCACCAATTTTCACTAACGATCTTCCTTCAATGGGCGAAGATCAACTACTTTACAACTCCTTTTTCCTTTTCACATGTTTAGGTGAGAACCTTTAAAAGTCTCACACCTGTCTTAGAATGAAACTTATTCAAGAGGAGGGGAACTCTCAACACTTAGAGCTTTACAACACTTTCAATCATAATTTTTTGCTCACTTTTCTTACTCCTTCAAGTAAGAATAAGTGAAATTTTTATAGGCCCCAAATGGCTACAAAAATTAGAGCCAAAATTTAAAATTTTTGGATTTTCAGGATATAGGTGATATCACTGCCTGCATTGGGCGATACTACCTCTTGTAGTATTAAATTCTAGCGGTACTATCATAATCCTAGGAGGTACCATCGCTTGCCTAAGCGGTACCACTGCTTGACACAATTTGGGAGACTGTGTCATGGCAGTACCATTGCCTGACACAGCCTACAAGACTGTGTATTCTGGTGGTGCCACCGCCTAACCCAATTTTGAGCCACTGGATGGGTCTATCAATTGGTCTAAATTAGCCCAAATTAAGGCCAATGAGCCTTTAATTGAGTTAGCATAGTTATATCCAAATTTAACCCAATTAGGACCTAAACTACAATGATCAAGATAGAATGATTACAAAATAAGTATTATATGTTGTCTGACCTATCACTAGTTCATCCGGTGCTTTTCTAAACCTTTAGTACATCGTCCTCTCCTTTAATGTATTACTTGATCCATCGATATATCGATGCTCGCAACATTCGATCTTGGCGCAATGTCTGATTTTTTTTTGTCCGATGCCCGAACTCATGTCACGAAGTCTATCTTCCGGTATGCCGACTAATCCTCCAATCCAACATCCAATCTCCGACATGATCCACTCTATCCCAATGTATGATTCACCTATTTTAATCGATTTGTTTTTCCATGATTGAAGTTAGTTTTGCATCTTTTAAACGCTCATTAGATCATAACTTTATCAATTGATTTCATTATCAAAATTTGAGATTCAATAATCTTATTATTTTTTATGAGATAATCAATTGATGACGAAGTTTTAACTAAACTCCTCATATCTATATGGCATATTGAAGTAAAGCAAACTCGAACTAGAAAAGATTGATAACCTTTGAATTCAACAATGACTTTCACATCATAGCAGACATCATAAAATCATGAATATTGCATACATAATTTTAAATTATCATAATTTCAAAAACATCAAAGTGCTGTCGTAACATGCATGATTAAATCATCATCATAAATTCCCCTTCTTTGTCATCAACAAAAAGTAGAAAAGTGCAACTAGCAAGTTTTTGAAACATGAAAGCTAACAATTTGTAAATTAGCAATTTTTGCTTCTCTTGAGATCTGAAAGCTAGTAATTCTTGCTTCTCTTTTGAGATGTGTAAACTAGCAATATTGTTTCTTTTTTGAAATATGCAAGCTAGCACTTATTGCTTCTCTTAAGATGAGCAAGATCACACTTCTTTTTCTCCCCTTTGTCATTAGCAAAATAAGAAAGAGAAGGGAATGATTCAATGGTGCAAAAATTTGCATCAATGTCATCACCTCAAAAATGAAATATCAAGTCATGAATATTAAAAAATCATAAATTATTTTGACAAATCTCTTCTTTGTAAATAGCAAGAAGCAAGAATCATAGGAAATGATCTTAATTCAAAAGAAAAACTCAAGTCATGAAAATCAAGAAATCAAGATAATGATCCAAAAAATATATATGTGAAAATAGTTCATGCATTTGGAAGATTCAACATGCCTATCTCTCTTTTAATGAAATCAAATTATTCCTCATTCAAAGGTTTAGTAAAATATCTACTAATTGATATTTTGTGTCAATAAAATATAAAGATACATCATGATAATTAACATGATCACTAACAAAATGATGTCTAATATTAATATGTTTAGTTTAAAGTGTTGAATGAGATTCTTTATTAAATAAATAGCACTAATACTATCACATTTTATAGGATGTTTTTTTAAGTAAAGTCCATAATCTTTGAAAGTGTTTTCATCCCAATAACAACATGCACCTGCTGCTATAAATTCAGTCTCAATTATAGATAATGTAACAAAATTTTATTTCTTAGAAGACCAAGATACAAGTGTATGACCCAGGAGTTGACATATTCTAGATATGTTTTTTCTATCTATTTCTATATCCAACAAAGTCAGCATTAGCCAATCAATTCAAAATTTTTAAATTTTAGATACCATAATCCTAGATTAGAAGTTCCTTTTCAATATCTAAAAATCTTTTTAACTACTTTAAAGTGAGATTGTTTGGAACTAGATTGAAATCTAGCATAAATTCCAAAACTAAATAGTATCATGTCTAGTTGCTATGAGGTATAGTAAACTATCTATCATATCCCTTAAGTCTTTTGATCAAAACATTCTCCATTATGGTTCATATCTAATTTTGTAGAGGTGGTCATTGACGTATTAATAGCCTTAGTACTATCTATATGAAATTATTTTAATAGATCTAAAGCATACTTAGTTTGACTAACAAAAGTTTCATCACTTAGTTGCTTAATTTGAAATCTTAAGAAAAATATCAATTCACTCAGTAAACTCATTTCAAATTATTAGCTTATGCTTTTGGCAAATGACTCATATAAACATTCATTTATAGAACAAAACATAATAACATCAACATAAATTTGAACAACAAGAAAATTAGTTTCAAAATTTTTAATAAATAATATGGAATCGACCTTGCCTTTTGAGAGATTATTTTGAATAAGGAAAGAAAGAACTAAGCCTCTCAAATTGATTTAACTCATGCATTTGCAAGAACTCATAAATCATTTTTTAGAGCTGTCAATTTATTTTGGTTCACTTTGAGATAAAAAGATAACATTAGCACAAAAATTTTTAAATGAATAATGAATTTGAACACCTTTTGATGTATCTCCAATGATTGGCTCATTAGGATGAGTATCTATATACTTTCATTCCTTGGGTAAGGATTCTTTGAAAGTAGATGCATCCAAATTGCTTGGGAGAGGAGAATCTTTATTCAAATTCAACGTATTAAATTAAAAATCATCATCAAAATTATTTTTATTAAATTTAAGAAACTGATTAAAAACAACATGAATAGATTCCTCAATGACTAAAATTCTTTTACTGAAAACATGATAAGTTTTGGAAATAAAAAAATATTCAATAAATATGCCTTCATCGAATTTTACATCAAATTTTTCTAAGGCATCTTGTTCATTTAAAATAAAACATCTACAATCAAAAACTTTAAAATATGAAATGTTGGGTCTTTTATTATTTCACAATTCATAAGGAGTTTTAGAAAATAGTGATCTTACAATAACCCTATTCATGACATATCATATCGTGTTAACGACTTTAGCCCAAAAGTATTTGGGTAGGCTATGTTCATTAAGCATAGTTTTTGTCATCTCTTGTACACTTTGTTAGGACCTCAGATGAGTCGGGTCCTAATCAATTGAGTCGAGTCCTCATATTAGGCCTTATTGGCTAGTCTAGACTTGACATTAGGTTGGCTAGGAGGAGATTTGAGTCAATTGAAATAAATCAGCTCAAATCCTAGTAGGGTTAAGATTCGGTTGAATCAGAGTCGGGTTAGGAGTCAGAGTTGGATTCAGGTCGGAGTCAAGCTTGTAATCAACCCAATGAGCTGCCCACCTTGATGAGGGGAACTTGGCTAGGGTTGAGAAGAGGTGGCTAGGGTTTAGGGAGTAAGTTTTTGGAGTCTCTCTGGGAGTAAGGTTTTAGATGCCTATATAAGCACGTAGTCGCACCCAACTTTTTCATCAAGCAACACAACTTTTCTTCAAGCCATTGTGTTGATTACCAAGGAAGCAGGAATCCCTTAGAGTTCCGAGGATGCTAATCTCCTACAAAAATCGTTCTAGCGATAGAATTCTGTGGGGTTCTATCATTTGGTATCAAAGCTACGATCTTAGTGCTTCACTGCTCTTCTACATTTGCCACTACCATCCAACTGTCCACCACCACCCAAGCAATTCCTACAATTACTGTGATCGTCGCCGACTCCACTGTCATCACTCTTTGCCGTAGATCCATCATCTACTGCTGTTACACCAATTACAATAGGATCTAGTATTGCTCTTCTCGTAAGAACCTTACTACTTCTACAATTAATGGCCCACAAGCCATTCACATGCTACAAAAACTTTTCATCACAAAGCTGCTATCTTTATGACGAAAGTTACACTGCAAAATTTCAGCTGCATACTTGCGGCCATTGGTCGATCTTGCTGCCATCTTTTTCTGATGAAATCTTCCATATATTTTACATCGGCTTGGCTTTCATCATCATCAGTTCCTTGCTGAAATCATCTCTATAATGTTGGTATACCACTGAAACTTTTCGTCCCAAAACTACTGATTTTTTTGATAAGAATTTTGCTGGCAAAAGAATTATTGATGCTTCTTGCTATATCTCTACCAAATTGTTGCCAAGTAGCTGCCGACTCTTGCTGTCAACATCACCCATTCCTTGTTGTTAAAACTATCCCAAATTATTGGTACGCTGTTGGAAATTTTCATCATGAAACTGCTGTCTCTTTGACAAAAATTATGTTGCCACCATCTCCCTTTTCCCTTTCAACCACAGAAAGCATCGTTGCTACACAACACTGCCAACAATGATCTCTTGCTGCCATCTGCCTTGGTCATGGCTAGTAGCAATCTCTCGCAGTCAACAGCATCTATCTTGATTGTGGCTAGTAGTGATTTCTCGTTGCACAATGCTGCTAGCAACGATCTTCTGCTCTAACACTCATTGCCCACCACTGCCATCTCTGCTTCCGCTGCTCTCCGCAGTAATCTTTCAACTGCTACCCCTCCTTCACCATCGCCACCACTGCTGTTCCCAGGCCGGGACCATTGGTGAACCTTGGTGATGTCGTTCCTAGTTGTGCCATCAACGCTCATTTCCCTCTTATTCCTTGCTTGACACCACCATTGCTATCGCTGCCTTCCCTTCCTCTGTCCACCACAACTACCCTGTTCCCTCTTCCTTAGCCATAAGGAAGATTGCCTCTTTCCCTCTGCTTGTTCAGCGAAAGATTGCAGCAATGGAAAAGGGTTCTTTCAATCTTTCCTCGAAGTGCTCTTGAAGCAGCAGTAGCCCATCCTGCTCGAGCAAGAAAGGGACACATTGTCAATCGCCTCCTCTCGCCGACATCACTGCCTCCTCTGCCTTCTTCCCTACTCCTTAGTCGCATGGATGGTAGCCCCATCAGAGTTCAGGGATACCACCAGAACCTGCTTCAGTCATGCATAGCAGCATCGTTGCCCCTCCCTTGTCGTCGCCACCCGTTGCTCCTGCAATATATCACCTCATCCACCTGTAGCCACGCAGCCAGCCGCTCCCTCCTCCGTCGCTATCACTTTTGCAGCTGCTACCACTCACTGCTGCAACTACCTTGCCTACTCCCACATCCTCTACAACAGCCCTCGGTCGTCGCTTGCAGCCACATTGTCGTTGACCGTCACTGTCCCTTCCTACTATCGCCCTTGTCGCTACTACCACCACCCTCTCCTTCGGCCTTCCTCAGTTGTCGACATGATAGATTTAGAGTCTTATGCCATGGCATCGATAGATCTGATCGATGTCAAGTTGGAGGCTTTCGAGATATGCATGGAGAACAAACTACATGCAGATTAGAATGATTACCGAGCTCGATAAGATCGTAGCAAGGTGAGAGTTTAGATCACAAAGAGAACCCTCTGGAGAAAGAAGAACATGTGATAGATCTAGCATCTACATGCATGAGGGTGGACTTTCCTCAATGAGAAGATATAGACCCGATGGGATGACTTTCGTGCATGGAGCGCTACTTTTGTTATCACCAAAACCCATAGGCTTCCATGGTCGACATTACTGCCATCCATCTAGGAAGAGAAGCTCTGCAATGGTATAATTGATACAAGCACACCTACAGAGTCCCAACATGGAGGTAATTCAAGAGTGGGTTGCTACTCCGCTTTAAACCATCAGAGCACGAAAATATCGACGGCCAACTTACAAAACTCTGCCAGACCTCCATTATTCAGGAATACCAGACCAAGTTTGAAAGATTCTCTAACTAAATAAGACACTGGTCTGAAAAACTATTGTTAGGGACTTTCATCAAGGGGTTGAAGCCGGAAATCCAAGAATAAGTCAAAGCGTGATGACCCTACACGATGACGACAACTATCTCCTTCGTGCGACTACAAGAAGAAAGGCTGAACCAAGATGCCCGGAGGACCAAAGCACCACTCAGCAGCATATAGACCTTCGACCCCATCTACTATCGATTGACACTCCTAGTTGAAGGAATTGATGAGGGAAGAACATCGCGACAAATCCATGAGAGGCTTGTTTCGGCACTACGACGAGTCTTGGAGCTGTGACCATCGCTGCAAGAAGGAGAGGCTCATGAGGATTGAACCTAAATATGAAGAGGAGGACCTCAAGGAGGAGGAGAACACAAAGGAGGACCAACGGCTTGTCACGGACTTAGCAGAATTTGCCTAAGCCGTGTGTCACCCTTGCGATAAACTTGTAGACTTAGCTAGAATTGCCTAAGTCACGAAGTAACCTTTGTCTAATGTTCCAGACTTAGCTAGGATTGCCCGTAAAGGGTCAGCCCAATTGTAACCTTGTGCGGGTCCTGAAGGACCTGTAAAAAGAGAAGTTGATTAGTTTTGAAAGCAAGTGACATACAAGTCCCGATGTCTCGCAAAGAATTTAGTTCTTATAAGCAATTTGTCGAACACCTTGAGTGCAGCAGAAAAAGAGAGAAAGAGAGTGAAATAGGACTTTAGAGGGATGTAAGAACGATTATAAGTCTACAAACGATGGTTCTCAAGGATGCTAGACGCAAAACACTTCAATTTCTTTGAATGCTCACGCCCAACTACTATCCCGAAGCCCCATCCAGCCCTATACCACTCGGGGGGTTCCAAAGGGCTGAGATGGTCGATGTTTTACTCCGCTCAGCTCGGTCATTGTAGCACATGAAAATGACCAAAAGTTGGGCAGTTTTGGCCTGTTCTGGCTTCGCGCAATGAGCAATCATTCTGCAGCATGACAGATTATTTTTGCTCACAATTCATAGGCAAAATCATACAAAACCAAGGCAAAACAGGCTTCAAGCACGTGTACAAGTAACAAAAGCAACGAACGATTCATGGAACGAAGAGTTACAGTTGAGCGATGACCGTTCATGACATTCTCTCCCACTTAACTTATCGACGCCCTCGTCAACGCTTGTTGATGTGCTTTGACATAGGTTTCTCCATATCGTAGGGCATCTTCTGGCTCCCAACTGACTTTTGTCTGGGAAATCTTTTGCCACTTCACCAAGTACTCAGTTTGCTCTGCTCCATTGTATAGCTTAGTTTTACGATTTGCTAGAATAGTATCAACTCACTTTTCGTATGAGGCTCTGATTGGGGGTAGTTAAGTTAAAATATTTTATGAGGTATCTTGTAAATCTAAATGATAGGCTTTCAAGTTGCTTGCATGGAAGACATTATGAATTTTAAACCATGTGACAGTTGCAACTTATAGGAGATGTTGCCTACTCGGCTGATGATCGAGAAATGCCCTTCATACTTGCATACCAATCCTTTATGTACTTTATGCCTAAAGAACTGGAGTGATGCTAGTTGGAGCTTTACCAACACCAAGTCACCAAATTTAAATTCCCGGGGTTGTCTTCCCAAGTCTGCCCACTTCTTTATCTTTTGGACCGCCTTTTCTAAGTAGGCCCGAGCAATATCTATATTTCGATGCCATTCTTTTACAAAGTGATATGCCGACGGACTACTCCCCGTATATCCAATAGCCAATGTATGAGGAGTCGACGATTGTTGTCCTATGATAATCTCGAAAGGGCTCTTGTTGGACACAGAGCTTCGCTGTAAGTTGTAGGAGAATTGGGCTATGTCCAACATCTTCACCCAATCTCGTTGGTTAGCACTCACATAGTGCCGAAAATATTATTCTAACAGTAAGTTAATTCTTTCTGTTTAACCATCCATTTGGGGGTGGAGACTTATGGAGAAGTATAACTTTGATCCCAATAGCTTGAATAGCTTAGTCCAGAATCATCCCAAGAACCGAGAATCTCGATCACTATTGATATTGTGTGGGACTCCCCAATACTTCACCACATTCTTCATCATCAACTTCGCCGCCTCTTCTACTGAACAATGTAGGGGTGCAGCAATAAACATTGCATAATTTGAAAATCGATCGACAACTACAAGTATTAATCCAAGTCTCCCTATTGCGGGCAAGCTTGATATGAAGTCCAAGGAAATGCTCTCTCATGGCCTTTCGGGCACCGACAACAGCTCTAAAACACTTCAATTTCTTTGAGTGCTCACGCTCGACTACTATCCCGAAGCCCCATCCAGCCCTGTGCCACCCAGGGGGTTCTAGAGGGCTAAGATGGTTGACGTTTTACTCAGCTCAGCTCGATCATCATAGCACGTAAGAATGACCCAAAACTAGGTAGTTTTGGGGTAGTTTTAGCCTATTCTAGCTTCACGAAGCGAGCGATTATTCTACATAGACTATTTATACTCGTAATTCCTAAGCAAAATCACACAAAACCAAGGCAAAACAAGCTACCAAGCATATGTACAAGCAATAAAAGCGACGAATGATTCACAAAATGAAGGGTTGTGGTTGAGCGACGACCGTTTATGACAGGCTGGTCGAATGTATGACTCACTCTCTATCCGGCTATACCAACCTGTAAATAATGAAAGTTGAAGTATCTCGTAAGCAGCAGCCCATCACCATCCTCACCGACACTAGGAGCTCCAACAACCTTATGAACAATAAAGGAAAACAGGTGATCTTACACTGGCAACGTGGGAGCAAAGTAACGATGGTCTCGACACAGCGCTTAGAGAAGCTTGTTGAAATTTCAGGCACCTCCACCGAATCGAGCCAACTACTTCCTACCAAGCTGCACGACCTCCGTATACTGATCTTGCAAGTAGAACCATCCACCCATATTCGGTCATATTACTGTCAACATCTTCAGAAGGCTGAAGCTAAGAGGATCGTCTAGGAGATGTTGGAGACATATATTATTTGGCTATGATTTTTCCCTGCAATGACACTTTATCTCCAAAAGCTCAACCTTTTTATCTATAGGGACAACCTCTTCATGAATGCCACCTCCAACTGAACCAACTATGGTTTCTGATGTAGCACTCCCAGATCTCAGGGTACTTCCACAACCTCTCCTAGGAGTGGACCACGCTGTATGAAGTCTTCTCTGTTGATGATCTCCGCTCCACCATCGATGATCGCAAGAAGATCGAGCTTCTCCAGCAGTAGTACTGATATGGAATCTATGACGACAAAGCTCACTAGCCGGAGATCAAATTTATGAAGAAACATATCAATAATCAAGAAGACGGCATCATCACATCCACCATCTATAGGAGTAAGAGAGGGATCACTTGTAGGGCCTAACAAAACATGTTGGCTGCTACGCTGGACAACATCACCATGGAGAAAGATGCCCCCCTTTGGCCAAGTAAAACATCAGCCCCCATAGCCATGATGCCATCTACATTAATGCTACCATTTTCAGATCATGGCAAGGTGTTCGTGATTAGAGCGGATCCATGAGGAGTTGAGACCACTACCGCCCTCAAGCAAGATGGTCGAACGATGGTCTACATCAAAGCTCTCCTTTCACTTCACACGAGGCTTCTAAGCTACAATAAGGAGATACTAATCGTTGCTGAATTTGAAGCTTGGCTAGCATTAAAGAACAACTATACAATCATACATGCAAGAAGAAGCAGCCACTTAACAAACATCGGAGCAGGAGGATGTTTGCTATTAAAGACCGAGCCTTCCTTCATCTTCAGCCCTACCAATAGTAATTTATGAAGACTCAAGCCTCGAGGAAGTAGTCTCCCTGTTACTTTAGACCTTGCAAAATTGAAGAACACAATGGAGCTATGCCTTACGGATCAGATCTATATGCTGAATCAAAAATGCATGTAATCCTCTATGTGTCCTACCTCAAGTGAAAGTTTATAGAGGATGACTCAGCCCATATCCATCCACCTAACACCCAAGTTGATGAAGAGACCCAGTTCTAGCTGGAGATTATACGGGATTGTAGGATTGTGACACATCACCGTCTAGACACTACTATATATGCTGGACCACAGGAGCATAATGCCCCTACCATAGGGTCATGAGGGAGCTTCATGGGGAGTTGCAGATCAGGACCCATTGTCTTGTAGTCTCAACCTTGAGGACAAGGTTGATTTGAAGAGGATAGGTCTGTTAGGACCCCAAATGAGTTAAGTCATAGTTGATTGAGTCAAGTTCTTAAATTAGGCTTATTGGCCAGCCTACACTTGACATTAGGTTGGCTAGGACGAGATTTGAGTCAATTGAAATAAATCTGCCCAAATCCTAGTAGAGTGAGGATTTAGCTTAACTGGAGTCAGGTTAGGAGTCATAGTTGGAGTCAGGTTATGAGTCAGAGTTGGATTCGGGTCGGAGTCAAGCTTGTATCAACCAAATGGACTACCCACCTTGATAAGGGAAAGTTGGCAAGGGTTAAGAGGAGGCAGCTAGGGTTTAGGGAGTAAGTTGTTGGAGTCTCTATAGGAGTTAGGGTTTTGGATGCCTATATAAGCATGTAGTCGTATCCCACCTTTTCATCAAGGAACATAACTTTTCTTCAAGCCATTGTGCTGATTACCAAGAAGGGAGGAATCCCTGAGAGTTCCAAGGAGGCTGATCCCCTACAAAGATCATTCCAGTGATAGAATCTTGTGGAGTTCTATCACACTCCTATTTTTTCTATCAATAACTTCATTTTGTTATAGATTTCTTGGAGTAGTGAAATTGTAGTCATACCCATGTAACTCATAAAAATCTTAAAAATCATGATTTTTAAATTTACCACTATGATCACTATAAATAGACAAAATCATAAAACCCTTTACATTTTAAACTAGTTTACAAAATTTTGAAAAACATTTACAGTAATCACTTTTATGTGTCAAAAAGTATGTCCAAGTATATCTACTATAGTCATTTACAATTACAAAAATATAATTACTACCTCCAAGACTTGTAATGTAAATTAGTCCAAATAAATTCATTTGAATTAATTCTAACGGTCTAGAGATACTTACTTGATTTTTTGATTTAAAGCTACTCTTTATTTATTTACCTAATTAGCATACATCACAAATTTTATCTTTGATAAATTTAATTCTAGGCATAATACATCTGACAAGTTCTTTAGTTGTAATTTGTGAAATTAATTTTATACTTACATGACCTAATCTTCATGTCAAAATCATGCATCAACATTTAAAACAAAAAAAATAGGTTTTGTCATGAAAATCATCAAGATCAATTGTATAAACGTTATTGTTCTTTAACACAATCATGGATTTATCTTACGTGGTATATCTATAAAGCATGCATTAGATTCAAATTTGATATTACATCTTTTATTATATAATTGACTAATACTTAGTAAATTATGTTTTAAGCCATCAGCCATCAACTAATGAATCATCTTTAATTAATAGGTTTGATTTGTTACTGATATTTCCAATATCAATGACATACCCTCCATCTTGGCTAATGAGCTTAGAGAAATGTGTTGGATCTTCGGTTATATGCTTTGAGCATCCACTATCAAAATACTATCTCTTGCTCCTAACTTTTGATTATAAACATATCTACAAGAAAGGGGGGTATATTTTAGGTACCCATTTAACTTTGGGTCTCTCATGAATAGATCTACCTATCTTGATTATTAACATTGAGTTGTTTATGGTTCCTTTAGGAACCCAAACTAATTTGTGTGAGCTATATTTTTTAAATAAATATTTATAAATATAATGTCCATATCTATCACACAAATTATATTAATTTTTACAAATATAGTCGGCTTTTATTGAGTGTTACTACTCATAAAATTGATTCCTTCTTTTCTATGGATATGACATTTGTTCGCAAGGATCATATTTAATGATTTCTTTTCAATTTTAAATATTCTAATATTTATTGTAGAACTATATTTTCCTTTTTGACTAAGTCTAACTCTTCACATTGAGTACAAAAGGTTAATATGCAATTATCATGCTTATGTTTTAATTTTTTAAATTTACTAGAGAGAGAATCATAATCCTTTTTTAGCAATTTATATTTCTTACCAACTAATTTAAACTAATTATATAAATCATGAAAAGCACCTAATAATTTACTATCAGGTAAAGAAGATCCGTTTGAGTCACATACCTCATTGCCGAAAGCCATTAATGTGTAGTTCGCCACTTCGTCTTTGTTAGTTTGTTCTTCATCTTCAGATGCATATGATTCATCCCAAGTTGCCTTAAGTGTTTTCTTTTTCTTTGGTAACTTCTTATTCAGTTGAGGAAATTCACTTTTGAAGTACCCGGTTTCTTGCATTTATAGCAAATGACCTTTTTGAGTTTATTTTTGTTCTTAGCGTCTTATTTTACAAGGTTTGTTTTGTTTCTTTTTATAAATTTTATAAATTTTCTTATTATGAGTGCCAAGTCATCATCACCACTTGAGCAATCGCTCAAGTGATCTTTTTTGGTTCTAAGTGTCACATCCTTCCTGTTCTTTGAAAAGTTATTCTTCAATTTTACATGTGTCATACAAGTCATCTCATAGGTCATTAATGACCTGATAAGTTCTTCAAGTGAAAAATAGTTTAAGTCATTTGCTTCTTGTATTATAGTTACTTTTGATCCCCACATGTTGGAAGAGATCTTAGAATTTTATAAATAAGTTTAAGATTAATAAAAGATTTACCAAGAGCTTTCAAACCATTGATATTTGTAAAACATGTGTACATCACTAATGATTTTGCTTGACTTCATTCGAAATAACCCAAAATTATGTAGCAAGAGATTAATCTTAAATTTTTTAACTCTACTTATGGCTTCATGTTTAACTTCAAGTATGTGCTAAATATCGTGTGCAGTTTCACATATAGAAATACGATTAAATTTATTTTTATCTAAAGTACAAAATAAAACATTCATAGCTTTCGCATTTAAAGAAAACTATTTTTTCTCTAGATTATTCCATATGTTCATTGGTCTAGAAGATTTTTGAAAATCATATTCGTATTTTCCACATTCATGTTTTCCAATACATGTAGTATGTTCTATTGAACATAGGAGGATGAGTAATAGAATGACCCTCTTGAATGCTGGCAAAAATCATTTAGTCTCTCTTGGATGTTAAACCAACTAAGAGATACTTAGCTCTGATAGCAACTGTTAGGATTGTATCGACACTAAGAGGTGGGTGGGGGGTTGGTGTGTGTGAATTAGTGTATTTATAAAATTACATTGATTTAAAAAAATCATTCGACGAAAACATATTGTAAATGCTTTTTGACTTGAAAAGTGAGTAAAATATTGTGAGCAACTAAATCAGTAAGCAATAAGAATGAAAAGGACAAAGGAAAAGAGCACATCAGATTTATAGTGGCTCGATCATCGCGACATATGTCCACTCTCGATTCCTCCTTTGTCAAGGCCATCGGCTTTCATTAATTATCTTATTTCAATAGGCAAAGATCAACTATCCTTATAACTCTTTTTTCCTTTTCACGGGTTTAAGAGAGAACCTTTACAAGTCTTACACCTTCCTTAGAATGAAACCTAAACTTAAAAAGGAGGAAAACTCTTAACACTTAGAGCTTTACAACACTTTCAAACATAATTTTTTGCTCACTTTTCATGCTTCCTCAAGCAAGAATGAGTGAGGTATTTATAGGTTCTAAATGGCTTCAAAAATTGAAGCTAATATTCAAAATAAATTACAGGGTATAGGTGGTACCCACCGCCTGCATTGGCCGATATTACGGCTTGTAGTATTAAATGTTGGCGGTACTACCGTCAGCCTGGGCGATACCACCACTTGACATAGCCTATAAGACTATATCGTCTGGTAGTGCCATCGCCTAACCCAATTTTGGATCACTGAATGGGGCTCCCAGTAGGTATAAATAAGCCCCAATTAAAGCTCAATGGGTCCTTAATTGAGTTAGCATTGTTACACCTAAAAACTAACTCAATTAAGACCTAAACTATGACGATCAAGATATAACAATTATAAAACAACAATCCTATGTTGTCTAATATATCATTGGTTTATCCGGTGCTTCCTCTGAAACTTTGGCGCATCATTCTCTCCTTCAGCGTATTGCCTGATCCATCGGCATGTTGACTCTCGCAACATTCGATCTTAGCACAATGTTTGATTCTTCTAGCCCGATACCCAAACTCATTGCACAAAATCTATCTTCTGGCACGTTGACCGATCCTTCGGCTCAACATCCAATCTCTGACATGATCCACTCCATCCCAACATATGATTCACTTGCTTTAATCGATTTATCTTTCCATGGTCAAAATTAATCATGTGTCACTTAAATACTTATTAAATCACAACTTCATCAATTAATTTCATAATCAAAGTCAAAGATTCAATAAAATATTATTGATATCTAATTTGTTTATCATCTATCCATGAGTGAGAGCAAGAGAAAGAACAAGATGTATTATTTGTGATTTGATTATCGAACTAAAAGTTTCATGATAGTCCACTCTAGGACATTGATGGAAATCCCTTAGTGACAAGCTGAGCTTTCTAACAAGCAATACTTCAATTAGAATTCTAATAAGCAATACTTCAATTTGAATTCCACTTAATTCTATAAACCCATTTTTAATCAATGATGTTTTGATTAGAAACATGAGCAACTAACTCTCAAGTTCCATTCTTTATAAGAGTATTAAGCTCTTCACACATGATCTCTCTCTAATTTGGATCTTTAATAGCTTGAGTGGCAGAGGAGGATTCAAGTGTTAGAGGAATGAGATGTTTACGAGTGAGATAAAAAAAATTCTTAAGAAAATTATTTTGTGATCGGGTGATCGTGGTGTGGGTAGGTTAAGGGGATGTGGATGTTTGTGGAGTTAGATTGGAGGTTGAAAGTGATGGACCATATTTTGAAGATGACTTGCTCAAAGGTAAGCCGAAAGATGCTCGTGATGTGGTATTTGCCTGATGAAAATCAACCAGCAATTGTTTAAGTCACTAGCTTGCATTTGAGTTAGAGGGGACGAATGTATCTGAATAGGAACCAATGAAGTCGATGCATAGATGAAACTTAGTAGTGACTCATGAATGGAAGGTGAGGATGCATGATTACCTACCAAGGAGGGTTTTTAAATAGAATGTTAGAAGAATCATGAATAGAAGGGGATTTAGTTGGTAAAGAATATTGAGCAATAGAAATTTTAAAAATATAAATATTACAATGATGGTGACATATTTGATCAATTTGACATGATATGTGGATTTATTCTTATTGAGAAACTATGAGAGCATCACATGCGCAACTGAAAAATAAAACAAAAAGTTTTTCATGCCTATCACGTCGTCGTACAACGATTGATGCGTAAAAAATCATAAAATCGAAAAACTACAAATCGTGTGAGATATATTATATAGAGAGATCGTATATCTCTGAAACTTTTAGATCCAATGGAAGAATATTATGGAGGTCAGATGTCCTCCTTTCTAGCAGTATCTACATAGTAGATTGATGCAACAATGCTCCTCAAATCATAGCAAAAAGCCTGTAACTCTTGTGCACTTTCTTCATAGCTTTTGTGTACTATCTTGCAACGAACATGGAAGAGATCTCATATCTTCTTCCATGTCCTCTTGCAACAGGGAGAAGGGTTGTTGATTGAGAAGAGACGGGAGGGAGGAGAATAAGAGGGGGCAACCAAAGATACAGCCTATCACCTTGTTGGCCGCCCCTACCTTATATTTATAGAGAACCACCTAAAACCCTAATGGATCATATCTTAGTGGGTATTGGATCTCTATTCAATTACCTACACGTCTTAGATTATTAGATCTATATCCAATAATCTCAATTCACCTCTAATTGGGTCTCATGCAAGGAGTCCATTAATATTGGGTCTCATCTAATGACAATAAGGGCTTATTAGATAACTTATATCCAATCCTCTACTTGCTGCAATCATCCACCATATGTGTGTGACCCTCTATACCCAATACCGAGCTGGCCATGAGTTTCACCCATCAGAACTCCTTCTGACTTAGTGAATTATTATCTCATAATAATTCGCTCAACTCATCGACTAGAAATGTAATAGGCCAATATGTCATAGTCCCCAAACGATATAAGGGATATAATCCATTAGACCTATCTATCCTCAGTTACCATATATCTATAGTCCATCATCTATCTAATATGCCATAAATCGTATATTGGGAATGGTACTGTCATGCCTCATATGAAATCCATCAATATCGCTCTAATTGGATTCTCCCAGGAAATTCCTCTCTCAATCCGAACAACCTTGCCCAAGGATTTACTTAAGAGATAACACACGAGATATTCCTCTTGTAATATCAATCGTGGATGATCCTCTATTGACACTTAATTGCCTTCGTAAGGTTCGCTACCAATCCTGATAACCGACTGTATTAGGCCTGAAACTTTCTTGACCTGTAAGTCTGACGTTAAAGAATATATTACTCAAATAAGACATCCTTGGTGTCTCAAGTCTAAGCGTCAAACACATAACTGGACTGTGAAATTACTGTCTGACATTATATATCATTAACCATCCAGCATTTTGTAAGTGAATCAATCGGTGAACCCATTCTTCAATGAGCACCTATATTGTACCCTTAGTGTCCTCACATCAACGACTATGAGACCAACTACCTCTATCATATGGATGAGTATATAGTACATCGGTTTGTCTGATTATCTTGATGCCCCTCTCGAGTAACCTTTGGTTGAGATTATTTATGGTCTATATTTAAAGATGAATTGATTTCATTATTATTATCTCATTACGATTTGATTCTCATTACATAGATCAAATGACATCACAATATATGTAACATACAACATAAAGTGAGAATATCATAATAATAATAATAATAATAATAATAATAATAAAAAGATCGTGCAGTATATCACACATGTCATCACTCATGTGATTGACTTGTAGGACATCTGAAACCAGCAATCTCTAACTTGACATAAAGTCAATCACCTATATGTCTGATCTCTATCAGACCATTGTGACACTCAAAGACAATCTTACACGACTTTGTGAGTTGATCTACTACTAATTATAGGTGCCCTACAAGCCAATGCGTGAGTGATGACACATGTGACACACTGCATAATCTTTTTACATTATTATCATCGATATCTTCTCATATTATATTATTTATTTTATATATATTGTGATATCCTTGGTTCTATATAATAGGAGTCGGATCATGATGAGATCATGATAATGAGACTGATTCACATTTAAATATAGATCTTAAATAACTCTGGTTATAAGTTATTTGATAGGACATCGAGATAACCATATAGACTGGCGTACTGTATACTTGTTTATATGATGAAAGTAGCTGATCTCATATCTACTCGTGTGGGAACACTAAGAGTACAGTTTAGGTGCTCATTGGAGAATGAGTTTACTGATTGATCCGCTTATGGAATGTTGTATAGTTAATAATACCTAATATCATAAAGTAATTTTATAGTCTCAATTATATGCCTAGTCCTTAGACTTAAGATACCAAGGTTGTCTTGTTTAAGTCTTCCTTTATTTGATGCTAGACTTATAGGTCTGGAGAGTTCTAGATTTGGTTCAACCAGTTATCTAGATTGGTAGCCAACTTTATTAAGACAATTGAGTGTTAATAAAGAATCATCCATTCTCGGTATCACGAGAGAAATATCATGTATGTTCTTACTCGAATAGATCCATGGCTAGGGTCGTTCGCATTGAGAGAGGAGTTCTTCGGGAGAATCCAATTAGAGCGAGACTTGGATGAATTCTGTATATGACCTAATAGTACCATGCCCAATATACGGTCTCTGGGATATTAGATAGATGATAGACTATAGATATATGATAATTGAGGATAGATAGGTCCAATAGATATGATCCCCTGTATTATTTTGTGACTATGGTGAAGTGACCTAATACATCCATATTCGATGAGTTGAGTAAATTGTTATGGGATATCAATTCACTGAGTTAGAAGGAGTTCTGATAGGAGGAACTCACGACCAGTTTGGTATAAGGCCTAGAGAGTCACACATATATGATGGATGATTACAGCGAGTAGAGGATTGGATATGAAGAATCCAATTGGCCCCTGATCTCATTGGATGAGACCCAATATTGATGGATCCCTTGCATGAGGCCCTATTAGAGGCCAATTGAGATTATTGGATAGAGATAAAATAATCCAAAGAGTGAGGCAACTGGATGAAGATCCAATACCCACTAAGATAAGATCCATTAGGGTCTTTGGTGGCTCTCTATAAATAAGTGCCAGGGGCAGCACAATAGTGATAGCTTGCACCATTGGCCATCCCCTCCTATTCTCCTCCCTCCTTTATCTTCTTAATCGACCAGCCCCTCCCTATTGCGAAAGGGTAGCGATGAAGATAGAATATCTTCTACCATGAGTGCTACGAGAAGGTGTACAAGAGTTATGGATTTTTGGGCTACGATTGGAGGAGCATCACTACAATGATCCATCATGTTGATACTATTAGAGAGAAGGGCGTTTGACCTCCTTCATCCTCTCTATCTAGATCTGAAATTTTAGGGATATATGATCTCCCTAAGTAATCAATCTCACACTAGTCGTAGTTTTTAGTTTTGACGATTTTTTATGTTGGGAAATCTATGATCGACATCTCATGCATAGCAAAAAAAGTAAAAACAAAACTCAGATTTTTGAAGTTGAGTATTTAAACATTATGCGATGATTAGTGCACAAAAAATCTATAAAACCTGAAAAGTGCATGAATTATGAGAGATGTATTACCTAGGAAGATTGTATATCCCTGAAAATTTCCAGATTCGAAGGAGAAGACGAAGGAGCACTCGCATACTCTTCTTTAGTGATAATCCACATGACAGATGCAACAATGAGGCTCCTTAGCTGCGGGATCAACCTCTCCACACTTTTAGGCTAAGGAGAAGGAGAAAAACTTTGAGGAGAAATAGGAGACTTCTCTAGCTCTCTCTCTCTCTCTGGCTCTCCTTTGGCTCTCTCTCTCTCTCTGGCTCTCTGGCTCTCCTATTTATAGAGGTGAATGAGCATATTCCTGAATGGATTATGTTCACATTGGGAATTAGATCTCTATCCAATTACTTGATCCTATTGGATCTCATCTATAGGATCCAAATCAGGATCTCCGTAAATATCTCATATCTACACCTCTACTCGTCGTAACATCTACCATATATGTGTGTGACCCTCTGTACCCAATACCGAGCTAGTCGTGAGTCACTCTCATCAGCTCCTTCTGATATAGTAAATTATCATCTCCATAATAATTCACTCGACTCATCGATTATGGACGTACTAGACCATTACACCATAATCTTAAGACGATACAGGGGGATCAAATCCATTAAACCTGTTTGTCCATAATTTTCTTTTTTTGGTAAGTAAACTGCTTGTATGTCCATCTGTTTATCCACAGCTACCGTATATCTATAGTCTCTCATCCAACTAATATCCCAAATACCGTATATTGGGCATGGATACTGTCGGGCCATATACGGAATCCTTCTAAATCTCGCTCTAATCAGATTCTCCTAGAGAACTCCTCTCTCAATCTGAATGACCCTAGCCAGAGATTTTATCTGAGCGAGCATACATGGGATATTCCTCTCATGATACCGAGATTGAATGATCTTTTATTGACACTTAATTATTTTCACATGGTTAGCTACCAATCTCGATAATCGATCGTACCAGATCTGAATATTTCCAAACCTGTAAGTTCAGTATCAAAGAAATGAGTATTCATACAAGGCATCCTTGGTGTCTCAAGTTTAAGGACAATGGAATTGCTATCTAACATTAGTAATAAGATCTGATTTTCTTATCAAATCTTAAGTTCCAACATCGAGAAGCCAATAGCCTCCTCAAAGGTCTGAGGATCAGCATCTTAGGTGTCCTCTCTATTAATATATCTCACATATCTCTCAGAATGATGTGACACTCTGCCAAATCTACACAAAACTAGAACTTATATGTCAGGTACCTGAACAAATCTGGTCTCTAGAATGGTGCCTGAGCTAGGTTCTCTAACATCACTCAACTCTATCATCCTCCCACTATCCCTGCCAAGAATATGTTCCTTCTCAAGGAACACTGCCCTCTTAGCAACAAAAATCTTTTGGTCCTCGTAGTGATAAAAATAATACCCATAAGTCCCATTGGGGTATCCACGAACTTGCACCATTCCGCCCTTGATTCTAACTTATCGGGATTGTATCTTTTAACGTGCGTAGAGCAGCCCCAAATCTTAACAACCTTAAGATCGGACTTTCTCGCTTTCCATATCTCATATGACATAGACACTACAGATTTAGATAAAATTTTGTTTAGAAGGTAAGCTGCAGTCTCTATGGCATAATCCCAGAATGAGATGGGGTAGGTCGACGAAACTCACTATAGACCATGTATAACAGCGTGTGATTCCTCTTTTCTGATACACAATTAAGCTAAGGTATATAAGGAGATGTTCATTGAGATAGTATCCTATGGTCCTTGAGGAATTGAGTGAACTCTATACTCAAGTATTCTCCTCCTTGATCTGATCGAAGAGTCTTATTACTCTTTCTAATCTGATTCTCTACTTTATTCTTATATTCTCTAAATTTCTTAAAGGTCTCAAACTTTTAATTCATCAAGTACACATATATATACCTAAAGAAATCATCAGTGAATATAATGAAGTATGAGTAACCACCTATAGCCTAAGTCGACATATGACCACATACAATTACCCTATATCTCTAATATCTTAGAGATCGTATATTGATCATGATATTATCAGGCCTCATATGAAATCCATATAAGTTTGGTTCTAAAAAGATTTTCCTAAAAGAACTTCTCTCCCAATCCGAATGACCCTAGCCAGGGATTTGCTTGAGCAAGAATACATGGAATATTCCTCTCATGATACCAAGAGTGGACAATCCTCTATTGATACTCAATTACTTTCATAATGTTGGCTATTAATCCCGATAAATGATTGTACTAGATTTAAAATTTCTAAACTTCTAAGTCCGACATCAAAGAAATGAGTACTCAAATAAAGCATCCTTAGTGTCTCAAGTCTAAGGACCAGAGAAATAACTTGGACAACGAAATCATTATCTAAAGTCAAGTATTATTAACTATCCAGCATTTTGTAAGCTAATCAATTAATAAACTTATTCTCCAATGAGCACATATACTTATCCTTAATGTCCCCACATGAGCGACGATGATACCAGCCACCTCCATCATATGGACAGGTATACAGTACATCGATCTATTCGGTTATCTCGATGTCCCCCTCGAGTAACCTATGACCAAGATTATGTAGGATTTATATTTAAAGGCAATTTGGTTTAATTATCATGATCTCATCATAATCCAATTCTCATTACATAGATCCAAAGACATCACAATATATACAATTGACAACATAAAAGGAGAAGAATATTAATAATAATAATATGTAAAAGAAATTATATAGTGTGTCACACGTGCCATCACTCATGTGATTGGCTTGTATCACCTATATCACGATTCAAGATCATGCCTATTACATAGAGATGTCACTGGTGATCTGAAGACATGGTATGTTTGTTTAAGTCTCTTGATGACATATCATCAAATAAAACTCTTCTTGTAGTGATGGTGATGACTTAATCAAACATCCTTATTGGTTGAGTCCCTCGAGACCATGATAGTTTGGAGGTCAAATAAGATGGAAATCACAAGGAGTTATGATTGGCCAGAGTTACCTACCTTTTAGACTTAGTATGATTAGTCGAATCCCTCATGGTTACACTAAAATGTCAATTGGATTCTGATCCCTGCTAGAAATTTGTTGAAGATTTTTATTTCACGTGTTAAGGATATCATGTGATTCGCTAAAAAAATAATATAAGTAGATTAAGATAGAAGTTTATAGTTTAATAGTTTATTTTTTAAAATATATATATTATTTATTTATGTTACGTCTCTTGTTTGTCAAAAACATGTCGCTTTCAAACCCTCTACCTGTAATACTTGATACCAATTGGCTCACTAGTCCAAACTATACAGATTGGCTCCACAACTTAAAAATTGTTCTCATAACGGAGAAAATTACATATGTTCTTGATATGATATTGCCCACGCCAGAGGAAGGGGTAAGTGAAGATGAGATCGCATGCTACGTAAAGTACATAGATGATTCCACTCTTAATTGGGAAGTGCTATATGTTAGTCCTTATGACTCTTGAGCTACAGAAGTAGCACGAAAGCATATATGTGAATTTCATCCTCCATCTTCAGAGTTGTTTAAAAAATAATGAAGAAATTAGAGATATGAGATATCAAAGAATTTCTTTCGTGTTAGAATGACAGAGGGGACATTAATTCATAACCATATCCTGATGATGATAGAGTGGATTAAGAAACTCATAGGTCTATGAATGATTCTAGAGGATAACATGTACATGGACCTTATACTTCTGTCCCTCTCAAACTCTTTTTTATAATTTATTATGAATTTAATATGAATAAGCTTGAGATTACCCTCCCTTAGCTCTTCAATATGTTGAGTGAGGCTGAGAGTGTTAGGATCGAGTTGGCACTAAGAGGGGGGTGGGGGAAGGGTTTGAATTAGTGCAAGTAATAAAAACTCGATTCAAAAAATTTTGCTTAAAGTAACACCCAAATTGAAAGCACTTTTGTTGGAACTCGTTAAGAGCAAATAAGTTATAGAGTGATTTTAAAGACAAAATCGAAAGGAAAGCTTGAGCTTTTCTTAGAACTAGTTAATAGCAACTAAGTTTATAAAGTAAGACAAGATACATATGCTCATAGTATTTTTATAGTAGTTCAGTCAAACTGACCTATGTCCAATACCGAGTCCTCCTTCGTTAAGGCTCATCGATGTCCACTAATGATCTTTTAAGGGCAAAGATCAACTACCCCTTACACATCTTTCTCCTTTTCACAGGATCATAAGAACAACCTTTACAATCTTTCACCTCTTCCCTTAAACTCACTTTACACATGAAAGACACAAGGGAAGCTCTCAATTAATTTTTTACAAAATTTTCCCAAAGATTTTGGTCACATTCTTATTGTCCCAAGAAAGAATACTTGGGGTATTGATAGACCACAATTGGCTTTAGAAATTGGAGCTAAAAAATCAAATTTTCTCTAGAAAATCTGGGTGCAGGCGGTACTACCACTGAAAGTGCCCAAAGATTCTTGTTGTCCCAAGAAAAAATACTTGGGATATTTATAGACCCCAATTGGCTTCAGAAATTAGAGCCAAAAAATTAAATTTTCTCTAGAAAAGCTAGATACGAGCGGTACTCCCACGAGCACTAATGATACTATCATCGAAAGTGCCTAAAGATTCTGGGCAATGACAGTACCACAGCCACCCACCGATGGTACTACCATCGAGAAACTAAGAAATAGTACTTTTAAATACTATTTTATGCTTGAGTCGTATCTCATTTTGACCTCCTTCCAAGTCAATGAAAATGAGCTCTATCATAAGCTCAAATACAACCCAAAGTGGACCTGGTTAGCCACTAATTGAGTTAGTAAAACTAACTCTAATCAAGATGCTAACTACAGTACTTTAAAGACGAATACAATTACACTAATCTTCGTTATCCAGCATGTTAATCGATCTTTTAGCAAACTCTTAACGAACTCCTAGCATCCTTCCAGTGAACTCCCGACGAGCTCCCGATCTCCTTCTAGTGAACTCCCGACAACCTTTGGCGGGCTCCCGAAAACCTATCGGTGAACTCTTGGCAAACCTCTAGCAAGCTCTCACAACATTGTCCAAAGCCTCAGTATTGTTAGGATCAATTGGCACTAAGAGGAGGAGGGGCGGGAGGCGAGGGGTTGAATTAGTGCAAGAGTAAATTCTCGTTTTAACTTAAAACTTTTCGCTTGAAGCAAGAAAGAAAAATCTGAAGCTTTTAGTTCAAGTAAAGCAATTTAATCTTATAGAGAAATGCTAAGCTTCTTGCTTAAAAATGACTTAAGAAGGAACAAGCAAATCCTAATAAAAAGATAAGCAACGTCGAAGGGAAGTGCTTGGTTTTAAACTTTTCTTTCAAAGAATAAGTGAAAAATCGGAAGCTTCTATTGGTATTTAGTTCAAAACGATTAAGAACTCAATAATTGCAAGTAGTAAATGTAATAAGTAAAAACACTCACAATTATAGTGGTTCGGCACCAACCGACCTACGTTCACTCCTGAGTCCTCCTTCTTAAGGCACACTGGCATCCACTACTGATCTTCTTTGGGTGAAGATGATAAGACCCCAGAAGGAGCCCTATAGATTTTGATCCTTGAGGGGAGATCAACCCTTGGAACACTATAGGGGTTCCTCCCTCCTAGACTCGGCACAAAGGCTGAATTAAAGATGATAATTGCTTGATTAAAAAAGGAGGAGGAGGGGTGGGGGGGGTGGGCGGCGCAGGGTTGGGGTAATGGCTACATCTTAAATAGGGATCAAAGTCCTATCTTAAGGGGCATTTCTCTAAATAGAATTATCCTTTTGCCCCTCTTATAGCCATCCTGCCTTAATAGGAACAACCGACGGCTAGGTTGGCTCTATAGCCGACCTAAGCAGGGGGAAACCCTAGCCGACTTGCCCAGTAAGGGGGGCGGTGACTACTAAGCCCTAAGGGCTAATCCAAACCCTAATCATACTTCTTTATAAGATATAAGAGGCCTTATTATAATCTAGCAAAGTTTTTATTGACTTTTACCGAAATGATTAGGACTCAATCCTGCTGGAGTCCTATCAAGTCCGCCCTCTCAGAATCAGCCTTATCCACAAGGCTGAGGATCCATAAACTCTGGGAACTGGGTCTTCAACTCTTCATGTGACTCCCATGTTGCATCTTCAAATGGTAAGTTATTCCACTTCACAAGTACTTTAGTGGAGGGGCTTCGTCGGTGCATCACAATTCTTCGATCAAGTATAGCTTCAGTTTAGGCTTGGATTTAACCTTTAATTGTAGTGCTCGGTAGCTGAGTCTGAGCCAGTTCATGTTCACCTAATTTCAGCTTCAGTAAGGATAAGTGGAAGACGGGATGAATTTTGGCATCATCTGGAAGTTTAAGTCGGTATACCACAACACCAATGCATTCCAAAATTTAATATGGTCCATAAAATCATGGAGATAGTTTCATCGATGCTCTGGTGTTGATAGATAGCTGCTTGTATGGTTGTAGGTGGAGGTAAACACAATCTCCTATTGAAAATTCTCACTCACTCCAGTGATTGTCTACTTGTTGTTTCATACGGGCTTGAGTAGCAGTTAGGTTGTCCTTCAGCAGCTATAGTAGTTTATCCCTATTAATTAGGTCTTGGTCAGCCTGATCCACTTGGCCCAAACCAAGTACATATCTGGGAATTACAAGGGGCGATCGGCCATACAGTGCCTCGTAAGGGGTATATTTAGTCAACGAATGAAAAGTTGTGTTATACCACTATTCAGCCCAAGGAGCCCACATTGTCCACTCTTTGGGTCGGTCGCTGGTGAACCATCATAAGTAAGTCTTGAGGCATCTATTCACCACTTCTGTTTGGCCGTCTATTTATGGATGATAGGTTGTGCTCATCTTCAATTGGGTGCCCTGTAGATGGAAGAGCTCGGTCCAAAATTCACTTGTAAACACCCTGTCATGGTCACTTACTATCGACCTTGGTATCCCATGCAATTTCATAATATTTTTTACAGCACAAAAATGAGCATACTTAGTTAGGCGATCTACCACCACAAAGATCGTACTTTTATCTTGGGATAGTGGTAGTCTTTCAACAAAATCCATGGAGATGTCCATCCAAGTCGAATCTGGTATAAGTAGAGGCTGTAGTTTACCAGGACTTGCCATTGTTTCCCCTTTATGCGGCTGACATACATCACATTTAGATACATAGTCATAAATTGATTTTTTTATGCCCTTCCAGAAGAAGTTTTGCTTCACCCTTTTATAAGTCCTCAGAAATCCAAAGTGCCTTACCGAAGGTGAAGAGTGCATTTCATGCAAAATAACTTGAATGTGAGGAGAAGAAGGAACAACAACAATTCAGTCTTTATAGCGTAAGTCCTTCGAGTCCCACGTGTAGTGCCCTACGGAATCTAGATCCTTCTCCAATTTTTCTATGATGCTTTAAATTTCTGGATCATCCTTCCACTCCTTCCTAATGTGTTTGAGGAAGTCGGTGGTGGGAAGGGAGATGGCTGAAATTTTTGCTTGCCCTAGGAGCCGAGATAGAGCATCTGCAACAACATTCTCTTTTCCTTTTCTTTAAGTAATTTCATAATCAAAGCCGAGAAGTTTAGTTACCCAACATTGCTGCTCCAGGGAAGACATTTTCTGCTCCAAGAAATACTTAAGACTTCGGTGGTCGGTCTTAATCTGGAAGCGTTGGCCAATTAGGTAGGGTCTCCACTTTGTGATGGCGTATACAATGGCAAACATTTCTTTATCATATACTGATATTTTCAAGTGTGAGGGAGATAAAACCTTGCTGGTGTGGGTAAGAGATCAGCCATCTTGCATTAGAACAACTCCAATCCCAACTCCGGACGTGTCGGCCTCGATCAGGAAGGTGCAGCTGAAATCAAGTAATGCTAGGACTGACGTCGTCGTCATGGCAGCCTTGAGTCATTCAAAGGCTATAAAAATTTGTTCTGACCATAAGAAGGAGTCTTTCTTTAGTAGGGATGTGAGCGGGCCACTGATCTTGTCGTAATCTTTCACGGATTTTTGGTAGTAGCCTGTGAGTCCAAGGAAGCCATGTAGCGATTTTACGTTTGTAGGTTTCGGCCATCCTTGCATTGCGTCGATTTTCGTCGGGTCTACCACCAGTCCATCCTCTGATATAATGTGCCTAAGATACTCTACTTTATGCTATAAGAAATTATACTTTAACTATTTCACATAAAGAGTATTCTCCTAGAGAATTGTTAGAATAGTTCATAAGTGCTGAAAATGCATATCAAGCATAGGGCTATAAATGAGGATATCATCAAAGAACACTAATACGAACTTATGTAGAAAACTTTGGAAGATGTCATTCATCAGGCTTTGAAAAGTAGAAGGAGCATTCGTAAGTCCAAAAGGCATTATCAGATACTCGTAGTGGTCGTTATACGTGCAGAATATAGTTTTCGGAATATCTTTAGTGTATACCCGAATCTGGTGATAACCGAAATGGAGATCTAGTTTAGTAAAGACTCGAGCTCCTTTTAATTCATCCAAGAGCTCATCTACGATGGGTATAGGATATTTGTCCTTGACGGTTCAAAGCCTGATAATCAATACACATCCGCCATGTATCGTCCTTCTTGCATACTAGCCACACCGGTGAAGAATAAGGGCTACAACTCGGTCGAATTATCTCAATTTTCAAGCATCTCTTTAACAATATTTTGATCTCATCCTTCTACAAGTGAGGGTAGTGATATGGACATAAATTTGTTGGAGATTTGCCTGGCAGAATAGGAATACGATAGTCATGTTGCCGATTAGGGGGCAGCCCGCGCGGCTTCGTGAAAACATCCACGACTTCATCCAGCAAGAGGGCAAGCTTAGGATCTAAAATTTGTATATTCTCCCTCTTAGATGAGTACTGGATATGCATCAAAAATCTCCCATATGCTTTGTGCAAAACTTTCTCCATCTGTTGTGTCGAAATGGTGGAGATATGGCTCCTGTGCTTGCCTCGCAATGTGACATGTCTCCCTTTGCAATAGAATTTTATAATTAATTTAAAAAAATTTCAGGAGATGTCACCTAGCATTGTGAGCCATTCAATCTCAAGCATGGCTTTATAATCATCGATGGGTAGGAGGAAGAAATTGGCTACCACTTCTTGGTCTTGGAGGAGTAGCTTCACCCGCAGGCATCATTGGTCGCAATTGAGGATTCGACCGTTGGTGACCTTTTACTTGAACTTCTTGCAACCTTCAATTTAAAATGCTAAACGTGCAGCAACCTTACTATTGAGGAAGTTATTTGTGCTACCTGTGTCAATGAGAATGGTGATGGGTTGCTGCTTTAGAAGTCCTCCAACTTTCATCGTCTGCGAATTGAAGTAATCAGCCAATGCATGCACTGCGTAGTCGGCTGGTTGGGGCTCTTCCTCTTTGAGTTCGAGGCCTTCTTCAGATAGTTCATTGTCCTCATCCTCCATTGGTTCAATCATGAGGAGTCGACCCTTCTTGCAATGATGTTTGTGGCTCCATGGTTCGTTACAATGCCAACACAATCCTTTGGTCGATTATTCGCGAAACTCGTCTCTTATCAATTTTTTTGGTGCAGGGGCCAAGATAGTAGTAGAGGGGGCATTAGGCCTCAGCATGGCTAGCCAAGGAGTGACTCGTGTCCTTCGTGCCTCATGGTTCAATCATTCTTCCTAGATACGCGTGAAGAAAATTACCGCCATAAGGGTGTACGGTTGTCGTGCTTTGACTTCTCCTCGGATTCCTGCTTTAGGCCCTCAATGAAAGTACCTAAAAGTTGTTTCTTAGACTAATCTTCAGTTTGGTTAGATAAACGCTCAAACCTCATTTGGTAATCTTGTATTATAGAAGCTTGACAAATCTTTGCCAATTGTCTGTCGATGTTATCAAAATCGATCGGACCGAAGTGGTTTAAAAGCCCTTCCTTGAACCACTGCCAAGAGAGTCCTCCATGAGTGTGTTCAAACCAATTGAACCACTGAATAGTATCTCCCTCGAGGTGTATGGCAGCAATCTCCACCCGTGGGTCATCGGCGGTTCGGTAGAACCGAAAATAGCGCTCCGCTCACGAGATCTATCCGATCGGGTCTCCTTCTTCCCATCTTAGGAAGTCAACCATCATGCGTAGATTGTTAGGATCAGAGGTGATGTGTCCACGCTCTTGAGGATCATCTCGTCATTTTAAAGTCTCTCCATGGTGTGACTTCCTCGGGCTTGATGGTCGACCTATACTGAATTTGGCAAATAAGAATCGCATCTTCTCTTCCATGCGGTTTTCAAAGGCTTCAAGCTTTATATCGATAGCCTCCTTCAATGCCATAGTATAGGCCTCAAGATCTGTAATATTAAGATCTTTTTTCTATTGTTAGGTTAGTGGCATGAGAATTTTGGAGAAAGGGATGGCCGGTTGGAAGGTGGATTGGTTTAGGTAAAAGTAGGCTGCAGTTTATGGCAGATTTGGGGCTACGATTTTATGGAGTTGAGGCTACAAATTGGTGTGGCTTTAGGGCTGTGATAGCAGTAGATGAAGGTTAAGAAAATAGGTTTGTAGATCTGGGATAGATGGCAGCAAAGGTAGGTGTCTTGGTAAGGAAAGTTTTCTAAAAAAGTAAGTGAATCGATAAGAAAATAGGCTGATTTGGATGGCTAGTTTAAGGGTTGTTTGGATTCGGTTTATGGTAATATTTGTAAAGGTTTTTAGTGAGAATAGTAGGGTTTGGTGATGAGAAAAGGAGAGTCTAAAATCCCATAGAAAATAGCACTCAAATCTGATGGAATTCGGTGAAAAGAAGTGCTGCAATGTGCTGTCCTGCTGAACCAGTTTTTACGTTGGAGAAACGCTAATTTTTCAGCATAAATTCTAGAGGAAAATTTAAGAAAATTATGTAAAAACCCTTGGTTTACATGTTGTCAATATTAGTGAAAATTTTGATGAAATTTTGGTAGCATAACGGTAGGAAAATAGGGCAAAACATGTAAGGCCAATTCCTTCATCGTAAAATTCCAAAACTATATAATAGTGAAAGATCGTATAAGAAAACTAGTTTTAGAAGGAGTTTTTTTCATAAAATTAATTTTAGATGAAAGCTAACTTGATCTTGAGAATTGTGTAATAATAATAATAAATAAAAGTTTGGTTTCAAGTAGCAACAGTCGACTGAAAATTTTCTGCAATGTTTTACTTTTGCAACGATGATAACATTTGCAATAGTAAAAAATTACAGCAAAAAAACTTTAGAAAACTTCTCTCATATATAATATGAAGGATCTTGTAGTATTAAAGAGGCGTGTATTATAAAAATATACCAAAATTCTAGATCAAACGCAGGGGGTAACGGCAGATTGATTTGATCTGCTGCTGGGGTGGAAGGTGGAGGCGCGTGTCGTAGTAATTATGGAAATTGCTTGGGAAGGTGGAAATGGCTGTGATAGCTATAGGGCAGTAGGAACACGGCTCTAATACTAGATGATAAGACCCCAGAAGGAGCCCTATAGATTTTGATCCTTGAGGGAGATCAACATTTGGAACATTATAGGGGTTCCTCCCTCCTAGACTCGGCACAAAAGCTGAATTGAAGATGATAATTGCTTGATTAAAAGAGGTGGGGGGGCGGGTGGCTGCATCTTAAATAGGGATCAAAGTCTTAGCCTAAGGGGGCACTTATCTAAGTAGAATTACTCTTTTACCCCTCCTATAGCCATCCTGCCTTAATAGGAACAAGCGGTGACTAGGTTGGCTCTATAGCCGACCTAAGCAGGGGAAAACCCTGGTCGACTTGCCCAGTAAGGGGGGTGGCGACTACTAAGCCCTAAGGGCTAATCCAAACCCTAACCATACTCCTTTATAAGATATGAGAGGCCTTATTACAATCTAGTAAAGTTTTTATTGACTTCTACTAAAATGATTAGAACTCAACCCTGTTGGAGTCCTATCAGAAGACCAAACTCTTACACTTGAGCTTACAAGGGAGACTTCAAGAATTTGTCTAACTCTAAGTTCTCTCCCTTCCCTATTTCTTTTTCTTACAATTCATACATAATTTTTTTCACAGAATGTAATCCTCAAAATTATTGTATGAAATATAAGAAAACTTGGGGTATTTATAGGCCCCAAATGGTTTTAGAAATTAGAGTCAAAATTCAAACATACCCAAAAAAATCTGGGTACGAGTGGTTCGACCATAGGCCTAAACGGGTCAACCGTCGAAAGTAACCAGAATCCAGGGTACAGGGGGTTCTGCCACCTAGCCTAGGTAGTTCAGTCAGTGATAGTAACCCAAAATCTTAGTACAAGTGGTTTACCCACCTATTCTAGGCGGTTTAGCCACCCGAAAACATAGGCAGCACCAGTTGAACCACCGCTCATTAATGGTTCATCCGTCGAGACTCCTAAAAAAGTGATTTCCTTCACTTTTCCAATCTCAATTTAAATTATTAATTGACCAATCCCCTGGTTAACTAATTGAGCTCAACTTAAGCTCAATCACACCCCATAGTGGACCCGGTTGCCTTATTAAGTTGATTTGGATTTTATCCAAATCTAACTCAATTAGGACTCAATCACTAACTACGACTCAATAATTAACTACGACTCAATAATTACTCTTAATGACCAAAAAGCTAAACCAAGACCTAACTCACGTCAATTCGGCAGCCTCCAGCATTCTTGCGATGAGTCTTATGGTCTTCCCAGCAAGTTTACCGATCCCTTCGATAAATCTCCTAGTGAACTCTCGGCGATGTCCCACTGCATCATTCGAACCCTAGCCTGATGCCTAAGATTGATCTTGGCCCATCATTTGGGTGTAACTCAATTACCCTATCGTAGTTATACATGTAATACTTCCTCTAATACACATGTTAGATTAAACACTTATCAATTGATTTCATCATCAAAATCTAAAATTCAATAATCTCCCCCTTTTTATGATGACAATCAATTGATGATGAGAGTTAATCCTAACTCCCTCCCTAAATTCATGCTATAATCAAGAAGACTTAAATTCAAGAGAATCACACACTCTTGAATTCAAGTGAATCAAGACAAGCAATATTTCAAGCAAATCATATTTCAAGAATTACAATAAGGCACTTATATATCAACAAAAGTTTACTTTTAAATTATCAAGTCATCAACTCATCAAGGATTTTCATGAATTTCAAAATGAATTATGTGTCCGTATCCAAGATATCCAAGTATATCATCAATATGATGTGTCATTAATGTATATCATTAATATCATGTGTCATCAATATATATTTCTCCCCCTTTGCCATCAACAATAAGGTAAAATATATAGCTAATAATTTCAAATCACATGATAACATTACTCTCCTTTAATAAAATAAAATATGTATTATAAAATTTTCTTCCTCTTTGTGATTAATAAGGAGAGAAATAAGGAAGGAGTTGTGAAAGCATTATTAAGAAGAGCTCTTAATAAATTTCAAAAAGAATATTAAGATGAGCTCAAAAGTTCAAGGTGTAACTATTTTAATCACATCATATCATCATAATAAAATCATGATTATTATTCTAAATCATCATGTATATTTTTAAAATCAACATGCATTATCATCATACATGATTTCACATCATCATATCTTCTCTTCCTTTATCATCAACAAAAAGGAAAAGTTCAATTAGCAAGTTTTTGATATATGAAAGCTGAGCAATTTAGTAAATTTTTCATCACCTTAGAACATGCAAGCTAGTGAGTTCTTTCTTCTCTTTTGAGAAGTGCAAGCTAGCAAATTTTACTTCCTTTGTATTTTTCAAGCTAGCAATTTTACATCATGCAAGCTAACAAGTTGGCAAGTGTTACTTCTCTTAGCATATTTTTTTTAAAATATGAGATTAAGCAAAATTTTTGCTTCTCTTGAGATAGCATTTCTTTCTTCTCTTTTGAAATGAGTAAGCTAGCAAGTTTTACTCCCTCTTTATCATTATCAAAAAGAAGGGATGGTTACAACGGTGCAAACTTTTTCCCACTATATCATTTTTCAAATCATCGCATGAAATATATCAAGAAAATTTAACATGGTAATGCGATATACAATTCATGAAGATAAATTGTAAATATCAAAAGATAAATCATAGGAGAAATACATAAAATATCTTGATTCATGCATAAGAAATCTTCAGTTGTTAAAATCATGACTTATATAAAAAAATCTTCTTTTAAATAATACGATAACACATAATAAGATAGTTTGATTCTTAAATAATACGATAACACATAATAAGATAGTTTGATTTATAAAGGATTTTAAGTTATAATTCTGAGGAATCAAAATCATGATATAGGTAAAGAACTCATTCAATTTTAAACTCATCAAAATCACTTTCAAGAGATTCAAAATGAAATTAATAAACTTATCAGTCTCTTGAAATGCTAATGATTTCCTTTCTCCACTTTGTGTGAACAAGAAGGTAGAATCAATGTGGAGAAATAAAAGACATAACAAAAATACTTAATTTATAGATGTAAATTCTATAGATATAAATTCCAAAATCATCAAGAGCTACCCATACAATTTAATTTATCTTATGCAATCAAGAGCTACCCATACAATTTAATTTATCTTATGCAAATTTCAAGTAAGGTAGCAAATCATACATTTTGCATGTATTTAGAAACTTTAAAATTCTAAATTTTCTTCTAAGCAAATTATTTCTTATTCAATATTATTATATCTAATTTGTTTCTAACCACATTGATAAGTTTATCTCTCACTTTTTATCATTGTCAAGAAAGAAATATGATTGCCTAATTTCTTCTTAACATCCATATTTAAATTACGCCCAAAAGTACAAAGGAATTATATCATAAAATCAAATCTTTAAGTACTAAAAGATATTATTTAAATTAATAAATTTGCCCCTCCTTATTATTTGTGAATTTTAACAAAAGTAATCAAAAAATCTTATGTATTCAAAATTCTAAGTAAAATAGAAATCTAATCATACAAATCTCATATATTTAAGATTTCTAATTTTCTTTTTAGCAAATAGCTCCGCATCCAATGAAGGTTTTCATAATCAAAGTATTTAAATTTATTATTATAAAATATCACTTTTGTCTCACCCTTAGTCATTGTCAAAGTAACAATTAGTAAGTTTATGTAAAATTAATAATCAAAATATTTATGTAAAGATTTCAAGTTTTATTTTCTAAACTTATTAAAAAAATCATGATAATAATTTATTCAAGTTAAAATCATCAAAATCACTTTCATAGTTCAATAGATTCATAAAAAATAACATAATTGATTTATTAATCTTATTTTTAAAATTTTATAAGATAGAAAATTTTTAATAAAAATATATTACCTTTTTATTTCATACAAGTTTGTCTTTGTCTTTTAAGCCAAATAAAAACATGCATCATCATTTAAAATAAAAAAAAATATTTATTACGATAAAGATCAATAGGCCATAAATCACAAAGATCATCATGCATAATTTCAAAATATATACTCATTAAGCATGCATAAATCACAAAGATCATCATGCATAATTTTAAAATATATACTCATTAAGCATGATCACTATGCATTATTAAATCAGTAAGCATAATTTCATTCAATATAAAACATCTTCAATCAAAATTCAACCTATTTAAATTTTAACTTTTAAATGAGTCTAACTTTTTACACAGCTCAAGGAGTATAGAAACTCATATCCAAATTTTTATTTGTTTCATATTCAAATTCAAAAATAATCTATCATTTAACAAGACACATTTAATCTCAACATATAATACTTTAACCATTTAAATCAATCATTCAACAATAATATTTAACTTAGCCAAAAATACCATAATATTTAAATCATTCAATAATAACCTTTGCATTTAAATCAATAAATATTGAAGCCAATAATTTTGAATCTATCGTTCAATCATAATAATCATCAAAATCTTTTTTTCATAAGTTTTAATTTAGATAATGTCTCTAATTCATTTTTGTATTAGCATGCCAAAGTTAGAGCAATCAAGATTAATGAGTTATCCAAAGATTCATTACCAATGATTTTATTTCAATAATTGTTGTTATTACTTAGGCTAGTGAGCTTTAAAATAATATTAGATCTCAAGTCATGCGCCTTGAGCATCTACTTTCAAAACATTACTTAGTGCTCCGAGCCTTGTTATGAGGCAACTTTATATTATGAGAGGTTTTGATTTAGGTACCAATTTGAGTTTGGGTCCGTCATGATATGTTCTTCCCATTTTCTCTAATGGTTCCAGGTTGTTTATGATTCCTTTAGGAACCCAAATTAATTTATATGGGCTATAATTTTTAAATGAACACTTATAATAAGTATAGTATCCATATTTACCACAAAAATTACATATATTTTTGGGCAAACAGTGTAATATGGGTCTTCTAATGAGGATAGTTGGCTTTTGATGAGTCTTACTTATAATGCCAATATTTTCTTTATGAACATAACCCTTATCAACATAGATAATGTTTAAAAACTCATTATCTATATTAAACCTTTTTGGGTTTGTTGTAGTATGTCATTTTCTTGTTTAATTATCTCTAGTAACTCATACTAGAACAAGAAAAACATAATGTTGATGCATCATTCAAAGTTTCATATTTAATGCATGAATTATATGATGGTGATATATCATGTATTTATTCAAATTTACTAACTAAAAATCATACTCTTTCTTAAGTAATTTATAAGATTTACTAATCATTTTAAATTCATCATAAAACTCATGAAAATCATTTGATAATTCATCAAAAATAAATGAGACTTTAGAGGAATCACTTACATCATTATTGATGAACATATACACGAGATTCTCCACTTCCTTTTGATTATACTTTTTATCTTTGGAGTGTCTTGGCTTCTTACGTTCATGATTTTAAGATCATTTTTATGGTATATATTTATTAATTTATCTGATTCATTTGTCAAATGTTCAAAGTCCTCATCACTCATAATTTTACTCAATAAGTCATATGCCATACTTAGTTCAAATTCCTTCTTATTCTTTTGAATGTGCTTGACTTGAAACTTTTCTTTCAAAGAGTAATTAAAAATCAAAATCGTCTATTGGTATTTAGTTCAAAACAATTAAGAACTCGACAATTGCAAATAGTAAATACAACAAGTAAAAATACTCAAAATTATAGTGATTCAGCACCAACCGACCTATATCTACTCTTGAGTCCTCGTCCTTGAAACACACTAGTGTCCTCATAAATTGATTAGAGATCACATTGATTTTGAAATTCAATCATTTATCAATAATTTATATCCTTATTTGCTTCCGTTAAGATCATTTTCCCAGATCTAATAATGTGCCGAGTACAATTCCTACTTGAAAGTGCCAGCATATGAAACTTAAATATGACAACTCGCGAATATTTGATAAACAAACTTAGCTGATATGAACATAGGTAAGATGGATCAAACACGAGAAGCATTACCAGTTTCCGAGCCTTCGAGCATGCAGTTCCATTTCATTTCATCCAATGAACTAAAACTTAGCTGAGACAAATTGATCTACTCGTATATTAGGTCAAGGAAAAGTATAAAACTGCATGAGAACATGTTCCAAGAGGGCCTCGAAGGAAACTTTGGTTCCACATACATGTAGACCGTTCATCGACTCATACTGGAAATGGAGGGAAATGCTTCGACGTATTATAAGGAACAAATAATGAAAGAATTAACTTTAACAACAAAAAACAATATTTCTCCCTGAATAAAAGCGGTCGGACACAGGTACAGTCACTTAGTATCAAACTGAAATTTCGTCATCCCAACCGAAATAATCTCCTGACTTGCTTTGAGGTGTTGAGCCTTCTCATCTTCTGGACTCATTTTCTGATACTGATAGTTCCATTCTGTTTGGAACATATACAAGAACAGTCGGGATAGTCTCGGCCTCTCTGGACAAGACGTTTGTCACGGTTGACCATCAGCTTTATTAGAGGAACTTTTGAAGAAACTTGACGCCATATCTCATTCACAGTTCCATTTGGATTTTCATATTCGAAGTACCATTTCACCTGAAAAAAAAAAAAAAAGTCTGGTGATTAAATCTGAAACACATACCACCTCAAAAGTAAATATAGCACAGTTGACTTCTACAGTTATTCAATCCTATTTCAACCTTTACTTTTTTATGTTAATCTAATTGTTTTATAAGGACTAATGCCATTATAGACCTGGCCTACTCTAATGCATAAGGGATGTTTAACAGCTCACAAGTATCACCATTAAATGCACAATAGTGTTCGTTCTGAACAAGAAGACAAAAGCAATCTCAACTTGAGAAAGATTATGAGGTATGATCATCAATTACAACTTCAAAATCATGGGACATGATAGTAAGGCTTTTATGGAAAACTCATGCCTAAGATCTATTTCATAAGTAAATATTTTATTAAAGACTTTATGGACTGTTTTATAAGAAACAAGATCTCTATATTTAAAGTCATTGACCTCCCCAAAGTTCACATTGGTGGAAGTGCACTGTGTTGAATTTTCATTACTTTCAAATAAATACACCCTTTTTTATTATAAACAGTTGAATTTTCACCTAGAAAAACTATGTCTTTCTTTTGTTTATAAACATCAGGATAATCGTTATTGAAAACCCTACTTGAAATGTGTATTTGAAGTGCCAAAGGAAATAAAGTAAAATGTTTAAAATCTCCTCTAATCTAGCAACAGATTAGTTCTACTAAGGATTCTAATAAGAGTGTAAAAGAAGGCTAAATTGTTTTTATTAAAGGGGAATTTAATGGGAGAATTATGTATCCTAATGTTTCAATTTATGTGAAAGAAAGAGGCTGCAGCCTACACATCACAAAAAAGCAAATCCTAACCTCACTGAATAAAAAATACAATAGGATATGGGACTGGATACGGATCAGTATGTATATCATTAAATGATCTGTACACTGAACCAATCTGACTAGACAAATTCAGTTTTAAAGTATGGAAAAGCCAACCAGAAAGTGCTTAAAAACAAATATAAAAAGCTAGCTCACAAATGATATGGTATAAATTGTAAATGGGCTACCTCAAGAATAATATGGTAAAAAAAGACAGTTTTACTTTGTAAGCTGTGACAAAGAGCATTGATTATGAGTTCTAGAAAGACATTTTTGTGCATTTTCTTGATCACATACAAAGGTAATGCTCATTATTTTCAAAACACCTATCATATTTAACAACCAAGAGTAATATTATGTTAAAACAAAATTAAGTTGTTTATCATTGATATTTCTAGCAATGAAACCATTTTAGTTTTGAGAAGACTGGTGCCACACATTAATTCTGTCATTTTATCCTCCCATAGCTTCATGTTTGTTTTTAGTATCCAAATAGTAAATGCAATGCTGCGTATAGAAGAGTAAATTTCCTCATCTTAAACCTTTTATCGGAATTCCATAATTCAATAGATCAGCATCTAATCCTGTCCTCATAGCTTTAATCTTTATGGGATGTCTATCATCTAATTCTATTCCCATGTTATTGTTTCTCCTTCCTATATTGTTCCTTGTAGTTGTATTATGTAATTATCCTTTGATAATCCATGAATTAAATTTTCTTATCTGAATATATTTCTCCATTCCAAGTCAAAAATCTGAGCCAGTACTCAGACCAACTTCTTCATCCTTGCCATTTGAAATGGTTCATGAATATTTGCATTATTGCCGCTGCATCTAGGTGCAGATAAGATGGTTTTCTTCCCATGAAATCCTTTTCAGCACTATCCTTTTTGTTATGGAAGCATTCACATGATAAGATATTTTTCTTCAATTTGTGTTTGAAAAAGTTTTATATATGAACTATGAAAAGATCAGAAATGGCATGGGGAAAGATACTATTTTAATGAAGTACTGTAATTCTTTAGTATCAGAGGGGCTGGATCAAGCTACATCAAAAGATACGTTTTTTTGCATTTTAATGCACTGGTCCAAATTTACATCTAGTCACCCAGAAAGCCCAACCTCAACCATATCCCAACAAAATTAATGAAAAAAAAAACTTTTTCAACCTCATAGATAAATTTAGCAAGGTCTATATATGAAATAGAACCTACTAATCTTATAACACCATCGTACAACTAGCCATCAAAATACCATCTCATCTCAACTACCTAGAAAGTGTAGAGAGTATAGAGGACATCACATGTGTAGTGCAATCAAATTATGTTCCTCTAGTTCAAAACAAAGTTTTATAAGATTATTATTGTAGTAGTCATCCTTTCTATGTCACTCTGGTTGACAATACTGATGTACAACATCATGTTGGTTAGATAGTCTTGCAAGAAATTTCCTACAAGATACGATGTTGTATGTGATAATTAAGGTGTAGCAAAAAATTTAAAGATACATAGGGCAGAACTTTAACCATTCAGACACAGTTTACAAAAGTATGGCAAAATAGATTCACATAGCCAATCATAAGCAGATACTATTGTGATTTTTGTCATCTTCACCAGCAAATAATTATTTCAAGCTAGACCAATAATGGCATATACAAGACTGCATAATTTAATACGAAGTGAACAGAAAAACAGTCAACAGAATACAGTTTAGCAACTAATGTGACATCCACCACGACTAGCAGAGAGAGATATTATTAAATTAAAAAACAACTAATTGATGAACTGTCGATCAATTTACTTTTGACTTTCAAATACAAGCATCTAATTCAAAGGCATTATAAATCTACAAAGCATTTGAGTCAGTATTTGATGTAAAACAGACTAGGGAAGTAGAGAGAAAGAGGGGAAGAGAAAGAAAAAGAAGTGTGAGATAAGAGAGGAGAATAAGAGACTAAAAGAGAGAAAATATATTTTTTTCATTCAAATCTGAAGTAATTTATCCATTGACAAGAGTAATGATTCCTAGGGGTTTAGAGTTTAGGAGCATTGATATAACCAATGAAAGTAATAATTCTGAAACTTGTATGCCTTTCAGAAATCCAAAATATGACTTCTAGGATACCTAAATAGTAAATGATTGCACTTACTATAATAGTGCATTTAATGCAAAATGAGTCCCTAGGTTAGAACCTAGAAAACCAAAAGACTTTTCAATTTTCAACAAAGCTCTAAAAATTTCCAGGCCAACTAATTGATGACTTTTTTTTATTTCTTTACCTAGAATAAATATTTCTAAAATCCTTTATAAAGCTAGATGGTTCTCCATCAGTATCACTGATACAAATGCTTTCTTACCTTACTCATCCGTGGCCATATGACAGTTCTTTTTTATTGCCAAAGATTTCCTGAAAGAAAGCATTCTTGACATAACAACATTTGCTCCAAGGCTGGGAGAAGAACATTCAACCTCAAGTGAAAACAAGTTGTACCGGCGAACCATAAGGTCAAGTGATCAAGTTCATGATCACAAGGCCCTCCTATTAAGCTGGTCGTCTCATGTAGGAATTCTAAGCCAAATATAAAAAAAGGATAATCCTAAACTAGGATTTGAGAGGAAACAGAAGTCTTAGGTGGATTAGCACCAAACATACCCCCATCTTATGTTGATCATGAAAAGTAAATAATAGTTCAAGACCTCACATTTATGCACACAAGAAAAGAACAACAGGATATGGAGTTCTTGCATGAAATCTTAAGCTTAAATGAAGTCAAACTGCCTTATTGTGAAATCCAAGAGGCAAGAATACCATATAAACTGAAACACAAGCAAAAGTTATAAATCAACTTACCATATCATTGTAAATTCCAGTGCTTTTAATAAACCAACAGCAGGAAGTGGAGTTCTACCTATGATTATCTTTAAAACAAAATATAATTGCATAAAATGAACTTTGGAATCAGAACAATAATCCCTACCATTTTAAGTTCTTTCTGGTATTGCAAAATCCTCTCATTGCTGACTTTCCTGATCTTTGAAACTAGGTATCCTGGCTTCACTGCACTAATAGTATCTACAAATATCGCAATCTTCTTGTAGTTTATAACATCTTCAAAAGGTAACTCGATGTAGTCACTTACTATCACCGGGATGCATAAACTAACAATTGCATCAAATAACCTGCAAGCTGAAGGGGTATCTCCTGCAGGATGTAAGCAGAACTTAGATGAGTGCATTCCTTGTGTTGCCATGCGTCTACTCTCCCTGGACTGTGTTCCATGTTTTATGACAACATCCTTCTCATCTTCAAGTATTTGAAAAAGAGTATCGCGTACTTTTCCACCCTATTAAGGAGAATGGATAGACTAAGGCATGTTCATTATAGAAAAAGAAAGAATAAATTATTACATGCAGTGGCAATGACATCTTTACCTAATGCTTACAGATGGTGCTGCCCTTAATAGGCCTAGATTAAAAGAAAGAATACATGATTGTATATGAACAAGGAGACCAATAATATAAATGAATAAACAAAAATAATAACTTTTTAATAGTGAAAAATTGGCTTAAGTTCCTTTTGTTTCAATTGTGTTGCTTCATTTGCATAATGCATATGTGTCCAGGATCATGAAATTGTTGTATTGTTATAACATCTCAAAAAAATAGGCCCAAAACAAATTTTACATGCCACAACATCAGTAATTATTTCCATGCAATTTAACATTGTATTTATATTATCACAAGGCAGACAGTTTAAGACAAACATGAAGATTGAGGATATTCCCAGAAACGAAAATATTAAAAACAGTAATGCTTCTTATACTATAATGTCTAAAGCAGCACCTAAAATCCATAGATAAGATTATAAGTCATCAATTCTGTGTCCACCTCATCTCATACAAAGAAGGATATGGGAGAAGGACGTATCACTTTGAATCATCTACTTTTACTGATAAAGCCACAAAGAATTCATTGAACAAATTTGTTCATGGTCACCAATAAAAATCTACACACAAATACAAAGGTGATTACAACATTCGTTAAGAAAAAATAGAGTGATCGGTGGACAAGGCTCCAACCACTATGGTGGTCTGTAGAGGGACAAAGTACCAATCTAATTTTTGAAGTAGAGAGGATATTTCCACAAGTCATGATGATCATTAACATGGAGCTTTAACTGTGATTTAGAAATGAGTGCACTTAACTAATTTAGTTAGAGAAGTCAATTGGTTAAGAATTTGAAAGGAATATATATGTTGTGGAAAACATGTATCTGTAAACAGTCATTTCATATATCAGCAAGCAATGATATAAACACCAGTTCCCTTTCAGCATTAAACATTTTCTTTTAGGTTTTTGTATTAAAAGGAAAATTCAAGAACCAAAATATGGAATGTTTTTGTTGACATTCATGAGACAACTTAAAGAAAAACCTTCCAAATTTTTGGAAAAACAAAATCTAGAAAACCCACAACACTTGGGACGTTTGAGATTCTGGATCGTCTATTTTAACCAATAAAATCCCTTTCCAACATTAGAAGTGTGGTATGAGTTGAGTAATATCTATGCAAACAAAACCTGTCACTTATTAGCTAGTCTACTTAAATCCAGATATGAGTTCATTTTCAAATAAGAATGATCTTCGGGCACGTTGATCAAAATTACACTGAAGGAAAGAAAGAAAGAAGAAGCAAGTAAAGAAAGAGTTATACCTCCTTCCGGTACCGGTTGCCCATGAAAAAGAGAAGCGAGTGCCGGCCTTCTACCCCAACGTCCCCCTTGTAGGAGTTGATACGGTGAGAATACGGCAATATAACATCTTTAATAAGCGATGCCTGATCGGCCCTGAGCCTCCCGAAGTCCGACACCAGGAGCACCGCATTCCTCACCCGATCTATCACCCTGTAGAGCGCATTCGGATCCTGGCACACGATCACATGATCCCTCCCCCTGTTCCGCCTCCAGTGCTCCTGCCCTTCGAGCCACTCCACCAGCTCCTCCTGCGTCCCCTCGTCGCTGTACGCCGTAGAGCCGCCGCCGCCAGATATGTCACTGCCGCCGGGACGGATCGGGTTGACGACTAAGCTAAGTGAGGAGAAGAAAGGCACGTAGAAGAGGTCTGCTTCTTCGGGGTCGAGGGTGAGTTGGAGGGCTGAGTTAGGAGACCGGGCAGTGGGGGAACGGGAGAGATCGGATAGGAGCCACCACTCGGCGGAGTGCTGGTGACCGGGATAGCGGATGTCGGCGTCGTTGGCAGGGACCGGGGAGCCGCGGGCGCGGAGGTAGCTACGGACGACGCCGTAGGTGAACTTGGAGGGGAGGTCGTAGAGGTAAATCTTGGGAACCGGAGGAGGAGAAGGAGAAAGGTCGATGGCAGCGGAGGAGGGAGAGGGGAAGGGAGTCAGAAGGGTGTGGAAGAGGGCGTAGAGGAAGAGGAGAGAAAGAAAGGCGGTGGCGAGGGTGGGCTTGAGGAGGCACCGGCGGGCCATCTTTAGGGTTAGGGCTGTGGTAGGGGAAGGAGGAGGGGATGAGGAGGAAGGCTTGGGTTTTCTTGGCTTGGTTCGGTCGGACATCGGTGGCTCGCTCCTCTGCGGCACCGGGGGGATGCAGCCGTAGAGACGCGGACCGCCGCCCGGGAAAAGGCCGCTTTTGCCCCGGAAGAGTGGAATCGACTGTTCCGGTTGGAACCCTCTCATAAGCTGGATTTTACACTTAGCCCTCGGTTCCGTCGTTCCCCCTACATGAGACCCTCCATCCGGACTCCAGAATTAAAATCCGGTTCTTGATGTCAACCCGCTTCGTAAGAGGTCTCATGATCAGGTTGCTAATTTTACATCGGAACCGTGGTACGAGAGAAATTAGCAGACTGTGACTCGATTAATCCTTCAGGATCAATCTGCAGAACATATTAAGCAAAAAAGTATATAAGAATTAAATTTTTTTAAATCTCAATTGAGAAGATCATCTAGATCACGTCAAACTTTAATACTCAATAGATGAGTGTGTGATGCTTAATGATATAGGTGAACTAAACAGTTATCATGAAGTGGTTGAAAGCAAGTAGAAAAAGAAGTTAGTTGCTATACAGAAAGAAATAGATGTTCTACAAAAAAAAATCGCACATATGATTTGGTGCAAATACTAAGAACAAGTGAGTTTTCAAGTTAAAGACTCAAGAACATTATTCTCAACTAAACTACAAAACTAGATTAGTTGTGAAATTCTTTAGCCAAAAAAAATATATTAATTTTAAAGATATTTTTTCTCTTGTTATTAAAATATTTTATAATCCATGTTGCTCTTAATATTACTACTAACCTGGACTGAGGTTGAGTAGTTAGATGTGAAGATAATTTTCCTTCATGGTGATTTGGAGGAGGAAATTTATATGAAACAACTAAAAGGTTTCAAAATAAAAGACAAAGAATATTTTATTTGTAAGTTAAGGAAGAGTTTGGATAGGCTGAAATAAGCTTTAAGACAATAGTACAAAAAAAGTTTAATTCATTTATGATTGAAAATGGATATAAAGGAATGAGTTTAGATCCTTGTATATACATCAAACTATTCAATGATGATTTTATTATTCTCCTACTTTATGTTGATGACATACTTATCCTTGGAAAAGATATATCTATAATTGATAAGTTAAAGAAGGAACTAAGTGAATCATTTATAATGAAGGACATGAGACCAACAAAGCAAATAATGAGTATGTAGATTTCTTGTGATAGAAAAAAAAAAGATTTGGTTATCCCAGGAGAAATACATTAAGAATGTATTAGATAGATTCAGTATGAGCAAGCCAATTGGTTCTCCACTTCCAGGTTACTTGAAGTTATGCTCAGAGCAAGGTCCATCAAGTGATGAGGAGAATAAAAAAATATAAAAGATCTTTTATGCTTCAACAGTCGGAAGTTTAATATACATAATGATATGTATGATACCAGACATCACATATGCAACGAGTGTTGCTAACAAATTTCTTATAAATCCAAGCAAAAAAAACTATCATGACAATCTAAATTGTAAAGATGTATTGCTCTCTCCATTAGAGGTATATAATATATTGTTGCTATAGAGGTTTATAAAGAAATATTATAGGTAAAAGAATTCTTATAAGAATTAGGGTTGAAACAGAAAAACTATGTGGTGTATTGTGATAGTCAAAGCGTCATCCATTTGTGTAAAAACATAATCTTTAATTCTAAGTCAAAGTATATAGATGTTAGATATCACTAGATCAAAATGTACTTGAAGAGAATCAATTATAATTTTAGAAAATTTATATTGATGATAACGAAGCATACATGTTAATAAAGACCTACAAAAGAAAAAAATGCAAGAGATGTGCCAATGATTTTTTGGTATGACTTCACATTGAGGAGTCACTGGACAGCCTCTCTTATGGGCTGAAGAGGGAGATTATTGGGTAGATAACTGATTGTTTAGCCTATAGTGAGCTTTAATAAGGTCCACAGTCTTAATCTTTTTCTTTTAACCTAAACCTTGACTTTTTTAACCAAGACTTTTGGCAGCTAGGGCTAAAAAAAGAGAGCAATGATAGTTGTAAATGTGAATGAGAAAAAGAGAGAAACAGTTGTGGCAGTTGAGGGTAGAAAAATAAGAGAAAAAAAAATGAAAGAAGAAAAGGATAACATAAAGACTGTGCTCAATCATCTTAGTGTTCTCGCATTAGGTTAGATCAGATTAACAGTATATTCTTACTATGATAACCTAGAAAGATTTTGAATATTATGCATAGTGACATAATCTTTGTGTCTCTTTCATCTTATTGTGATTGTTACTTAGATTTTGAATAAGAGACTTTGAGATTTATACATTAATTATTTTTATAATATATTTTTTTTTATTTGTCTCATGATTTTTTTGATATTTTATATTAAATTATTTTTATACCATTCGATTAGGAGAGATTTTTTTACATAAATCTTAATATTCTATTTTATTATAATATTTATTTTTTACTATTTATTAGTATTTGTTAGTCTATAAAATTTTTTATTTATTCAATCGGAATCCATGGGCTGTCTTATGTTTCTCGCAACTCATTTGCACGAAAACAACACAAAAATATAACTACAGATTGAATTAATCTACTATATCAAGCACAGATCAAGGTTGATAAATAAGCAGACGATGACAGAGGCCAAGGAGTAGGCTAGCTAGTTAACATCAAAGAACCAGCGACAACATAACAGATCGATCGATGATCATTTCCTGGCTTCTTTCTCGGCTTTTCTTCGAGCCCTCCGCTGCCTGGAGCTGGCGGACGATCTGAACCCGCCCAGGCTTTCTTTCTCCTCGGAGTCCTCCAACTCTCTGAAAGATTTCTGCCCACAATCAACACAGAGACATTTACTGCCAGGAAAATACGAAAGGTAGGAAGGGAGCAGGCTGAACGAGATGCCTGAGGTTAGCTCCAGCGCGCACCTCCCGCATCTCCATGAAGCTCACAACGTAGAAGGTTACAGCAGCAGCTGCCGCTATTCCCAGAACAGGAAGAGCGACCTGCGCGGCACCCTCCATTTGTATTCTTCTTCTTTGCTTGTTGTCTATCTTAGCTCTGCTCTTCAGTCGATGCTGGCCATCCAGTGGTGTGGGTGTGGTGCTCTGTTTCTTATCTCTTCATCACATTTGTTCCAGTGGGCCCAGCCTTTTTGCTGGCCTTTAAAAAACTGAGAAGAAATCTAAAGACCATTTTTGTTTCTTTTACTATACATCCCAAAATAAGGATCCAGCAGCAATGCATCAGTTAGCAAAAGAAAAAAATATTTAGAAATATTTAAATATAAAGAGGGCAATAATTGTCAATCTAAAAAATGTTTTGATCAATATAAAAATCTCTGAACTAAATTTGGGAACACATTTGAAATGTCCAAAACTCAATATACATTTCAAATAAAAATTAATATTTAACATTATTTTTTAAGTGACATCTAGGTTGGATGATGTAATTCAACATTTGAGGGATGTTGATATGATTTTTTTAATTCTTAAAATACCCTATAATTTTATCTAAAGTCATAAGATCGCAAAAATAATTCATGAGAAATCAACATGATTTCATTTTCTATGAGGTTAAATTTATTTATTTATTTTTAGAGGTTATTTTATATTTTGTTATATGATTGTATTTTTATTCATTATATATTTGGGTCACAGATTACATACATTCATAAAAATATTAAAAATATAAATTTATCAGAAAATATTCAATGAGTTTTTAAAATATAATTTTATCAAATAATACTTATATCAATGCATATTTACAATATGGTTTTCATCTATTATTTACCTAGCATGCAATGCATTAAGAATATAAATATATTCATTCTCAAAAGGTATTTAAATCATACTATATGTCATCGTATAGTAAGTAGACTTACCTATTAAAATTTGAGAATTAGAAATCTTATATGATATATTCTAAAAATACTAATTAACTAGTTAGTAAGAAATTTCTCAAATCGTAATATGTTCCTAAAGTCATAATTGACGATCACCACTTATCCTTTGAAAAAAATTGAATTAAATTCGTAAGAAAACTTAAATTGTATCAATGCTCTCACACTTTCCATCCTAAAATTAACTCATTGTTAATTGTCTATAGCTGTTTTAATCATTTTTATTTTAAAAACCATTTCATTTAATTTAATATATGATTTAATTTTGTGACCACTGAAACTCTTAATAAGTCCAATGAGTTAAGGTCTCTATAGTACTCTTTAATAAAGAGTACATATATTTTATTTAATTTTTATACAAATATTCATATGTGATTTCTTTTCTAAACTTTTGTTTAATTTTTCAATTAATATTTTTTAATCAAATTTAGTGTAGTTTTGATCTATTTTTTAATCAAATTCAATATAACATTTATGTTCATTTAGTATGAAAAAAATTAGTGAAAGGTGAACTATTACTCCAGTCATAATGTTTTTGTTAATAAACTAAGACACTTTGTAATTCTAGCCAAAACTAATAAGTCTAATAAGTCTCTCAAAATCCAATTTTGATTCAGAAATCCAATTTTTTTTGTCTAATAAGTCTATCAAAATCTACTCGTCTTTAAGTAGATTTTGGAGTTTTAACTAAATTTTAGAGGGTTTGATACGAAAATCCATTGATTTTAGAGTATATATATATTTGCGAGAATAATAAGCATGATTGGTTTGCTGAACCAAAAAACCTTCACTTTGGATCGCCGGCACTTCCGGAGTACACGTCTCTCTCCTCTCCGCCGCCGCTACAGCCCTCATCCTCCTCTTCCTCTCCCTTTCCGTCTTTCACTCCCGCCTCTCCACCAACTCTTCCTCGTCCACCTTGCTACTTCGCCTCGACCTCCCGTCCGTCCTCCCGCACCACGCCCCTTCCGACGGCAGCCCGGTCGTCGTGTCTGATGACTCTGACAATGTCGCCGTCGACGAGTCCGCCGCCGTGGACGATCGGATCGACGAGCTCGACGTTCTCGAGGAGGAGGAGGGAGGACGTTGGCCGGAGTCTCGAGGAGGACAACGCTGATCAGCAGGATCCAGACGAGCCGGAGGAGCTCACTCGGATTCCCACTTCTGGCCTGTTCTTGGATCACGCTCTCGGCGTTGCCCGTAGGCGATTTGGCCGGGCGGACCTGGATAGGCAAGGCGATCGGTTCCTCCCATCCCACGATTCTCGTCCCTACAGGAGTATGATCGCATCGGATCGGATGATCAGCCAGTAGACGAGGACGTACGGGCTAAAGCTCGATTCGATCGCCCTGCTGCTCAAGATGTGTGCGTTATCTCAATTGGGTATAAATTACCCTTTTTTTTGTCGCCCTCGCTGTTCCCCAGTCAAAATGATTTTTTGAGGGTTTCTCCAATAAAAAAAAAATATAGGCAAGGTGGACGAGGAAGAGGTGGTGGAGAGGCGGGAAGGGAGAGGAGGCGGATGAGGCCTGTGGCGGCGGCGCAGAACTGGGGGCCGCATCCGGCAAGAATAGAGGCGGGAAGGGAGAGGAAGAGACTGACGAGGCCTGTGGCGGCGGCGGAGAACTGGCGGCCGTACCAGGCAAGAATAAGAGGTGTTTTCGATTCGAAGTGTGACAAGTTGCCATTCAACTGGTTGGTTTGCCATATTACGTATCTGCTTACATAATAAAGTACTCGAAGGGTGTAATAATGATGCTCCTTAGCCGTCAGCTCATTAGAGTTGTCCTTCACTGCGTCGGAATCTCCTTTGGGAATAGATAGATAACGATGCTATCATAAGGACCCTTCAGGTAAAACATTCGCTCCACATTTACCTTATCAGCGTCTGCTGACTCCGGGTCTTTCAAATAAGATTGGTTGTGACATTTCAAACTTCGTACTGACTCGGATAAAAGGATAAAAAAATAAAAATTTTATAAAAATCTTAATCATAACAACAACAATAATAATGAATGACATCAGAAGAGTCTGTTCTGCTGTTCAGATAGGACAAAGCTTATATGCTCTAGCTCGGTTTAGAATGATATCCCATTTGGAAACTAAGGAGAGCTTAATTGTGACACAATTTGTGATGGATAACCATGAGCATGAATATTGTCGACTTTAGAATGATCCCATTTGGAAACTCAACGGAGCTTAGTTGTGACAATTTGTGATGGATAAACATGAGACGTGATCTTGTCCACTCAATGTTTGGAGGAAAAAGAATCATAACATGATAGAGACTATTTTATGAGGGACAAAGACGCTAGAATTTAGAGCTTAGTTATTCTGTAAATACTTCACATATTTCTTAGGTCTGAGTAGGAAAATAAAATGTGAAAAAAAATATTTAAGTCCTTATGATTTTTCACCAGTTGATCTAGTAAGGATGAGGAAAACAAAAAAGTGAAAAGATGTACAACATTTTGTATTTGAATTGAAGTTAACTCAAAGGTACTTTATTTAATCGCACATGATGAAAATCTTAATTTTCTTTATCGACATAAGCAAGGAGTGATGAAAATCATAATTTTCTAGTATATTCATTGATTGTTGATCTCTAGAAACTTTTTGTTTTTTTTTGCTTTCAATATCTTCTCTTCTCTACGTATATTAATTATTTATATAACATTGTGTTCTTCAATAGCATTGTTAGTTGAATCAAGTATGATGAATCAAACTAGATTAACATGATTGAATCAAGTTAGCTGAATCAAGTTAGTTAAATTATAAAGTTCACTCTCTTAACATGTTATCAGTCCTGCTCCGCAGTACAGTACCCAAAAGAATGATTGATGAGTACGATAAATAGTACAATGGAAGGCGGTGATGATTAAGATTAGTAGTGTAGATGGGGGGTGATTATGAAGATAATACTACCAGTGTTCATTGTAACGACAATGAAATAGTACAAGGTGACAGCAATAATTGTGATGCTAATTGTGTTACTAATATTTGTGGTGCAAATAGATTTAGTAATATTTTGAAGGTGCTAACTAACTTAGTTGGTGAATAGCTTATATCATAAGGTCCTGGGTTCATATCCTGCTTTCATCACTTATCACTTGTAAAAAAACATATTGATGATGATGACGAGTTGGGAAAATATAAATTAATGATTATAGAAATAAATATGTTTGTCAATGATGAGGAGGATAGCTGTTTGTTAATGACAACAATGATAGCAATAAAAGTGGTGGTTGGGAAAATATTAGCTAATGATTATAGAAATAAATATGTCAATTATTTTTCACAATTTCATGTATTTTACGTTAGATACTTAAGCATATTGTAGGAGAACTATTTTTCTAATAATTATATCATTTATTGAAATACTCATAAGATAGGACATGATTTTAGAGAAGCAAAAACACTCACAACCTCTTAATGTCTTAATTCTTCTTAATCCCTCATATATAAAGATCAAACACTAACTTTGATAGGAAATCTAATTTTACTAAAACTATCAAACCATCTCCTCAAATGGAAAATTTAATTTAATTTTCAACGGAGAGGGAGAGAGACAACAAGGAACGATTCATTGGCTGCCTCGAATCATCATCAGAAAAAAAAAATCCAACTAATATATTAATTTATTTGCACCAAAAGACTTCAATAAACTATAGTTATTAGATTGAGATGGGGCATCCACTTCGTTATGTCCAAAGTCATTGGTTTACAAGTTGAACAAGTGGGGTTAGAAGATCACGTCACATGTTTGACATAAAAAGTATTTAAAAACAAATTATATCTACATATAAAAAAATAAACTTATTCTTGTAGTATAAATATATTAAAAAGAATATAAGAACCAAAATCTGTGAAGTGTTGTTTTCTTAAAGACTTTGATGAATTAATGATATTTGATGACCGAAATCTACACTTCAATAAGTTGTATGACGGGAAAAATAGGTATATTTTTATTTTCATGATGCACGCCTAAAAAAAAAAATCCTTTCAGAAGAATAAAATTCCTTAACCATATGACTAATCAAAATTAAGAAGTATCTTTTTATTCGAAAAATCTTGCATGGAATTTTGGACTGCTGCCAATCACTAATCTTGATCCAACCCAAAAGAAGGCCAATACTAGGAATTTATAATTTCTACATATAGGAAAGTATTAAGCAAATTTCTTGGCACTAAATAAAATAAATAGCGTCGAGTAAATAGGACTGAGTGGAATGGATTGCACTAGAATGATTACTTATTGTAGGCCTTATGATACTCATGCTTATAATGTTTCATTATATAAAAGACAATATACTTATCATCGAGTGATGATTATTTGGTAGCTTATTTATCGATGTGGTACATGAGTTTGAAGCTAGTAAGCGATGAATACAAATCCAAGGGTCCACAATATTTATAGGTAGAAGAGACTGTTTGATAAGGAAATGGAGGCTTAGGGTTATTATTATTATAATATATATATATATATATATATATATATATATATATATATATATATTCTCGACCTCTTCTTGATGCTAAATTATATTTTCATAGATTTTTATATCACATACCTTGGGCCGTCCCGGTTTTTCTAGTCGTCATCGCTTTTGCGACAATAACAAAGTACGCGTGTGACACATACTTTCTTTTAATGTAGGAGGGGCCAAGGGAATTTGCCACATGCTTTGAATTCTAGAGATCCACAAATTGGTGCGAGCAAAGAACGGAGATGACGCGTATGTCTGAATGCAACATTAAACAATGTCATCGAAGCACGTCATGCTGCTGGAAATAATAATATAGTAAAGGGCTACTAGCCGACATATGCTGATACCTTTAGAAGAAGGTAGGAGGAGGACTTCCTCCGGGTATCCAACTTCATCCCAGGTTCAATATGTATGTGCCATGATGATTCCCAACATCATCCTAAATTATTTTCCAAAAAAATCATGAAGAAGAGATGAACTTGTGCTTCTTCTGTTAGACTAAGGAGGTTTGATTACAGGAGATAAGATACGTTCCACCCATCATTCGTTCTGTGCTTGCATGAATAGGTAGGCCAAGGGTGTTGGTGTAAGATTGGCAAGTCGGATCCTCGAGATTGAATTTGCTTTCCCAAATCATATATTTATTTAATAATCTTGATTCATCATTTTAAGTATTATTATGGAAGGCAATCCAATCTCCTGAGATGTAAACTAGCAAGTGGATATGCATCCACTTGGACGAAATAATCGCTGAGGCTTCCGTGGAATATTGCCACGTGGGTGTTGACTACACTGGACGTTCTCATGTCTCCTATCTTTTCCTTCTCACGGCAGCTGTTGTTGAGCTCGTCGAGTCGTGTCTGTCAGGCGGTCCAACTTCCACAGTATACAATTCATGATCGTTCCAACCTGCCGTCTATCATCCTCTGCACATATATAAATGATACCCCGTTCGATCCATTCTTTATCCTCCAGCCAAAGCTTCAGCAGAACCAGTCATGTGTCTTCTTCCTCTCTTGCATCCCTTCGTTCACCCATCCTTCCACGATGTATGTCTTTGAAACGATGCCATTTGGCGACAAGCTTAGCTTCCTGGTAATGGTCGGCCGACACCCATGAAACTCCATCTCTAGCTAATCTTGTGCTCATCGAGAGAGATCGTTCCTCTTCTGTGGCATAAGTTGCCGGTGTTCCTAGGGTTGACGTACCTGCAGCAACGTCGAACTCTGCATGAGAAGTACAGCCTCCTCAACGTGGGAATGCCCGATAGGACTCGGTTCAATCCCGACGACTACGCCTACAGAACCGACGACGGGGAGTACAATGACCCGGAGAACAGTCAGGCTGGGAGCCAGAATACATTCTTCGGGAGGAACATGCCACCAATGGAACAGAATAACCATGTGAGTGTTTCCTGATGATTCCTTAGACTTGGTGCCAAAACCTGCCGTCGTGAGATTGATGTGGATGTGTATGCGCAGCTCATGAGCCCCGATCCAGTGGTCGTGGCCACCAAACTTCTAGCTCGGAGGACGTACAAAGACACTGGCAAACAGTTCAACCTGATTGCAGCTTCATGGATACAGTTCATGGTGCACGACTGGAATCATCTGGAGGCTACTGAGCAGGTACAAGCAGGAGTTGCTTCACTGCTCAACCAAATCAAAGCTGAGAAACATGGATCTCGCTTGATGTAACTTAGGCCACATGCAATCGATATATATACACACACACATGGGATTCTAGTTTAACCCTAGGGAGTCATAACATAAACTGGACTAATTAGAAATGATCGTTCATGCCATTTGAATTCGTCGTGCAAGAGGCTAAGAGTTGGATAATAATCCCACCTATACATATCATCAAGCTATGCTTAGACAAAATCGATTATTTGGATAATTAACTAAAAAGGTCTGGATCATATATACTTTCACATTGGATGCTTTTATACCATTTATTTAGTTTTGGTATCGTAGTGACTTAAAATATGGCTAAATTATATTTTGGTCTTTACATTTTTTTAATGTCATATATGACGTACAGTTTTTTGAGATGGAAGAATTAGATTTCAATTTTAATCAACTACTGGAATGACTTCAAGATGAAGAGGAGCACCCTGTTTGTTTGTTTCTTTTCTTTTATCGAATCTCTCTCCCTTTCTCTTTTTGTTACTCTTTCTGTTATTTCCTCATATCTTTAAAGATTTATATTCCTTATGAAAATGAAAGGATGCCATTCCTTTTGCTAAATAAAATTTCCAAGATCAGTCTTACTTTGAGCAGGTAGTTTATACTTTTATTTGCCAATATTTTCTTTATAGAAATTAACAAAATTATATAGATTAATCATTTAGGTATATGTTCATCACAATACCTGGAATTAGGCTTTCGCTTTCATGTTTTTCTTTCTTTCTTTCTTTACATGTGATTTATACCAAGAACATTTCTTTTTTTTTTTACAAAGAGTAAGTGAAGAATATGTGATTCGAAGAGCTTACGATATATTATCAAAATCTTTACCAACTGAGCAACCTAAAACCTCTAAAATTATATCAAGGATTTATATATATGTCGTGATATCTCTGAGTTTTTTTCTTTTTATTTTCCTTCTACTATGAGTTACAAAATTATATCAATGATATGTATATTTTTAGCAAAAGGATGCCACTCCTTTTGTTAAATACTCTGAGCAAATGATTTATATTTTTCTTTGCCAATTTTTTATTAGAAATTAATAAAATTATTTAGATTAACCCTGTAAATATATGTTCTTGAATAATATTTGGAATTAGGCTTTCACTTTCAGATTTTTCTTTCTTTGTATCTTTCTTTCTTCCTTTTGTTTTCTTTCTTTCCTGTAAGTATATGTTTGTCACTACCCTTTCAGCAAAAGGTGAGTGACGAAGGTAGAATTTGAATATAGAACCTTACGATATATACTATCAAGTGTTTACCAACTAGGACTTATACATGTATCATAACATCTCTGGATTTTCTTTCCTTTTTATTTTTCTTTTATTATGGATTACAAAATTATATCAATGATATGCAATAAATATCATGGCAAATCCAATGGCTAATAGGAAACTGTGTTTTGGAGTCCAAAAGAAAAGAAAACTTGGATCGTCTGCCATACAACATATCCATTCTAGCCACGTATGCATCCATCACAATTGGAACGGTCATCATATCTGGTGACTCTCTTCAATCTTTTAGTAATATGAGATTAATTCTTAGCCTATCTCATATTCTATACATAAATAGCATGCATACGTCAATTTGTTCGCACAGCACAGTTTATGATGGAAAAGATGAAAAAAGAAAAAAAAAATGATTGGAAGCACTTTGATTTCTTTGTTGTTGGCCATGTGAATGATTCATTCAGTAAACTCATGACCTGCCTGCACGTACTCCCTGCTCCTTCGCTGGTCGCTCATGAATGCATGCCCATTGAAGTCGTTCAGGTTCTACAACACAAAGGAGGTCCCCACAGGTGGTGAAGGCATTGAGGCAGGCCACCTAAACATCCGGACTTCTTGGTGGTATGTACTCCCGTGCGATCGATTTGCTAAGTGCATGATCTGAGTAGTGTAACGTACCATATGACATTATCATCTAATCAACTGCAGATAACTTCAATTCGCTGATTCATAGGGTTTCTTAATTGGCCTGTACCAAAATATATTGGACTACACGAGAGGTCACCCTATAATTGCTCAGTCTCTATCCTCATCAGTTTGATGGAAGAAGCACATAAAAGGAAAAGAATGAAAAGGAAATCACAATTTATATCACCCAAAACCTTTTTCTTTGAACGTAGAGATTGCAAATGAATCAAAAGCAGCAGTCTGTAATGCATACTCATCCAATTATATTCTTGTATCCTTCCTTGTATTTGTTACTTATAGTACTCCTATAATGGAATGCCTGTAGGGATGGAAGTGCTATATATGGAAGCGAAGGCAAAAAGGAGGCGAAGGTGAGGACGCAGGTCGATGGAAAATTGAAGATAGGGGACAATGATCTTCTTCAACATGAGGTTAATGGAATCGCAATATCCGGCGACATTCGTAATAGCTGGGCTGGAGTTTCTACTTTGCAAGCTCTCTTTGTCAAGGAACACAACGCTGTTTGCGATGCCCTAAAGGCTAGTAATGCATTTCTCCAAGTTCATCTTTTTGTTGCATGTCTTTGAGGGCGAGCCTTGACATCACGGTAAGATTACTTTTTTTTTTTTAACCATGCATGTTTGTCTTTTTTCAGGAGGAATATCCTGATCTTAACGATGAAGAGTTGTTTCGGTACGCAAGACTTGTAACGTCTGCAGTCATTGCGAAAATTCACACCATTGATTGGACTGTGGAGCTCCTTAAAACTCATACCATGAATGCTGCCATGCATGCCAACTGGTAGGGATGGATTAATACTATACCATACGCTCACTGAGACATCCACTTCTCTACTAAGTTCATGATTCGTTTCTTCTCTTTTCTGTAGGTACGGCTTGTTGGGGAAGAAGATTAAAGACACCTTTGGGCACATAGGAGGTCCTGCTCTTGGAGGACTAGTTGGACTTAAGAAACCTAATAACCATGGAGTTCCCTACTCCTTGACTGAATAGTTCGCTAGTGTTTACAGAATGCACTCGCTCGTTCCAGATTCTCTTAAGCTTAGGAACATCAATACCAATCCTGGACCAAATAAATCTCCTGAATACCTCAAAGAGTATCTCCCCCACTCCCCCCCTCTTTCTCACACACACACTCTGTATATAATCTTGTCTCCTTAATTGATTCTGTAAACAGGCTCAAGATGGAGGAGCTAGTTGGCATAACAGGTGACTCCACGTTGGACTAATTGGCTTTGAAAGGAAGGTTGTGTCGATGGGCCACTTGTTGATGTTGATAGGAAAAGGGAATAGAGATATGAAACAGAGGAAGAGTAGGACAAGGTTAAATCTTCTATATTTCTCTCAAGAAAAAACTCTTTACAAATTTCAGAAACTCTCTTACTCTTATGACCCAACATACGGGGTTTATATAGTCCCCAAAGATACATTATATTAATTGTATTCAAGATGAATCATTCTCTTTCAAGAAACCCTTTCAAGAACCAATAACCAATTTTACTTATCCTTCTATAGTCTTTTAATCCATTTTTTCTTCTTGATGTAATAAATCTCTCTCTTGATGCAATGAACCTCTTTTGATGAAATGAACCTCTTTATGATACTTGAACAAGTTTAATTCCAACATTTTCTCCCCTTAAACTTGTTCCATCTAGCATGCCAAGTTTCTTTCGAAGTTGTTGAATATATACCTCTTCTTCAAGAACTCCATTAAGAAATGCTGATTTCACATCCATTTGTAAAATCTTCCATTTCATTTGAGCTGCTAGAGAGATAAGTAATCTTACTGTCTCCAATCGAGCAACTGGCGCAAATACTTCTTCATAGTCAATTCCATATTGTTGTTTATATCCCTTTGCAACTAATCTAGTCTTGTATTTCTCCACCTCTCCTTTTGCATTTCTTTTTGTTTTTAAGATCCACTTAACACCGATAGCTTGGTGGTCTTCTGGAAGTGTAGTAAGCTCCCATGTATTATTTTTGTTAATGGCATGAATCTCTTCATTCATAGCTTGTCACCATTTTTCATCTCTATAAGCTTCTTCGAAGATTAATGGATCATATCTTGCAAAAAGACAAAATAAAGAAAGTTCATCATTGTTAGTATCAATCCTTCGAGTCACATCATATAGGTCCTGAATCGGTCTTGTCCTTCGTATAATTGGACTTCTTGAATCATGTGACCTAGCTGATTTAGGTGATGATTCTAGCAAAGTCAGTTCAGTGTTTGCTTGTATTATATCATCTTCTTCTGAAGCTACTTTTCTTATCTTTCGTCACTTTTCCAGTTCCAAATCTGTTGTTCATCAAACTCAACATCTCTTGACATCACAACTTTATTTGTGATAGAATTGTAGAGTTTGTAACCACTGGAATTCTCTGAATAACCTAGCAAAATGCATTTTTGGCTTTTATCCTCCAATTTCGTTCTCTTTTCTTCTGGTATCTTGGCAAATACAACACTTCCAAAAATCCTCAAATGATCAACTCTTGGTTTTTGTAAGCTCCATGCTTCTTCTGGTGTAATATTACCAATTCGCTTTGTCGGAAACCTGTTAAGCAAATAAACTGCACAAGCAACAGCATCACCCCAAAATTCTTTCGGAATTTTTCTTTCTTTTAACATGCATCAGACCATATTAAGGATAGTCCTGTTTTTTCTTTCCGAGACACCATTTTGTTGAGATGTGTATGGCATGGTGAATTGATGTAGAATTCCATTATTTCTACAAAAACTTTCAAATTCATTTGATATATATTCACCACCTCTATCTGTTCTTAAACATTTAATCTTACAACAACTTTGTCTTTCAACCAAATCCTTAAATTCTTTGAATTTGCTTAAAACTTCTTTCTTTTCTTTTAACATGTAAACCCAAGTTTTGCCACTATGATCATCAGTAAATGTAAGAAAATACCTGCTTCCTCCAAGTGATACTGGATTGATAGGGCCACAAACATCCGAGTGCACCAGATCGAGTCGATGCCATGCTCTTTTTGTTCTTCTCACTTTGAAAGGTTTTCTTTCTTGTTTACCCATGACGCATACTTCACATAATTTTGCTGGGTGATCAATTTTTGGCATTCCTGTCACCATATTATACTTCTCTAGAAGTTTCAAAACCTCAAAATTTAAGTGAGCATATCTAAGATGCCAAAGTGTAGAAATATCCTCAATATCAGCTTTAAAACAATTTGATTGATCAAAAATACTCAAATGTAGAGGAAACATTCTATTCCTTGCCATTTTCACATGTGATATCAATATTTTATTCTTATCACGAATTGAGAGAGCCATATCTTTCATCTCAACTTCATAACCTTTTTCAAGTAATTGTCCAATGCTTAAAATATTATTTTTCATATCAGGAACATAATAAATATCTGAAATGCATAATTTCTTGCCATTATTAAGTTCAAGGAGAATTTTACCTTTGCCTCTTACTGGTCTTTGAGACAAATCACCAAATGTAATGTTCCCGGAATAACTTGTATCCATTTCTGAAAATAGCTCTTTGTTGCCACACATGTGATTTGAGGCTCCTGTATCTAGATACCATGTCATAGATTGATCATTTTTCAAATTTTCATAACTCATTAGTAAAACCTGATTTTCCTTCTTTTCTTCCTCAACATAATTTGCCTCATCACTTTGAATGTTAGGATTATAATAACATTCATAAGAGTAATGTCCATACCTTTTGCAAACATAACACTGTATTTCAGACTTTTTAGAGTTTCTGCCACGTCCACGGCCTCGGCCACGTCCTCGACTATAACCACGGCCTCTTTGGCTAGAATTTTCTCTAGCCTCTTCATTATATGGAGATTCTTGATTGGTCGACGCCTCCTCTTCCTCTTTGTCCTCGTCCTCTTCCTCTTTGAGAATTTGATTCTCCTTTATTTTCAAGAGCAAACTTAGCTTGTAGTACTTGCTCCATAGTTTTGTTTTCTCCTCTTTTGTAATTCTTTGTTCATGAACTTGAAGGGAACCCATAAGTTCTTCTAAAGACATTTTTCCAAATCTTTAGATTCTTCAATCGCAATGAATAAAATCAAATTTGGTCTAGAGATCTCAATATTTTCTATTACTCTCGATCATTTACTTGTTCACCATTTCGTCTCATTTGATGAACAATAGAAATGATTTTTGAGAAGTAATCGAAATAATTTTAGAAGTACCTTGTTGTAGTTTTTCAAACTCGGCTCGTAAAACTTGTAGACGAAGTTTCTTTACCTTATCAACACCACCGAATGCTTTTTGAAGTATTTCCCAAGCCTCCTTTGAAGTATTTGCTGGAGCGATGATCTCGAACATTGTATCATCAAGCCCTTGGTAGATTGTGAACAAAGCCTTTTTCTCCTTCTTCCTTCTTTCTTTGAGTTGCTTTCTTCCTTCTGCATTCATTGCTCCTTCTTCGGAGTTGGTTGTAATTCATCTTTTACAAACTCCCATACATCTTGGGAGCCTAGAAGAACCTTCATTTGGATGCACCATATGTCATAATTTTCTTTTGTTAATCTGGGGATCTGAAGTTGGATGGCACTTGAGGAAGAGATCATAGCTTAACCTATGGCTCTGATACCAGATGTTGATGTTGATAGGAAGAGGGAATAGAGATATGAAACAGAGGAAGAGTAGGACAAGGTTAAATCTTCTATATTTCTCTCAAGAAAAAACTCTTTACAAATTTCAGAAACTCTCTTACTCTCATGACCCAACATATGAGGTTTATATAGTCCCCAAAGATACATTATATTAATTGTATTCAAGATGAATCATTCTCTTTCAAGAAACCCTTTCAAGAACCAATAACCAATTTGACTTATCCTTCTATAGTCTTTTAATCCATTTTTTCTTCTTGATGTAATAAATCTCTCTCTTGATGCAATAAACCTCTTTTGATGAAATGAACCTCTTTATGATACTTTAACAAGTTTAATTCCAACACCACCAAGTGGAGCTCTTTAGCTGTGGAACTACCCCTTCTTCTTCAGGGATCTTATCGCACAAAACGTCGATGGAACCGAAAGACCAGATCATGTAGACATGCCTGTTCTTGAAAGTACGTTCACCGAAGGCTGGCATGCATTTTGCTTCGCGTTCATATACTAGTCAGTAATCTGACATGTTCCTTCTGACCGTTCAAACGGTATACCGCGACCGAGAGAGGAGGATTCCACGCTACAATCAATTCCGAAGGAAACTGATGTTGATCCCAATTTCCAAATGGGAGGATTTGACGGATGACAAGGAAGCAATTGAAACCATAAGAGAAATATACGGAGATGAAGTAGAGAAGTTAGATCTTCTCGTGGGTCTGATGGCGGAGAAGAAGATCAAAGGGTTCGCCATCAGCGAAACTGCTTTCGTCGTCTTTATCTTAATGGCATCAAGGTACCAGGATTAATACTGCATGCATCTTCTTACTAAGTTATCCTTCGCCCCATCTTTTTGTTTCACTCTGGAGCAGGAGACTGGAAGCCGATCGTTTCTTCACGAGCTACTTCAATGAGAAGACGTACACCAAGAAGGGGTTCAAGTGGGTGAACACCACAGAAAGCTTAAGAGATGTTCTCCTGCGCCATTATCCTCATACTGTTTCCAAATGGATGAACTCCACCAGTGCGTTCTCCGTGTGGGATGCTCCACCTAATTCCTTCAATCCCATTCCGCTGCTTCTGCGGTTCCCAAGTTAAGCGCCAGTTGTGAAATGAAGCGACGATTCTTGCGCGTCTAAGTTGCTACATCCATGACTAGTGTGTTTAATTCCCTTTCGGAACTCATGAAATCATCATCGTTCTCTTTGATTGATTCATCCAAACAATGAAGTGTGTTCCTTCATGTCTGCTTGATCCTTTAGTTTGTTCTCTTAATTGCTTGATATATGATCCCCTTTATTTATATTTTTACGTCGTCCATTACAAAAAATATAATGCAATAAGTTCTATCTCACAAATTGTTGTCACTAACGAACTTAACATACAATTCATCCAGTAGTTAACAGATACAAAAGGAAAACTAGAATCTTCAGATCAGCATTTAAAAGATCTTTTAAATGTTTACAAAGAAACAAATCCTGATCTCTTAATTGCACAAAGTGCCTTAATACCAAGATATTTCTTTAAAAATAAATTTAAAAATTTGGTGCGGTAGCTTCTTATTATGTCTGTCACAAATCACTTATATTTCTGAATAAACATCTCAAATTTTATAGTTGTAAGTAACTAGAATTTTCCCTCAAAGCCTTACTGCTCCCCACATTTGCTACTAAATTTCGTTACTGATAAACAAGTTTAATAAAATGCCATGAGTGGGCTTGGAAATTAGAAGAAATTATAACTTCTGATAGTTACTCAAATCACTGACCTACGTGGAACCATTTTCGGGACCCACCGAGGCAGGTCGGTAACGCAGGAAAGTTGCAAATGGGTGAATGGTTAATGGGTGGGTACTCGAGGGGCTCATCATGAGCTATCGGATGACTTGAGCGCCTAAATCATACATAGTTCACGTGGCACGTTTCAGATCTCTTTTGGGTGCGCGACTTAGGAAAAACACATTACCCTTTCATCTCCAGTTCACCTTCCGGTCCCTCCTCCGGTATTCCCCCTTCTCTTTCCCCAGAACCCGCTCGAAGCCCTACCCATCCCCGACTCCTTCCATCCCACACATATTCGCCGTGGATTAGAGTCGAGGAATTGGCCGAGGTATCATCGAGAATTTCACTTCGTCACCACAAGGTAAAGCGATCCCTCATCGATCACTCACGATTCGATAATTCATTCCTTCCATTCTGCTCTGGAAACGGTTATTATTGCAATTTTGGATATGCTTTGTTTATTTTGCTATCCTATCATCCCTTCTTTTTTATATGCTCATCAGGTTGTTCTTTGTGATCGGTCACCTGAGTAAGCCATCGTCCTCGGATTCATGAATTTCAAACATTTTAAAATTTCCCATCAATTCATCAATGCATCAAGAATTTTTATGAATTTTAAATATTTAAAAAATTTTCATTAAGTAATCAATGATTTTCATGAATTTAAAATATTTAAAAATTTTTCCTTAAATTATTACATAAGTCATTAGATTTTCATTTGATTATATAAGTCATCAACATCCATTTCTCCCCCTTTGTCATCAACAGAAAGGTGAAATATTGGACTACAGTGATTTTTTGCTCTTCTTTTTTAAAATACGATATTATTTAAAAAGATTTTTTTTTGTGAAAAAAAGGAAAGAAAACAAGGGAGGACTTGCAAAACATCATTAAGAAGAGCTTAATTTTGTAGAGGTAAAATTTCAAAAATAAGTTCAAAAATATAAAATATTCAAGGAGATTCAAAGGTTTAAGAGCTACTCATGCATTTAAAAATTATTTCATATAATTTTAAGCAAAGGTAGTAAATAAATTCATAAAATAATAAAATCATCATCATACAACTTTTTTCTTCTTTTTGTGAATAATAAGATAAACATCTCATGAGAATAATAAAATATTATCACAAAAATAGCTCATTCTCATGAAATCAAGTAATTCATATATTTTCATGATTTAGCATTCCAAGTTCTCTTATAAGAAAATTAAATTATTCTTCATTTAAGGGTTTTTTAAAAATATCCGTTAATTGATGCTTAGTGACAATAAATTTCAAAGAGATATCTTCACAATTTATATAATCTCTTATAAATTGATGTCTAATATCAATATGTTTGGTTCTTGAATGTTGAATATGATTTTTGGTTAGATATATAGCACTTGTACTATCACACTTTATAGGAATATTTTTTAATTTTATTCCATAGTCTTTTAGTGTATTTTTCATCCAAATGACATGGGCACAACATGCACTAGCTGCAATGTATTATGCTTCCATAGTAGATAAAGCTACTGAATTTTGTTTCTTGAAAGTCCAAGAAACAAGTGCATATCTCAAAAATTGATATGTTTCGGTAGTGCTTTTTTTTTATCTATTCTACATCTACCAAAATCAGCATCAGAATAGGCAACTAAATCAAAGTTCTTTGATTTAGGATACCATAATCTTAATTTAGATGTTCCTTTCAAGTATCTAAAAATTCGTTTAACTACTTTCAAATGAGAGAGTTTTGGGTTAGATTGATACCTTGCACACAATCCAACACTAAACATGATATCCGGTCTTGTAGCAGTTAAGTATAATAAACTTCCTATCATACCTCTATAAATTTTTTGATCAAAGTTTTTTCCTTCACTATCTAAGTCCAGCTTTGTAGATGTGCTCATGGGAGTGTTTAATGCTCTAGCATTTTCTATCCTAAATCATTTTATCAAGTTCAATGTGTAATTATTTTGACTAATAAAAATACCATCATCAAGTTGTTTTATTTATAATAACAAGTAAATTATTTTTAAAATAATTAAAAAATATAGTATCAACCTTATATTTTAAAAATTTATTTAAAATAAGAAAAGAATGAAGTTTTTCATACCAAGCTCGAGGGGCTTGTTTTAATCCATAGAGAGCTTTGTAAGTTTGAAAACATGATTAGGAAGAAAATTATTTTCAAAACCGGGGGGTTATCAACATACACTTTTTCAGAAATAAAACCATTTAGAAAATCACTTTTAACATCCATTTGAGACAACTTCAAATTTTTAAAAGAAGTAAAGGCAAGAAGCATCCTTATGGCTTCAAGTCTAGTCATGGGAGCGAAGGTTTCATCATAATCGATTCCTTCTTATTAGTTGAAACCTTTGGCCACTAATCTAGCCTTATTTCTAACCAAGATACAATTTTCATCTTGCTTGTTTCTAAATATCCATTTAGTACCAATCACTAAATGATCATTAGGTCTAGGAATAAGCTCCCATACCTCATTTCTCTCAAATTGATTAAGCTCTTCATGCATTTCATTAACTCAAGCTCTTCATGATTTGAGAAAGAAACATGACATTTGCACAAAAAAATTCTAAAAGAAGATCGAGTTTGAATTCCTTTTGATGTTTCTCATATTATAAGCTCCTTAGGATGGTCATTCACATACTTCCATTCCTTGGGTAAGGTATTCGAAGTAGATACATCCAAGTTACTTTTAGGAGTGTTATCTTCTAAATTTAAAGTATTAAAATCAATTTCATCATCAAAATCAATCTTTTTAAATTCAGAAAGTTCATTGAAAATGAACATGAATGAATTCTTCTATTACTAATGTTCTTTTATTAAAAACACGATAAGCGTTTGAAATAGAAGAATAACATAAAAAATGCCATCATCCGATTTTGCATCAAATTTACATAAAACATCCTTTTCATTCAAAATAAAATATTTACAATCAAATATTTTAAAATAAAAAATATTGAGCTTTTTACCATTCCACAATTGATAAAAAGTTTTAGTGAGTAATGGTCTTACTAAAACCCTATTTAAAATATAGCATGTCATATTTATGGCTTCGGCCCAAAAATATTTGGGAAGACTATGTTCATTCAACGTTGTTCTATCTATTTCTTGTAAGCTCTTATTTTTTCTTTCTACTACTCCATTTTGTTATGGATTTCGTAGAGCAGAGAAGTTATGGATATATCCACATAAATCACAAAGATTTTAAAAATCATTATTTTTAAATTCTCCACCATGATCACTTCCTATTGAAGAAACCATGCATCCTTTTTTATTTTGAACAACTTTATAAAATTTTATAAAATATTTAAATGTATCACTTTTATGTGCTAAGAAATAGATTTAAGTATATCTACTAAAGTCATCCTATATTCGCTACCACCTAAACTTGTAATGTCAATTAGTCTAAATAGATCTATATGGATCAATTGAAGTGGTCTAGAGGTGCTAATTTGATTTTTAACTTAAAGCTACTCTTTATTTATTTTCGTAATTGACAAGTGTCATATACTTTGTCTTTGATAAACTTAAGATTAGGTAAACCTCTTACTAGTTCATTGGTAGAGATTTGGTTTAAAAGTTTCATTCTAGCATGACCTAATCTTTTATGCCAAATCTAAGATCATCATTTAAAGCCGAAAAATAAGTTTCATCACAAAATTTTTCAATATCTATGGTGTATATATTATTGTTTCTTAAGGCAATCAATGATTTGTTTTTGTGTGACAATTCAATTATGCAATCATTAGGTTGAAATTTAATCACATATCATTTATCATATAATTGACTAATGCTAAGCAAGTTATGTTTCAAGCCATCAACTAACAACACATCTTCAATCAAGAGGTTTAATGTGTTGCCTATTGTTTATTTTCCAATGATTTTGCCCTTGTTGTTATCTCCGAATGTAACAACTCCTTCACTTAAGCTAATGAGCTTAGAAAAATAAGATGAATCTTCGGTCATATGCCTTGAGCATCCACTATCAAGAAATCATTTGGTGCTCCTAGCTTTAGTTTGGAGATAAACCTACAAGAAGGATATATTTGATTTAGGCACCTATTTTATATTGGGTCCTCTATAAAGAACTCTTCTTTCTTTTGTAATTGATTTTTATTGTATAAGTTTTTCTTTGGAACCCATACTAGTTGATGTGGACTACATTTTCTAAATAGACATTTGTTTGCCTTATGCCTTAATTTACCATAAAAATTACATATGATTCTTGGTGGCATGTTTAATGTAGGTCCTCTTACAAACATGGTTAGCTTTCGTTGGACATTACCAACAAAGCCTATATCATTTTTCTATTAATATGACCCTTATTTACACGGATCATATTTAAGGATTTGTTCCTTATTTCAAAATTTTCTAGTGTGGTTTTAAGCATGATATTATCTTCTTTAACAAATCATATTTAGAACATGGTTTATGTGAAATTAATGAATCATGCATTTCGTCAAATCTTTTAACTAATAAATCATGATCAGCTATAACTAATTTAAAAGACTTGCTAAGTTTTCTAGACTCATTGAATAAATCATGAAACATATTTAATAATTCTAAAAAAATATTTAAATACTCACTAACCTTATCTTCGATCGTCATTAAGGCATAGTTAGACATTTCTTCTTTGGAGTTGTCTTCCTCATCTGAAGAGCTCGATTCATCCTAAGTAGCCAAAAGTGATTTTTTTTGAGTGTTGGCTTCTTCTTCAAATGAAGACATTCATTCTTGAAATGTCTCGATATTTTACATTCATAGCAAATGACATTATCCTTCATCGATTCTTTTTGGTTTTTATAGTTCTTGTTCTCTTTTATAAATTTTTTAATTTTTTTTACTAACAAAGCAATATCATGGTCCTCATCACTCGAAGCTTCAGTCGAGGAGTCATTTATTGTCCGAAGTGCTATATCCTTCCTATTATTTGGAAGGGGTTCATCAAGCTCATCATGAGCTTTATAATTTATTTCATATGTCATACGAGAGCCAATCAATTCTTTAAGAGGCAAGTTATTTAAGTCTTTGGCCTCTTGAATAGCGGTTACTTTAGGATCCCAATTTTTAGGTAAAGATCTCAAAATCTTACTAACTAATTCAAAATTTGAAAAATATTTTTCAAGTACTTTAGGCCATTGACAACATCCGTGAAACGGGTGTACATGTCACCAATGAACTCACTTGGTTCGATTAAAAATAACTTATAGTTATGAACTAAAAAAATATTTATCTTGGATTCTTTTACTCTACTAGTCCCCTCGTGTGTGATTTTTAGAGTGTGCCAAATATCAAAGGTTGATTCACAAACGGAAACACGATTAAACTCATTCTTATCAAGAGCACAAAACAACACATTCATAGCCTTGGTATTTAAAGAAAAATTCTTCCTTTCCAAATCATTTAGTTCATTTATTGGCTTGGAAGATTTTTTAAATCAATTCTCAACAATACTTCATAGATCAAGGTCCAAAGAGATAAGAAAAATACGCATCCTTGTCTTCTAATATGTATAATTCGTCTCATTGAACATGGGAGGACGTGAGATGGAATGCCCCTCATTCATGTCAAAACAAGCCATTTACTCAAGTGAGTGTTAATCCAAAGAGTAAGTACCTTGCTCTGATACTAGTTGTTAGGATCAATTGGCACTAAGAGGAGGGGGGGGGGGGGGGTGGCGGCGCTTGTTGAATTAGTGCAAGTGTAAATTTTTTATTTTAAACAAAAATATTTTGATTTAGGCATGATAAGAAGATCCAATGCTTGTTGTTCAAATAAAGCAAGTGAATGATAAGAAGATTGTTAAGTTACTTGCTTACTAATTACTTAAGAAAGAGCAGGGAAATCCGAAAGATAAGAAACGTCGTAAGTGAAATATTTGATTTCAAAGAGTAAACAAGATCATAAGTGTTAATAAAGAAAGCAAAAGATGAACTCACAATTTTAATAGTGGTTCGGTATCAATGGCCTATGTCCACTCCCAACTCCTTCTTGAGGCACACTGACATCCACTACCGATCTTCTTTGGGTGAAGACCAAACCCTTACACTTTTCTTACAAGAGAGACTTTGAGAAAATTTCTAACTCTAATCTCTCTCCCTTCCCTTTTCTTTTTCTTACAAATCACATCCAATTTCTTTTTCATAAAGTTTAATTACCTAAAAAGAGTTGTTGTGAATGTAAGAATACTTAGGTATTTATAGACCTCAAGTGACTTTAGAAATTGAAGCCAAAAATTAAACATACCTGAAAAAATTGGGTACGGGCGGTTTACCCGTCGACCTGGGCGGCTCAGCCGCCCGAACATCAGGGTACGGGTGGTTTACCTGCTAGCCCTATGTAGGTTAATCACCAAAAGTACCCAGATTCCTGGGTACGGGCAGTTCAACCACCCAACTTGGGTGGGTTAGCCACCATCAGCCTCCCAAAAGCTTGGGCGGTGGTGGTACGCCTACCACTCACTAGCGGTTTACCTGTCAGAATTTCTACAAAAATGGTTCCTACACTTTTTTAATTTCGTCTTGAATCTAATGTTGATCAACCCTTTGGTCAACCAATTGAGCTCAACCTGAGCTCAATCAAACCCCAATAGTGGACCCGGTTGCCTTATTTAGTTAATTTAGATTTTATCTAAATCCAACTCAGTTAGGACTCACGTCTAATTAGGACTCAATGATTACAATGCTTAAAGACTACAAGCTTAAACTAAGACCCAACTCTCGCTAATCTGGTAACCTCCGATATTTTTACGGTAAGTCATTCGTTCTTCCGGTGATCTCCCGGCGTACTCCCAGCGAGCTTCCCGATCCCTTCAACGAATCTCCTAGCGAACTCTCGGCGAGGTCCCACTGCATCGTCCAAACCCGACCCGATGCCTAAGCTTGATCTTGGCCCATTATTTGGTTATAATTTCATTGCTCCTATCATAGTTAGACCTGCAAATCTTCCTCTAACACACATGTTAGATAAACACTCATCAATTGATCTCGTCATCAAAATCTGAGATTCAATAGTCAACTCCCGCTTCAAGTCTTCCCATGTGTCCACTCGATACTGACCTTGTTGGATCTCTTCCCAACGGGTTCACCACCAAAGTTTTGCATCTCCATTCTGATACATTGTTACTATTTGAAACTTTGGTTTCTTCATAATCGGGCCTCGTAGCATGAAAATATTGTTCCATGTTGAACAAGAAATTTTGGAGCTCTTTGGCATCCCTGGCACCCTCGTAGCAATATGGCTCGGGTGTCCTGAAGTTTTATGGCGACGCAATGAGGGTATTGCGCCCTCTCGCATTAAGAGTCCTTGTGAGTAACATCACCTTCGATGTGAGTTCCGCCACAACTTCGTGTAGATGTCGTATAGAGTCTTTTGGTATCCTCCGTTAGTCCGTCAACTAGGGACTCAACCTTGTCGATCTGAGATTTAGCTTCTTCTTGCAAGCTCTCTACCCCAAGGAGCTTTCGTTGGCCTTGGTAGAGTTCCTTCAAGCTCGTTTTAAGAATATCTAGGTGGGTTTCCGCCATTATAAGACTCTTATTGTGGCTCCTTTTCTCGGTTGGTACTCCAGATTGCACCTCCTCCATTCGCAGAGAATACCAACTTCACTCTTGTCTTGTTCGTTGCCGTGCTCCTCATGAGCAGCTCCAACAGCTTGCGAGCGAGTTTGCATTTGCAGCCCACGTGCAGCTGCTTGGGGCAAGGGTTTGGCTTGCCCCATCTTGCTCGATTCGCTACCGTATTTCGCCATGGCGAGATTGCAAATCTTTTGCTTGCCTACAATGTCATAAACTTTGTTAAATTTTATTTGGGTGAAAAAGGGGATGCACCATGTAAAACCCTAACTTCCACCATCTACTATAGTTAAAGGGGCCGACTAGTGTTAGAGTTAGTGTTTAACTAGAGTTAGGACTCTCTATAGCCGCCGGCCACCCCAAGTAGAAGTCGGCTAGGGAGGTTACTAGGAGTTAGGGTCTTTCGAGTAAGAGTTCTATTATGAGTTGTGTAAGTTATATTGTAGAATTCTACCATAGTACCTTCTTATATTATAGGGACAAAAGTTATACTGTAGAATTATTTGATCTTGCCAAATTCTACTGATAAGGGAAAGGTATTGTCAACAAAAGACTTACCCCAAGTAGAAGTCGACTATAGGGACGAAAGTTATACTATAGAATTATTTTTGATCTCGCTGCCATTATTTTTCTGCCCGATCTTCTATAAGTTTTTTACGATGACTTTAGCACTTATTAATAGTGGATTTCTTTTTGGTTTTGTGCAAATCGTTGTTATAAACTGCTGATTTTTTACGTCCAAACTGCTGGACCTTTGACATAAAATTCTACCATAGTACCTTCTTATATTACTTGATCTTGCCAAATTCTTTGCTATCATATTCTCCCATGATTTTTTTGTTGACAATACCTTTCCCTTATCAGTAGATTCCTATTGAGTTTTACTCGAATCTTTATTATGAACTGCTGAAAAAAATTACATCTATACTACTGAAATTTTTTCGACGAAAAATTCTGCTATTGTACCTTTTCTTGTTCTTCTCCTCACAACCCACCAAAACCTTACCAATTTTGCTACCACCAATTATATCATCTTTAAGACACCCCTCTAGCCTTAAGATGTAGCCATTGTAGCATATTCCCATAATCTGCAGCCAACCCAAATAGCCCCCAAAGCCACAGCCCAAATAGCGAGTCATCGCAATCGTAATCCTCCACCATCAATCCTATCTTCCTTAGCCACCAAACCTTCCACTACCCTATGCCCTTGACCCATCAATAGAAAAAAGATCAAAACATCTCAGATCTAGAGACATGCAATGACATCCGAAGATTTGATCGATGCCAAATTCGAGGCATTTGAATCACGCATAAAGGACAAATTACGTGCCTTATTCGTAAAATTTAGAATTGGTCGATCTCTAAGCCCGACAAAATTACAGCAAGGTGAAAATTCAGAGAGGCCTCCAAAGAAGGAAAAACAAACCTTAGATGTGATGTAGCCATGCATGAGGGTGGACTTCCCTCGATGGGAAGGAGGAGACCCAATAGGATGGTTCTCGCATGTCGAACGCTACTTCTGCTATCATCGAACATCGAAGGCTTCCATGATGGATATCGCTATCATCCACCTTGAAGGAGATACAATTCAGTGGTACAATTGGCTTTAATACACCCAAGAAGCCCCAACATAGAGACAATTCAAGTATAAGAATATCGATGGACAACTTGTGAAGATCTGACAAACCTCCATGATCAAAGAATACCAAACTAGGTTTGAGAGATTATCCAACCTCGCACATGATTGGTCTGACAAAGAATTACTAAGGACATTCATCGAAGGACTCAAGCCGGAAATAAGAGGAGAAGTAAAAGGGCGGTAGCCCTCTACCTTGATGGTCACAATCTCTTTCACCCAAATCCAAGAGGAGCGGCTCAACCAAGACACCCAAAGAATGAGGACCACTGCTAGACCAACAACATATAAACCTTCAGCACCCTATGCTCCCAGTTGTCCCTTACTGTCAAAGAAATTGACAAGAGAAGAACTTCGCGATAGATTGGCGAAGGACCTTTGTTGGCCTTGTGATGAACTGTGGAGCCACGACCATCGCTACAAAAAGGAGACCTTCTTATGATTGAACCCATTGAAGATTTAGAAGAGGAGGTCCAGGAGCATAAGGAGGAGGTCACAGAGGAAGAACAACAGCCGGTCAACTGTATGATTCATGCTCTTGCCGACTACGCAAACCCCCAGATGATGAAAGTGGGAGCAGTAATAACTTCATGAATAGCAAGGTTGCTACTCGGATGGCCCTACATATTAAGGATTATCGCAGGTTTGATATTAAGGTCGTCAACGGTCGAATTTTGAAGTGCAACGGAAGATGCCTACGGGTGAAATTATTACTGCAAGACTAGGAGATAATTGTTAATTTCTTCCTCCTCCCACTCGATGATTATAAGGCCATGCTTAGCATCGAATGGCTGATTATATTTCCTCAAATTTCTTAAAATTAATTATAAAATTTTATAGCAAAGGGAAATAGGTGATCTTACGCGAGAAACGTGGGAACAACATAACGATGGTTTGTATGCAATGAATGGAGAAAGTTTTTGCACAAAGTGAATAGCAACTTCTTGATGCAACTCCAGCAGCAATCTATGGGGTAGCTAACAAAAATTGAAGACCTATACCTTCTCCAATTACTTGTTGAATTTTCAGTTATCCTCACCTCCAGAAAGATGAAATAGTGAGGATTGTAAGTAAAATGCTTGAAACAGGGGTCATTCGGCCAAGTTGCTGCCCCTACTCTTCGCTAGTGCAAGCCCCAGAAAGCTGCAACCTCTACCCATCCCGGACTTCATATGGATTGATATATCGATGGACTTCATTGAAGGGCTGCTCTCATCCTAAGGATAAGGTACAATTCTCATTGTGGTCGATCGTCTTACGAAGTATGCCCACTTTTGTGCTATCCGTATCTCCTACACCGTTTCTAGCACTACTCGAATCTTTATAAAAAATATTATAAAATTACATGGGATGCCAATATTTATTTGCTCCCCCTGTAAGCCAATCACGTGAGTGATGGCATGTGTGACATGTTGCGCGATCTTTTTACTTATGATTATTTTTGGTATATTCTCATATTATCTATTGCATATATATATATATATATATATATATATATATATATATATATATATATATATATATATATATATATATATATATATATATATTACGATGTCCTTAGTTCTATACAATGAGAATCAGATCATGATGAGATCATAATAATGTGATTGATTCATCTTTAAACATATATCCTAAATAATCCCGATTATAAGTTACTCGAGAGGGAGTTCGAGATAACCGAATAGACCGATGTACTATATACCCATCCATATGATGGAGGCAATTGGTCTCATAGCCACTTGTGTGGAGACACTAAGAATATAGTATAAGTGTTCATTAGTGAATAAGTTCACTGATTAATCTACTTATAGAATGTTATATGATTAATGATACCTAATGTCAGACAATGATTCCATAGTCACAGTTGTATCTGGTCCATAGACTTGTGACACCAATTAAAGGCCTAAGGATTGGATGAAGATCCAATTAGCCCTTATTCTCATTAGATGAGATCCTATGTTGATAGCCTTCTTGCTTATGGCCCAATTAGAGGCCTAAGGAGATTATTGGATATATATCCAATAATGAAGATTAGTGGGTTATTGGATTGAGATCTAATACCCACTAAGGCAGGAACTCTAGGGCTTTTAGTGACTCTCTATAAATAGGAGGGGAGACTCATGGTTGATAGGCTATAGCTTTGGCCTCCCCTTCTTATTCTCCTCCCTCCCTCTGCGCAAGAGTTGCAAGATTAGATTGGAGGAGTTTTGCTGCAGAGATCCATCGTGTAGATACTGCTAGATAGGAAGATGCTTGACTTCCTTCATCCTCTCCATCCGGATCTGGATTACAGGGATATACGATTTTCCTAGGTAAAATCAACGTATCGCGATTTTTTTTTAGTTTTTGCGGCTTTCTTGCGACCCCAATTTTTTGCACGATGATTTGATCTATGTTGAAAATTAATTTTTTGTTTTGATTTCCACTGCGTATGTGATGCTTCTGCTAAGGTTTCCCAATAGTGGTATCAGAGCCAGGTTTTCATACGAATGATTAGTTTTAAATTGAGTGTGATGAGATTGAATCGTTTAGAATTGTTCAACATGTTCTTGCTATATTTTTGCAACAAATGCAGTGAGAAAAGGGGGCAACTGACAATAGCCAGGCCATTTGCAAGGGTGGCCGGCCATGGCCAAGCCCCTTGCAGGGGTGGCCGACCATGGCCTGGCCACCTGCAGGGGGTGGTCGGCTATGGCCAAGGCCACCTGCAAAGGGGTACGGCCACCATAGGGCGTAGCTACCGCCACTTGCAGGTCCGCAAGGGACGCGAGCGAGCCACAAGGCGCTAGTGGCTAGCCCACAAGGGGCTACCGCTAGCAGGGGCAGCGGTGCCAGCCACAGGGGCGATGACAATGGCTTAGTGAGGGTGAGGGAAGAGGGCTTAAGCATCCTTTTGAGAAAAGGATGATCCTGCCCATCAAAATTTAAGAAATTTCGAGGTTTGTCCTATGCACAAAATTTTGAAAGCGACCTCAACAATTCTGAAAATTTTAAGGGCTGTCCTCTTATCTAGAATTCCAAAAATACTCTTGATAATTCTAAAAATTTCGAGAATGTCTTGATTTCTAGAAAAATAATTAATTAAATAGTTTAATTAATTATTATATATCTAGTAATCCTACATATGATGTGATGTGTATATGTGATGTATGATATGGATGGATGATCATGAGCCATGTGTTGTGATGTGTGTAATCGTGATTATTATTATTATTGGGGCCTGTAAGCCTTTGTTTTTCTCATTTGTTGTCGGGCCTGTGTGCCTATTATTATTTGTAATTATATAGAGAGGCGCGATGAGAGCGTAGAGGTGACAACGGGACCCATGATGATATGACGGAAGATCACGATGCATGGTGATGCGACGAGAATCCGATAGAACCAATGATGATGAGATCAATGATCACAACATATGGAGATGCGTTGATGCACACATAAATCCTATTATGAGTGATTAGGCCTATTGGCTCGGGCATAATTATATTAGGTGACGACTCATGATCATCCGGTGTGGCTTGCATATGTAATGTGTTATACACCTACTAGATACATGTTATATACATATATATATATATGTATATATATATTTACATGTGATGTAGATATATATTAAATATATATATATGTGACACGATATATTACGAGACTGATATAAAACAAAAAAAGACCCCTCTTATGATAATATTAAGTCAGTAAGCATGAGGCAATAAGATTGACCCACATAGTATTCCATCGTTATAGGAAGAAATTAAATCATGACATAGGTTGAGTTGATCGAGTCCCTCGAAGCTCACCTATCTACATGATCGAGTTCTTGCCTACTATATATATATATATATGTCACCGGTGACCTGAGGACATGGTATGACTTGGTCGAGACGTCGAGAGCATATCCATCGAATTAGACTCATCTTGTTTGATGGTGATGACTTAACTAAACTTTATGGTTGGTCGAGCAGTCGAGATCATGATGATTTGGAGGCCGAACATGACAGAAATCACAAGGAGTTATGATTGGCAAGAGTTACCTATCTTTTGGGCTTAGTGTAATTAGTCGAGTCCCTCAATGTTGCACTAAGATGCTGATTGGATCCCAATCCCCTCTAGGAGTCTATCAGAGACTTTTGACTTACGTGTCAAGGGTGTTGCCTGATTCGCTATGAAAATAGTATGAGTACATTAAGATTGAAGTCCATATCTTAATTAGCATTTTCTATAAAGTCTACATGTTATTTATTTACGCTATATCTTATTTGTCACTTGCAAAACCCCTATGTGGCATACTTGATGCCAACCGCCTTATTGGTCCAAAGGCTCCGTAATTTGAGAATTGTTCTCACGAAAGATAAAATCATATATGTCCTTAATACGATTATGCCCATGCTGGAGGAAATGATAAGCGAGGATGAGATCGCTCACTTTGTGAAGTATAAAGATAGTCCTAAAGGATAATCTGTATGTTGATCTTATACTTCAGTCCCTACTAGATTCCTTTTCACAGTTCATTATTAACTTTAATATAAATAAGTTTGAGGTGACTATACTTGAGCTCCTCAATAAGTTGAGGAAAGCTGAGAGTACCATCAAGAAAGAGAAGTTAGTTCTCTATATTGGTGAGACCAATAGGAAAAGGAAGGCTAGTAAGACCCTTAAAAGGGGTAAAGGCAAAGAAAGACCGATGATAGGACTCCAGCAGGGTTGAGTCCTAATCTCCCTAGAAGTAGTCAATAAAATCCTATGAGATTGTAATAAAACCCCATCAAGCCACTTCTATCCTATAAAGAAGTGTGGTTAGGGTTTAGATTGAGGCCTTAGGGCTTAGTGGCTGTTGCCCCCTTTACTGGGTTGGTCGACTAGGGTTTCCCCCTGCTTAGGTCGGCTATAGAGCCAACCTAGCCATCACTTGTTCCTACTTAGGCAAGTCAACTATAGAGGGGCAAAGGGATAATTTTACTTAGGCAAGCACCCCATGGGTTAGGGTTTAGAACCATATATAATGATGTAGCCGGTCCCTCTCTTTTATTAAGCAATTATTATCTTTTATTCAGCCTTGTGCCGAGTCTAGGAGGGAGGAACCCCTATAGCATTCCAAGGGTTGATCCCCCTCAAGGGTCAAAATCTATAGAGCTCTTTTTGGGGTTCTATTATATAGTACCAGAGCCACATTCCTGCTACTCTGTAGCTATCTTTGTTGTCTCCATCTTCCAAGCAATGTCCATAATTGTTTTTGATATCGCCTTCATCTACTATCGCCCACCAAGCCGCAGATCCATCAATTTGCTACCATCCTCTACATCAACATTATAGATATGATCTAAAAGCATACACCATGGCATAAGAGGAGGCCATCAATACCAAGTTCGAAGCCTTTGAAAGCCGTATGGAGGAGAAGATATAATCCCTATTCGCTGAATTCAGCATAGGCCGACCATCAAGTCCAAGGAAGTCACAACATAGAGAGACTTCAGATTAGTGAGATAATCCTCAAGAGCATAGACACATCATCTCTGATCAGAATAATCCATGCACGAAGGTAGATTTTCCAAGATGGGAAAAGGGAGACCCGATTGGATGAATCTGACGCGAATAGCGCTATTTTTGGTTCTACCGAACCGCCGACGCTACACGGGTGGAGATTGCTACCATCCACCTTGAGGGAGATACTATTCAGTGGTTCAATTAGTTTGAGCACGCCCATAGAGGTCTCTCTTGGTAGTGATTCAAGGAAGGACTACTAAACCACTTCGAACCAATCAATTTTAATAACATCAACGAATAATTGGCAAAGATTCATCAAACCTCTACAATATAAGAATATGAAACAAGGTATGAATGTTTATCTAATGAAACTATGGATTGATCTGAGAAACAACTGTTAGAGACTTTTATTGAGGGCCTAAAGCTGGAGATTCGAGGAGAAGTAAAGGCGTGACAACCATACACTCTTATGGTGGTGATTTCCTTCGCGCGTATCCAAGAAGAACGATTGAACCATGAGGTATGAAGGATAAGGGTCACTCCCCGACTAGCCATGCTAAGGCCTATAGCCCCCTCTACTACCATCCGAGCCCTTACACTAAAGAAATTAACAAGATACGAGCTTTGTGAATGTTCGGCCAAGGGGTTGTGTTGGCATTGTGATAAACCGTGAAGCTGAGAACATCATTACAAAAGGGGCTGGCTCCTTGTGATTGAACCAATGGAAGATGAGGATAGTGAACCATCTAAAGAAAGCCTTGAACTTAAAGAGGAAGCTATGGAGGAAGAGCCCCAACTGGTCGATTACGCAGTGCACGCATTAGCTGACTACTCCAACCTGCAGATGCTGAAATTTGGAGGACTTCGAGATAACCGGACAACCCTTGGTTTTGTACAATGGGAATTAGCTCACCTTTAAACCCAGATCCTAAAGAATCCCAATCATAAGTTACACGAGAGGGACATCGAGATAATCAAATAAATCGGTATACTATATATCCATCCATATGATGGAGACGACTGGTCTCATAGCCACTTGTATGGAGACACTAAGGATATAGTATATGTGCTCATTGGACAATGAGTTCACTGAGTGATCTACTTATGAAATACTATATGGTTAATGATACCTAATATAAAACAATGATTCTATAATCATAATTGTGTATCAGGTCCTTGGACTTGAAACACTAAGGATGCCTTATTTGAATACTCCTTTCTTTGACGCTAGACTTATAGGTTTGATTTTCTAGATCTGGTATAGCTATTTATTGGGATTGGTAGATAATCTTATAAAGGTAACTAAGTGTCAATTAATAATCATCCACTCTCGATATCGCGAGAGGAATATCCCATAAGCTCGCTTGGACAAATCCCTCCTGGCCAAGGTCATTCGGATTGAGAGAGAAGGAGTTCTCCAAGAGAATCCAATTAGAGCGAGTCTTAGACGGGTTCTGTATGTGACCTGATAGTACCATGTCTAATATACGATCTCTGAAATATTAGTTGGATGAGTGATTATAGATATACAGTAACTATAGATAGACAAGTCCGATAGATTTGATCCCCCTATACCATTTGGGGACTATGGCGTAGTAGCCTAGTACGTCCATAGTCGATGAGGCGAGTGAATTATTATGGAGATAATAATTTATTATATCAGGAGTTTGATGAGAGCGACTCATTACCAGCTTAGTATCGAGCCTAGAGGGTCACACACATATGGTGGCTGCTTCAGCAAATAGAGGATTGGATAGAGGTCCAATTAGCCCCTATTCTCATTAGATGAGACCCTATGCTAATTGGCTCCTTGCTTGAAGCCCAATTAGAGGCCTAAGGAGATTATTGGATAAAGATCTAATAATGAAGGCAGGAACCCTTGGGTTTTTGGTGGCTCTCTATAAATAGGAGGGGAGACTCATAGTTGATAGGCTACAGCTTTGGTCTCCCTTTCCTATTCTCCTCCCTCCCTCTACGCAAAAGTTGCAAGATCAGATTGGAGGAGTTTCGCTGTAGAGATCCATCGTGTGAATACTGCTAGAGAGGAAGACGCTTGACTTCCTTCATCCTCTCCATTTGGATCTGGATTATAGGGATATATAATCTCCCTAGGTAAATTCAATATCTCACGTATCGTGATTTTTTTCAATTTTCGCTCGCGACCTTAATCTTTTGCACGATGATTTGATCTGCATGGGAAACCAATTTTTTGTTTTGATTCTGTTGCCCATGTGATGCTCCTGTTGAGGTTTCCCAACACTATTGTAAGTGACCATGATAGGGTCTTCACTAAAATATTTTGGACATAATTATTCCAGTTGCAGGACATCAAGTTAAAGATGAGCATGACGTACCATCCACAAACCGACAGCCAGATTGAAGTGGTAAACTAGTGCTTAGAGACATATCTCAGATGCTTCATCAGTGATCGACTAAAAGAGTGGAGTAAGTTGCTTCCCTAAGCCAAGTGGTGATATAACACGACTTATTATTCGTTGATAAAATATACTCCTTATGAAGCCATGTATGGCCGACCAACCCTTGTAATCCCAAAGTATATACTAGGCACATCTAAAGTAGAACAGGTAGATAGAGAGCTCAAGGATATGAGCAATATTCTGAAGCTATTGAAAGATAATCTCTTAGCGACCTAGGCAAGGATAAAATAATAGCACAATCAGCACAAAAATGAAAGAGAGTTTTCGATGAGAGATTGGGTCTTTCTTCGTCTCCAACCCTGCAAGTAAATATCGGTCCACACCAGAGCATCCATGATGAAGCTTTCACCATGATTCTATGGACTGTATCAGATCATAGAGCGTCTTGAAGCAGTGGCATATAAACTGGACTTACTCGCCAACTCTCGGATCCACCCAATTTTTTATGTGTCATGCCCGAAGCCTAAGTTGGGACAAAATGAGACGACCCAAAACCACCTGCCATACATTATAGCCTATGGAGAGCTCCAGATATAGCCGAGTGCCATCATTGATCATCGGCTCGTGACTCAACATTGATGACCCACTACTAAGGTGTTGGTACAGTGGACAAACTTGCCTATAGAAGATGCCACCTAGGAGAACTATGAAAACTTGAAGAACAAATTTCCAGAGTTCATGGAGCATCAACCTTGAGGGCAAGTCTAATTTGAAGAGTGTGGTTTGTTAGGACTCTAGCTAATTAAGTCCTAATTTTATTTGGGTCAAAAAAGGAATGCACCATGTAAAACCCTAACTAACTACCACCTACTATAGTTAAAGGGGCCGACTAGGGTTAGGGTTAGAGTTTAACTAGAGGTAGGACTCCCTATAGCCGCCAGCCACCCCAAGTAGAAGTCAGCTAGGGAGGTTGCTAGAGTTCGGGTCTTTAAAATAGGAGTTCTATTAGGAGTTATGGTTTAGAAGCCCTATAAATAGCATGTGTTTCACCTTTCTTTTCCTCATCAATAGATCAATTTTGGCCACTATTATTAATCATTTTTAACTAAATACCAATAAATGCTTTTGATTTTTACTCACTTTTTGAAAGAAAAGTTTTAAGTCAAGCACTTCCCTTCGATATTGCTTATCTTTTTATTATGATTTGCTTGTTCCTTCTTAAGTTATTTTTAAGTAAGAAACTTATTTTTCTCTTTGAATCATTCACGTGTTACAAAATGCTTCAGATTTTCTATCTTGCTTAAAGTGAAAAGTTTTTTTGTTAAAACAAAAATTTACACTTGCACCCCCCCATCCCTACCCCTCTCTTAGTGCCAATTGATCCTAACACTGTTGTGTCCGGTAAGTGTGGGCCGTCTCGTTCTGTCCCAATTTGGGCTTTAGGCACGACACATGAAAAATTGGGTAGATCTGAAAACTAGCAGGTAAGTCCAGTTTGTATGCCACTGCTCTAATACTCTCCATGATCTAGTATGGTTTGAAGAATTATAGTGAAAGCTTCATGGATGCTCTGGTATAGACAGATGTCTGCTTGTAGAGCTGGATCCGAAGGAAGACCCAATCTCCCACTGAAAACTCTCTTTCACTTTTGTGCGGATCGTGATGTTGTTTCCTCCTTACCTAGGCTACTGATAAAATATCCTTTAATAATTTTAAAATTGTGTCCCTATCCCTGAGCTCCTTATCTATCTGATCTACTTTAGATGAGCTGAGTACATATTATGGGATTATAGAGGGTGGTTGGCTATACATGGCTCCATAAGGAGTACATTTTATGGAGGAATGATAGGTCTTGTTATACCACCACTCGGCCCAAGGAAGCTACTTTGTCCACTCTCTTGGCCGATCAATGGTGAAGCATCTGAGGTATGTCTCCAAGCACTTGTTCACCACTTCGATCTGGTTGTCGGTTTGCAGATGGTATGTCGTGCTTATCTTCAATTTGGTGTCTTGTAATTAGAATAATTCTTTCTAAAATTTGCTGGTGAAGACCCTATCATGATGACTTATAATAGATTTAGGCATCCCATATAATTTTATAATATTTTTTATAAAAATTTGAGCAATGCTAGAGGCGGTGTAAGGATTACGAATAGCATAGAAGTGGGCATACTTCGTGAGACGGTCGACCATGACAAGGATTGTACCTTTTTCTTGGGATGAGGGCAGTTCTTCGATGAAGTTCATTAATATATCAGTCCACAATGGGTTTGGTATGGATAGCAGTTGCAGCTTTCCGAGGCTTACCAATGTCTCGCCTTTATGTCATTGGCATATGTCACACTGCTTTACAAATTCAGTAATAATATTTTTTATCCCTTTCTAATAAAAATTTTATTTAATTCTCCTATAAGTTCGAAGGAATTTGGAGTGCCCCACTACTAGTATGGAATGTATCTCTTGTAGGATGGTCTTTATATAAGAAGAAGTCAGTACAAGTACAATGCCATCCCTTATAGCCCAAGTCTTTCGAGTCCCAATTGTAATGTGCCATGGAGCTTGGTTCCTCCTCTAATTTTTTAATGATCTTTCTAATCTCTGGATCATCTATCTATTCCTTCCTAATATCTTCGAGGAAGTCACTGATCAGAAGGGAGAGAGCAAAAAATTCAGCTTGCTCGGGTAGTTGTGAAAGCACATCTATAATAATATTTTTTTCCCTTTTTTGTAAGTTATTTTATAATCATACTCAAGAAGCTTTATTACCATTTTTGCTATGGGGGAGGATATCTTTTGCTCTACAATATTTAAGGCTCTTATAGTCAGTCTTTATTTGGAAGCATCGGTCGATCAAGTAAGGTCTCCACTTTGTCACCGTGTGCACAATCATGAGCATCTCCTTATCATTGATAGATATTTTTAGATGGGAAGGAGAAAGTGCCTTGTTAGTGTAAGTGAGGGGTTGGCCTTCTTGCATGAGGATGGCACTGATCCCAACTCTTGATGCATTTGCTTTAATGATAAAAGTTTTGTCAAAGTCAGATAGTGTAAGCACAAGCATTGACATCATGGCTGCCTTGAGAGCATCAAAGGCAGCGAAGGCTTTGTCCGTAAAGACTTGTGCTCCCTTTAATTCATTAAGCAATTTATCCATCATTGGAATAACATACTCATTCTTCACCATTATGCCATTGAGAGCTTGATAATCTACACACATTCACCACATTCCGTCTTTCTTTCGTATTAGGAGCACCAACAAAGAGTAGGGGCTGCAACTTGGCCGAATGACCCATGTTTCAAGCATCTCAACTTACAATCCTCTCTATTTCAGCTTTCTAGAGGTGAGGATAATGATATGATCGAGTGTTTGCTGGTGGTTTGCCCGGAAGAATCAAAATTTGGTGGTCATACTGTCGGGTAGAATTTGGTGGTTTGATGAAGACAGCTAAAAATTCAGTAAGCAATTGGAGAAGATTTGAGTTTTCAATTTTTTTCAGCTCTATCATATTTGGCTACTGGAGTTGCATTAGGAAACTAATGTTCACTTTGTGCAAGACTTTCTCTATTCACTGTGTTGAAACCATTGACACGTCACTCTTGCATTTCATGCATAGGATCATCTGTTTCTCTTCGCTAAAAAATTTCATAATTAATTTTAAAAAATTATAGAAAATATCACATAACATAGTCAGCCATTCGATATCAAGCACGGCCTAAGAATCATTGAGTGGGAGGAGGATGAAATCAACAATTATCTCTTGGTCCAATAGTAATAATTTCACACGAGGACATCAATCGCACTTCAAAATTCGATCGTCGGCAACCTTAACATTAAACCTATTGCATCATTCAATATGAAGTACCATCTGAGCAACAACCTTATTGTTCATAAAGTTATTGATGCTCCTAGTATCGATGAGGATGGTAATTGATTGTTGTTTGAGTAGTCCTCCCACTTTCATTGTATGCGGGTTCGCGTAGACGACAAGGGAATGCATCATACAATCGATCGGTTGTGGTTCTTCCTCAATGACCTCCTCCTCATGCTCATGGACCTCCTCCTCTGAATCATCAATGGGTTCAATCAGAAGAAGATATCCCCTCTTGCAGCGATGGTCGCGGATCCATGGTTCGTCGCAATGCCAACATAGGCCCTGCGCCGATTTGTCGCGAGGGATAACTAGGAGTGGATGGTGCTGGAGGTTTATATTCTGCTAGTTGAGGTATGATTCTCATCCTTTGTACATCTTGGTTCAGTTGCTCTTCTTGTATTCGGGTGAAGGAGATTGCAGCAATCAAGGTGTACGATTGCCGAACTTTTACTTCTCTTATTTTCGGCTTTAGACCCTCGATGAATGTCCCTAACAATTGCTTTTTAGACCAATCATGAGCTTGGTTAGATAATCTTTCAAACCTGGTTTGATATTCTTAGATCGTGGAGGTTTGTTAGATCTTTGCAAGCTGACCGTCGATGTTCTCGTATTCGGACGATTCAAAGCGGATCAACATCCCGCTCTTGAATTGTCTCTATGTCAGGACTCCTTGGGTGTGCTTAATACAATTGTACCATTATATTGAGTATCCCTCGAAGTGGATGGCAGCGATGTCTACTATAGAAGCCTCCGGTATCCCGTGATAATAGAATTAGCATTCCATACATGAAAGCCATCTCGTTGGGTCTCCTTCTTCCCATCAAGGGAAGTCCACCCTCATATGTAGCTACATCACATCAAAGGCTTATTCTTCCTTCTCTAGAGGCCTCTCTAAACTTTCACCTTACTGCAAGTTTACTAGGCTTGGAGATTGACCAATTATAAATTTTGAGATGTTTTAATCTTTCTTTTGTTGACGGGTTAAGGGCATAGGGTGTTGGAAGGTTTGGTGGCTACGGAAGATAAGGATTGGTCGAGGGTTCGGTGACTGTAGAAGCCTATTGTTTAGGTTGCAATTTAGGTTGGTTATGGATTTTGTTAATAAGTTATGATGGCTATGTCTTAAAGCTAGAGGGGTGGCTTAAAGATGATGTGATTTATGGCAATAAGTTTAGTAGGATTTGATGGTTTATGAGAAGAAGAATAGCAAAAAGGTATAGCAGTAGAATTTTATGTCAAAAATTTTAGTAGTATAGATATAAGTTTTTTTAGTAGTTCGTAACAATGATTCGAGTAAAAGTCAATGAGAATCACTAATAAGGGAAAGGTAATGCCGTCAAAAAATTCATAGGAGAATATGACAACAAAAAATTCAGCAAGATCAAGGAATATGAGGTGCTGCAGTAAATTTGTACATCTAAAGTTCTACAATTTTTGATAGAAACTAAGGAAAGATGTATTGAAACAAAGAAAACAAGTGCATCATCTATTCTTCATTTGTACCTATTTATATAGGAGAAGAAAATATTGGAAGGATTAGATTGTTGAGGATTTTCCTCAACAGCTTAGCTAATATGCTAAAGTTGTTATAGTAATCTTATCGCTTAACATGCCCCCGCAAGATTATGCTCCTGTCAAGCCGATCTTGGACCTATGAAGTGAAAATAGCTTGCAGGCAAGTGGCTTCATGAGAGAGTCTATTAGTTGATTTGCCGTATGAACATGAGAAACACGTAATTATTGGTTGATCACTTGATCTCATACAAAATGAAAGTCAATTGCTATATATTTCATACGAGAGTGAAATACTAGATTTGCACATATGTATGTAGCTCCGATATTATCACAATATATGGTAAGAGGGACGGAAGAGCGGATGTCAAGTTCTGTGAGCATATTCATCACCCAATTAAGTTTTGTAGTTGCAGTTGCAATAGAGCGATACTCAACTTCAGTGGTTGACCGAGCAACGATCTTTTATTTCTTAAAACTCTAGTTGATTGGATTGGCGCCTAGGAAAGTGATATACCCAGATATCAATGTTCTATCATCAATGCTTCCAGCCCAATCAATGTTAACATAAGCATGAAGTTAGAGTGGAGAGTTTTTATAGAGAAATATGCCATAGTCAAGAGTACCATTAAGATAACATAATACTTATTTAACTGTTGACCAATATGTATTAGACAGTCTATGTATGAATTGGGACAGCTTGTTAACTGCAAATGAAATATCTGGGTAGGTGATAGCCAAATATTGTAAAGAACCAATTACTTGTCGATATTGTGTAGGATTCGTAGTAGGACTTCCATCATTTAATCGAAGCGATTCACCAGTGGAAAGGGGAGTGGAAGCAACATTTATATCTTCCATGTTTGTATTGACTAATAAGTCTTGAGTATACTTCTATTGAGAGAATAAGAGTTCGAAAGATGTAGACATTGCTTCCACTCCCAAAAAATAATTCAAGGGACCGAGATCTTTGAGGGAGAATCTGGCAGCCAACTTCTTAATGAATATTGTAACCTCCATAGAGTTATTACTGGTCACAATGATATCATCTACGTAGACTAAAAGATATATTGTACTATCCGGTTGCTGATAGAGAAATAATAAGGTATCAGACTTAGAGTTAGAGAAGCTGACTGACATAAAAAATAAGTCGAGTTCTTTGTACCAAGCTCGTGGAGCTTGTCAAAGACCATAAATAGCCTTGTGGAGTTTGCAAACATGTTTCGGATACTGAGGATGAAGAAAACCAGGAGATTGTTCCATAAAGACATCATAAGTTAATGTTCCTTGTAAGAAGGCATTGTTGACATCAAGTTGCCGTAGTTGCCAATCTTTTGAAATGGCTAAACATAGAATCAGTCGGATTGTTGTGGATTGAACAATCAGACTAAATGTCTTTGTAAAATCAATGTCAGGACGTTGATGAAAGCCTTTGGCCACTAAACGGGCCTTATACCTGGCAATGGACCCATCAGGGTTCCACTTAACTCGAAAAACCCACTTACACCCGATGACATTTTATGCGGGATGAAACAGAACAAGTGTCCAGGTAGAGTTATGAAGGAGGGCATCATACTCATCAGACATAGCTTGATAACAGTGAGGAGACTTGAGAAGTTGAATACCACAGGTATTCAAATATGGTGTTATAGATTGGTATTCATCTCCACCGTCAGAGTAAAATGTTTTAATGGTGGACTGAAAGATATTTTTCACCATTTTTTTGAAGGTAATGAAGGTTTTATAGACCTCAGACTTATGTTGAAGAGGATACAACTAAGTATATTTGGTAAAATAATCAACAAATATAACATAAATTTTAAATTTATTAAATAAAATACTTGGTGTAGGACCCCAAACATTAGTATACAAAATTTCAAATGGTTGTGAGCAAGAGATAGAAGAATGTTTAAAAGGTAATCTATGACTTTTATTACTAAAACATGCATCACAATGAGGAACACTATAACTTGCTTTAACAAACGGAAGAGAATAATGTAAAAAAAAAATTTGGAGAGTTGAGGAAGAAGGGTGACCCAGACGATGATGCCACACATCCATTGGAACAACAATAGAAGAGTAGGAAATGGGCTGAGAGTTTGATGACCACTGGTAAATGTTATCTTTACTTTTGCCTTGAACTAACGATGCCCCCATGCTCAGATCCTTGATAAGAAAAGAGTCAAGAAAGAATTCAATGGATGTATTATTTTGTTTACAGAATTGAGAGATAGAAATAAGATTATGTTTGATATGAGGAGTGCACAACACATCACCGAATATAAAAGTACGAGAATACGAATTAAGCATTGTGGAACCACTATGAGTGATGGGAAGTCGCTTACCATCACCGATGATGACGTCATCGGTACCACCATAGCTGCTGTGAAGGGACAAGTTATGGAGGTCCGAGGTGATGTGATGGGAGGCGCCAGAGTCCATAACCCAGGAATATTGATCAGAAGTCGAGGCAGCAGCAAGATGTGCTTGGGGCATAGTAGCAGAAGGTCGAGGACGAGACCGACAAACCTTAGCGGAGTGACCAACCTTATCATACAGCTGATAGACTATACGTTGTTGAGGCATAGGAGCATGGTCACCAAGGTTGTTGATAGTTGATGTTGCTACCTGGAGACATGGGGACAGGACACTAAGGCTATTGGTGATGGATGTTGCTTCCTTGAGGTAAAGCTTATCCAAGTCCTTTGTTGATAGGTTTAGAATGCTGATTGTTCTTCCTTTTTGATTTATGACTCACCTGAGTAGTAATAGGTGAGCCTGGAACCTTATCTTCATGCTTTAGATATGACTCTTAGTCAGTCAACTTGTCAGACAGCTCCTCAAATGATAGCGACGAGTCACGTGCCCGTATTGCTATTGCCAATTATTTGTACTCAACTCCAAGACCATTAAGAGTGTGAACAACAATTTCATCATCACTGAGGTGGTGCCCTATTAATGCTAAATCATCGATGATAAGTTTTATATGTTGGAGATAATCACCGACGGTACTTCCCTCTTGTTTGGTGTTCATGAGTCGTGAGAGGAGGCCGAACATACGAGTGCGCAAATGATTAGCCAATGTAGTTTTCAACTTGCACCAGGCTTCAGCAACAGTAGCACATGAAGATATAAGTGGTGTGATGGAATCAGCAACAGAGGCTTGAATTGCCTGAAGAATGAGATGATCTTGACGGAACCATAACTTATGCTCCGGATTTGCTACTGGATTTAGTGCCCCCGGGATGGTAATCATTTCTGGTGGACAACTGAAAGATCCATCAACATAGCCTAGTAAATCATAGCCAAAGAGGAGATTAGAAAACTGAGCATGCTATGATGTGTAGTTTCCTCCTCTATTTGACAGGGATGAGGGCTGCAACACTAATAGATACAAGCCCTGTATGTTGAGAAGCAGTATTGCTTCCTACGAGAACAATAACTAGAACTTAAGAGATAGAAGACGAAGACATTAGAGGAGAGGATACCTAGCACTATTGTTTTTGGGTCTAAAAGATATGCGGTGGTGAACGTCTTATAGATCCGGTGTGTGCCAAAAAGAAGGCTGCAAGCTATACAAATAGGCCACTACAGGAGGCAGTAGAGATATGAGAGAAGGTTGTTGTTACCGGGTAGGTGGCTAGAGCAAATGTAGCATCTTCCTACTCTCCTCTTTAACTCTTTAACCTCGATTGGGAGCAAAGGCAGACAATGGAGGAAGGAGTTAATCAACCGTCGAAGAAGGGAATGAGTAGCTGATGACTACCAGCATTGGGAGATCGATGAGGCACTGTCCACCGAAGGAAGAGGGCTGCAGCTGTGTGGAAAATAGAGCAAGGTATAGCAGCTTCGGCAGCAGGTAGTAGGACAGTGAGAAGAAGCTAGTTGATAAATCAATGAAAGGGGAGGGGTTAGCGAAAGAAAGGAAGCTCCAAGCTATGATTCAAGTGGAGAGATAGTAGTGGCAGACTAGTGTTTAGTAGAGTAAGTCTTCTCGGTAGTAGTTCAGCAGTAGCCAGCTTAAAAGCTGCCCTCCATTTCTACTTTTTAGGCAAGAGGAAGGTTGAAGGCACTATCCACTAGAAGCGTGCTTGTCGATGGCTTATTTATAGAAGCGGACACCATCGGTGTGGTTGGGTAGCAAATGTAGCAAGACAGCGATGCAGGAAGATGGCGGTGCTCGTTGGGCACTATCGAGGATGAGCTCTACGGACAACCATCCTCTCCTCCACAGGAGAGGTGGAGGAGGAGGTTGGGAGACAGGGAGCCGTGGTTGCAACGTTAGCGAGGCCGCGTAGGTGATTAACGCCGATCCGGCTAGGCAGAACCGGTGCAGTGCCTGCGTCCTATTGTATGAGTTGATGGCACCGAGTTCGGAACCTGATAGAAGGTGCAGGTGATGGGTTAGAAGGGTCTCACCAAGCTTGATGGGGCGACGAGAGTGCACTTGCGATCGGGGACCTTGGCTAGCTTCACGAGTAGTGGAAGAAGAGACGATGTCGGGAGATCAATGTCGATCTTGTAGGTTCCATCAGCAGAGGAAAGGCGTAGTTGGACAGCATCGTCGGCAAGGTCATTGCCGGAGGAAGTAGAAAGGCCTCTAGTTTGCTACTGTTTGCGCGTGGAAGAAGCAATCGAAAGATGCGACAATGTGCTGTCCAACAAAGGAAGAGGGTCGCGGGTGCATGGCAGTGGCTGTGAGCAGTGGCAATGCATGATGTAGCGGCAGGGGAGGAAGAAGGGCGCACGATGCAGTGGCAGGCTGCCGGCTAGAAGGAGCAGAGCCGGAGATTAGATCCGGCAGTAAGGGACAGAGGCGGGTGAAGAAGGTAGTAGCAGAGGAGCAACAGGGCAGTCGAAGGTGATGGGCGCTAGCGACTGCTCTGCTCTGGCCTTGAACTAGGGATCGGTGATGGTGCAGTAGCTGAGGAAGCCACAGAGAGAAGAATGCAACTTCACCAGTGAAGGAATTCCTCTGCACCTAGAGCTACAGGTCCAGCTGGAGAGGAGGGCACAGGTGGCTTTCTAGCCACAATGGTGCCTCAATGGTGGAGGTAGCGGCTGTGGCTGTTGCTCGTGACCAAATGCAATGGGGAATCGTTGTCGTTTGACAGCGAGAATACTACTTGTTCTACACAAGCAGCTCTGATACCATCATAGAAACTAAGGAAAGATGTATTGAAACAAAGAAAAGAAGTGCATCATCTATTCTTCATTTGTATCTATTTATACAGGAGAAGAAAATATTGAAAGGATTAAACTGTTGAGGATTTCCCTCAATAGCTTAGCTAATATACTAAAGTTGTTACAGTAATCTTATTGCTTAACAATTTTGACGTAAAAGATCAACGGTTTATATCAATAATTTTTGCAAAGAACCAAAAGCAAATATGCTAATAAGGAGTTTCAAAGCCATCATATAAAACACGTAGAAGATAGGGCAGCAAAATAATGGTAGCAAGATCAAAATAGGGTAGTAGCATGCGGCTGAAATATATAGTGTAACTTTTGTCGTAAAGATGGTAACTTTATAATGATGAGTTGTGCAGCATAATAAATGAATTTTTTTTGGGGGTTTTGGGTTAAGGATAACTAAATTACAGCAGAAGTAAGGTAGATTACCATAAACTGATGCAATTTGCAGGGAGATTGAAGGGGTGATCTGTGGTGGTGGAGATGACGGTAGAATTTAGCAACGATCTTAGTAATTATGAGAATTGCTTGGACGGCTAGATGAGAATGATGGGTAGTTGTGGATGGGCAACAAAGTACCACGGAATGTTACTTTAATACAAAGTAATAGAACCCTTGTGGATTCTAAGCTTGGAGTTGATCTCTATAGGGGATCGACCTCCTAGAACTTTATAGGGGTTCCCTCTTCTAAGAAATTATGCACAATGGCTGAAAGGAATTTAATCTATTGATGATGTAAATAGTGCTGAATATATGCTTTATATAGGGCCTCTAAACCCTAACTTCTAATAGAACTCCTACTTATTAAGACTCCAAACTCCTAATCATCTAACAACTCCCCTAGCTGATTCCTACTAATGGTGGTCGACTGCTATAGAGAGTCCTACCATTATTAAAACTCCTCCTTAACACTAGTCGACCCCCTTTAACTAGAGTAGGTGGCGGCTAGTTAGGTTTACATGGCTCATACCACCTTTAATTCAATAAAATTAGGACTTGATTTAGCTAGAGTCCTAACACTCTTCTCTAGTGGAATCCACATGATGGATCGTTATAGCGATCCTCCTCAAATCACAGCCCAAAACTTGCTAATCTTGCGTATCTCGATATATGAGATCTTATCCGTTGGACCTTTCTGTCTTTATTACCGTGTATCTATAGTCTCTCATCCATCTAATATCCCAGAGACCATATATTGGGCATTGTACTGATATGTCTCATATAAAATCTGTCCTAGTCTCGCTCTGATCATATTCTCCCAGAGAACTCTTCCTCTCTTAATCCGAATGACCCTAACCGAGGATTTATCCGAGTGATATCACATGAGATATTCCTCCTCTGATACTAAGAGTAGATGATTATCTATTGATACTCAATTCCCTTTGCAAGATTTGTTGGTTTTAGGTGCCTTGCAACCCAATCACGTGAGCGATGACACGTGCGACACGCTACGTGATCTTTTTGCTTAAGATTATTATTGGCATATTCTCATATTATATTATCTGTTATATATATATATATATATATATATATATATATATATATATATATATATATATATATATATATATATATTGTGATATTCTTTGTTCTGTGCAATAAGAAATAGATCATGATGAGATCATGATAATAAGACTGAGTCGTTGTTAAATATAGATCCTAAATAATCCCGATCATAGGTTACTCGGGAGGGATATCGAGATAACCAGATACTAAGGATACAGTACAGGTGCTTATTGAAGAATAAGTTCACTAATTGATCCGTTTATGGAATACTATATGGTTAATGATACCTATCATCAGATAATAATTTTGTAGTTCTAGTTGTGTGTCTTGTCCTTAGACTTGAGACACTAAGGATGCTAATGTTAAAAAGTTTTAAATTTGGCATAGTCGATTATCGAGATTGGTAGCTAAACTTATGAATGCAATTGAGTGTCAATAGAGGATCATCCACTCTTGGTATCATGAGAGGAATATCTCCTGTATTTTTGCTCGGATAAATCCCTAGCCAAGGTCATTCGGATTGAGAGAGGAATCCTCCGGGAGAATTTGATTAGAGCGCGACTCGAACAGATTTCGTATATGGCCTGATAGTACCATACCTAATATAAGATCTTTAGATATTAGATGGATGAGGCACTATAGGTACAAGATAACTAAGGACAGCTAGGTCTAATGGATAAGATCCCTGATACCATATGGGGACTATAGCATAGTGGCCTAGTACGTCCATAGTTGATAAGTCAAGTGAATTATTATGAGATAACAATTCACTGAGCTAGAAGAAGTTCTGACATGGAGGACTCACGGGCAGCTCGATATTGTGCTTAAAAGGTCATACACATATGGTGGATGTTTCAGCGAGTAGAGAGAGGATTGGATATGAATTATCCAATTAGTCTTTATTCTCATTGGATGAGACTCAACATTGATAGATCAATGCATGAGACCCAACTAGAAACTAATTAAGATTATTGGATAGAGATCTAATAATTCAATATTAATGAGTAATTGGATAGAGATCCAATACCCACTAATGCAGGATCCACTAGGGTTTCTTGGTGGTTCTCTATAAATAGGAGGTAAGGGTGGTACATGAGTGATAAGTTGTACCTTTAGTCACCCATTCCTATTCACCCTCCTCCCTCCCTCATCTTTTTAGCCGACCAACCCTTCCCTGCCATGAGAAGATAGATGATCTTCTTTTATGGGTGCTACAAGAAGGTGTACAAGAGTTACAAGTTTTGAGCAGCGATTGGAGGAGCATCACTGCAACGATCCATCATGTGGATACCACTAGAGAGGAGAATAATTGACCTCCTTCATCTTCTTCATCTAGATCTAGATTTTCAAATAAATATGATCTCCATAGGTACAATCTCTCACGTATCATGGTTTTTATTTTTATGAGTTTTTCACTTACCAAATTTTTGCACGGTGACTTGAAACACATGGGAAACCTGTCTTGCTTTTGTTTCTTCCACTACACATATGATCCTATGATAGTATCCCAATAGTGGTATCAGAGCTAGGTTCCTCATGCAAAAGATTGACTTTTAAATTACATGTGATGAGATTGAATCCTGTAAAATTGTTATATGCATTCATTGCAGCGATTGGTAGCAAAGGCAGCTCCCACAAGTAAGCTGCTTGTGGGCGAGGGGTGGCCACTTGTAGGCTGATTGCTTGCAAGGGTTGTTGCTCACGACCAAGCCCCTTGCAAGGGTGGCCAAGCAGTCGCTCATGGCCAAGCCAGGGGCAACCAGGCCATGGCCAGCTTCATATAGGGGCGTCTAGCTACAGCCAGGACCCCTGCAAGGGCGGCTACCTACAGTCAAGGGCACTTGCAGAGGCGACATCGCTCGTCCGCAAGGGCGATCGCCTGCGGACAGAGGCAATTACCAACAATGCCTAGTACCATCGATGCGTAGAGGCGGTGACGACAACCAACTAGAAGGGGACATGAGGCTAAGGCTTTCTTTTTAGCAAAGGACAAATATGCCCCTCAAAATTTGAGAAATTTCATGATTTATCTTTCTATCTAGAATTCTAAAAATACCCTTAATAATTTTAGAAATCTTGATATATCCCAATTTTTAGAAAAATAATTAATTATATAATTTAATTAATTATTAATTATCTAGTAGTCTTACATTATGATGTGTACATGTGATATATGATGTGGATGAATGATTATGAGCCATATGTTATTATGTGTATAAATATACTTATTATTATTATTATTATTAGTATTATTATTATTATTATTATTATTATTATTATTATTATGGCTTGCGAGCCTCCATTTTTCTCATTTATTATCGGGCTTGCGTGCTTGTGATTATGTTATAATTATACGAAAAGGCGCGGAGGGGAGCGTGGAGGTGTCAACGAGACCCATGATGCCATGGCGAGCGATCGCAAGGCATGGTGATGTGTCGAGAATCCAACAGAGATGATGATGATGAGAAAGACAATCATAAGGTATGGAGATGAGCCAATACACATATAGATCCTATTATGAGTGATTGGGACTACTAGCTCGGGCCTAATCATATTAGGTGATGGTTCATGATCATCCGGTGTGACATGCACATATGATATGTAATTATAAACCCACTATATATATATATATATATACATATATATATCTACATATATATATATACACACACATATATATACATATATTTTTTTATTTATTTATTTATTTATATACGATGTAGATATATATTAAATATATATATGTGTGACACGACATATTAGGAGATTGATATAAAATAATAAAACCTCTCCTGTGATAATATTAAGTCAGTGAGTGTGAGGCAATAAGATTGATCCACGTAACCTTCTATCGTTATAGGAAGAAATTGAATCACAATATAGGTTGAGTTGGTTGAATCCCTTGAGGCTCATATATCTACATGATCGAGATCTTGCCAACGACATAGAGATGTCACCGATGACCTGAGGACATGGTATGCTTGGTCGAGTCACTTGAGGGCATATCATTAAATCAGACTCATCTTGTAATAATGGTGATGACTTAACTGAACTTTATAATTGATCGAGTAATCGAGATCATGATGATTCATAGGTCAAACATGATGGGAATCACAAAGAGTTATGATTGGCAAAAGTTGCCTACCTTTTTGGGTTTAGTGCAATTAGCCGAGTCACTCGAGGTTGCATAAAGACATCGATTAGATCTTGATCTCCACTAGAAGTTTGCCAGAGACATCCGTTTCACATGCCGAGGGTGTCGCGTGATTCGTAAGAAAATAATTAGAATAAAATAAGATAAAAATCCATATCTTAATTATTAATTTTTTTATAAAATATACATGTTATTCATTTATGTCACATCTTGCTTGTTAGAAATATGTTGCTTGCAAACTACTGGTTATAGATGCCCTGTAAGCCAATCATGTGAGTGATGGCACATGTGACACGCTGTGTGATATTTTTTCTTATGATTAATATTGGTATATTCTCACATTATATTATCTGTAGCATATATACTATGATATTCTTTGTTTTGTGCAATGGGAATCAGATCGTGATGAGATCATAATAATGAGATCGATTCACCTTTAAACACAAATCCTAAATAATCCTGGTTATAGGTTACTCGAGAGGGACATCGAGATAATCGGATAGACCGGTATACTATATACATATCTATATGATGAAAGCAACTGATCTCATAGCCACTTGTGTGGAGACACTAAGGATATAGTACAGGTTCTCATTGGAGAATGAGTTCACTGATTGATACGCTTATGGGATGCTATATGGTTAATGATATCTAATGTCAGACAGCGATTCCATAGTTTCAGTTGTATATCTGGTCCTTAGACTTAAGACACCAAGGATGTCTTGTATGAGTACTCCTTTCTTTGATGCTAGACTTACAAGTTTAGAAAGTTCTAGATCTGGTACATTTAGTTATCAAGATTAGTAGCTAATCTTACGAAGGCAATTAAGTATAAATAGAGGATCATCCACTCTTGGTATCATGAGAGGAATATCCTATATATGCTTGCTTAGACAAATCCCTGGTCAGGATCATTAGGATTGAGAGAGAAAGAGTTATCCGGGAGAATCCGATTAGAATGACACTGTGACGGTATGTGACCTGATAGTATCATATCCAATATAAGATCTCTAAGATATCAGTTGGATGAGGGATTATAGATACATAGTAACTATGGACAGATAAGTCCGATGGATTCGATCCCCTTGTACCGTCTAGAGACTATGGTGTAGTGGCCTAGTATGTCTATAGTTGATGAGTCGAGTGAATTATTATGAGGATAATAATTCACTATATCAGAAGGAGTTCTAATGGGAGTGACTCACGACTAGCTCGGTATTAAGCCTAGAGGGTCACACACATATGGTGGATGCTTCAGTAAATAGAGGATTGAATGGAGATCCAATTAGCCCCTATTCTCATTAGATGAGACCCCATGTTGATGGGCTCCTTAATTAAGGCCCAATTAGAGGCCTAAAGAGGTTATTGGATAGAGATCTAATAATGTAATGTTAGTGGGTAATTGGATGGAGATCCAATACCCACTAAGGAAGGAGCCCTAGATTTTTTGGTGGCTCTCTATAAATAGGAGGGGCGACTCATGGTTGATAGGCTGCAGCTTTAGCCACCACCTCCTATTCTCCTCCCTCCCTCTGCACAAGAGTTGTGAGATTAGATTGGAGGAGTTTCACTATAGAGATCCATCGTGTAGATACCACTAGAGAGGAGGACGCTTGACCTCCTTTATCTTCTCCATCCGGATTTGGAATACAAGGATATATGATCTCCCTAGGTAAAATCAATCTCTCACACATCGTGGTTTTCTGGTTTTTATGATTTTTTCACGATTCTAATCTTTTGAATGATAATTTGATATGCATGGGAAATCGATTTTTATTTTGATTTTTACTGCGCATTGATGCTCCCACTAAGGTTTCCCAACACAAACCCCCTATGTAATATACTTGATGCCAACCACCTCACTAGTCTAAACTATACGGATCAGCTCCATAATTTGAGAATTATTCTCATGGCAGAGAAAATCGCATATATCCTTGACATGACTCTACCCTAAAAAGAGAAGCTAGTTCTCTATATTGGTAAGACCAAAAAGAAAAAAAAAAGGCTAATAAGTCCCTTCAAAGGGGTAAGGGCAAGGGCAGACTGGGTAAGGCAAAGGTTACCAAGAAAGACCTAGTAAAGGACAAAGGCCAGTGTTTCTAATATGGCAAAGATGGGCACTAGAAGAGGAACTACACAGATTATCTTGCATAGAAGGCGAAACACAAGCTTAGAAAAGCTTAGGTACATTCATGACCAGTATTTATTAATCATATTTTTATGATAGTACATGGGTATTGGATACCGAGAGTGCATATCATATTTGTAATTCGTTGTAGGCTCTGGCCAAGCCTAAGAGAGTGGCGAGAGATGAGATGGACCTCAAGATAGGCAATGAAGCAAAAGTTGCTGTAGTTGCTATTAGTGAGGTCACACTACATTTGCTTGGTGGAGCTATCATTACATTAGATGTATGCTATTATGTTCCTTCGATTATAAAAAAAAAAATTCATTTATTGTTTGATAATTTATTGATATATATTAGTTTTTTAGAATAATAGTTATTTAATAATTTTAGATAATAAGATCATAACAAGAAGGACCTTGATTAATGACTTATATATATTAGATATTTCTTCAACATATCATGAATGTAAATATGTCCAAGAGGAAATGAGATGAGGTGAATAAGGCATACCTATGACACTATAGGCTAGTTAATATCCATGAGAGAATAATTCAAAAATTACTAAAATGATATATACTTAGATCCATTAGACTATGAGTCGTATACAACTTATGAACCTTGCCTTTATGCAAAGTTGACCAACTCTCCTTTTAGTGAGACTAAAGAGAGAGTCTTTGAGTTATTGGAACTCATATATAGTGATGTATGTGGTCCTATGTCGACTCAGGCTATATATGATTACTCTTATTTCATTACATTCACTGGTGATTTCTCTAGGTATTGACACGTGTACTTAATTATGTATAAGTCTGAGGCCTTTAAGAAATTCAGAAAATATAAGAATAAAGTAAAAAGCCAGATTGGAAAGAGTATTAGGACTCTTTGATAAGATCGAGGAGGAGAGTACTTAAGTATAAAGTTCATCCATTTCCTCAGGGACCATGTGATTTTATCCTAATGGACACCTCCTTATATACTTGAGCTCAATGGTGTATTAGAAAGGAGGAATCGTATGTTGTTAGACATGGTGCAGTCCATAATGAGTTTCACTGACATACCCATCTTATTTTAAGAATTCACCGTTGAGACTACAGCTTATTTTTTAAACAGAGTTTCATCTTGGTTGGTAGTATCTACACCATATGAGATATGCAAAAGGAAGAAGTTTGATCCTAAGGTTAGTAAGATTTGTGGCTGCCTTACCCATGTTAGGAGACACAACCGCGATAAGTTAGAATCAAGGATAGAACGATGTAAGTTCGTGGGTATCCTAAGAAAACTTATGGGTATTATTTCCATCATCCCGAGGACCAGAAGGTCTTTGTTGCCAAGCAAGATGTATTCGTTGAGAAGGAACATATTCTTGGTAGAAGAGTGGGAGATAGAGTTGAGCGAGGTTGGAGAACCTAGCTCAAGGACCATTCCAGAGTCCGAATCTATTCAAGTACATATCACACAAGTTCTAACTTTGTACAGTTTTAGCAGAGTACCTCACCCTTCTAAAAGATATGTGGGACATATCAGTAGAGAGGACTCTCAGAAGGTTGATCCTCAGACCTACGAGGAGGCTATTATGAGTATAGACTCCGGGAAGTGGCAAGAAGCCATGAATTTTGAGATGGATTTAATGTACTTCAATAAGGTTTCAAACCTTGTAGATGCACCTGAGGGTATTGTATCCATCGGCTGCAAATGGATCCTTAAGAAGAAAATCAAAGTAGATGGAAAGGTGGAGACATGTAAGGCAAGGCTGGTAGCCAAAGGATATTGTCAAAGATAAGGAGTTGAATACGACGAGACCTTTTCACTTGTACCCATACTAAAATCCATTAGAATCCTTTTGGTCATTACACCATACTATGACTATAAGATCTGGTAGGTGAATGTGAAAATTACATTCCTCAACGGCAACCTCGAGAAAAAGGTATATATGATACACCTTTGGCTCTCTATAAATAGGAGGTAAGGGTGACAAATTAGTGATAAACTGTATGTACCTTTGGCCGCCCCCTCCTATTATCTTCCCTCCCTCTTCTTCTTAGCTGACCAACCCTTCTCTGCTAGGAGAGGGCCACGAAAAAGATAGGTGATCTTCTTCCATGGGTGCTGCAAGAATGTGTACAGGATTTACGAGTTTTAGGCTACGATTAGAGGAGCATCGCTGCAACGATCCATCATATGGATATCACTAGATATGAGGACATTTGATCTCCTTCATCCTCTTTATCTGGATCTATATTTTTAACGATATATGATCTCCTAGGTAATTAATCTCTCACGTATCATGGTTTTTGATTTTGTAGATTTTTTCATGTACCAATCTTTGTATGACAACTTGATATATATATAGGAAACATATTTTATTTTTTTCTTCTAATACACATATGATGCTCCAATTGGATGCTCCAATTGGGTTTCCTAATAGTTCTTACTATCATCACGATCCTAACACATTGATCTCCTTATCCATTAGTTTTCTCCAATTTTTACAATTGTTTACATCTTCAAAACAAACAACTTTTTCATTTGCATAGAGACAAATAAGATTGAGTTGGTTTGGTATCTCATATAATTTTTTATATGACCTTTATTCTTCTTATTGGTGAACTTTCTTCCAAATATAAGCTTGATATAGGAGATGACGGAGATCTAGGCTTTTTTATTTATCATTTTTTCTTAGTCTTCATCTTGCACCTCCACCATATTTGTGCTCCAATTCTATACTCCATCTTAATGAAACTTCACCTATCTACTCAAATGCAGTTTGTGTTATTTTAGATCAAATAACTTGTATGCTTTATATCGGGTATTATAACAATGAAAATATATTTAAAACTTTTATCATCCAAGAATAGGTAAAGCATCCAAAAACCTTTAAGTGAGAGATATTAAACTTCTTGGACATCTATTAAGTAGCGGACCACACATGTAACGGCTTACGACTTCACTCCAAAACTCTTTTAGCATCTTTTTGTTTTGTAGTATGCTTGTAACCATGATGATGGTTCGATTTTTTATCTCCACTACACCATTTTGTTGAGAGGAATAGAGTGTTGTCAATGGTCTTTGAATGTCATATGCATAATAAAAAACTTCAACTTATTTGATGTGAATTCTCCTCCTGATTATAAGACTTTGATGGTGTGACCACTTTGGTCTTCCACTTGTATTTTGAACTTTGACTCATAAGCCTTCGATTTCTCCTTTAGGAAGTAAATCTATCTTTTCCTATTAAGATCATTAAGATGTTAGAAATAAGGATGCTCACCATAAAATATTGGAGATATTGGTCCACATATGTCAATGTAGATTAGCTCAAGAGATTTCTTTACATGGGACCTTTCGAAAGCTCTTCCTTGGTTCCTTACTAAGAATACATGCTTCACAGAAATTGATTTGGATAGTTGAAATATGGTAATTATTCCATCATCCTTTTGATTGATAATACATTGAATGCACCAAAATTAAGATATCCAAGTCTAAGTGCCAAGAGCTACCTTTTAAGCCAGCATTCAAACATTTATCATCGATATATTTTATTTTCAATATAAATAACTTATTCTTGATCATCTGTACTTATGCAATTATCTTCATGCATGAATTTCTTAGTGTCAGAGTTCTATTCCCCATGTGCACGTCATATATATCCTTTATCCAAAAATTGTTCAAACTTAAAATATTTATCTTGTTATTGGGCACATAATAGAAATTAGAAATAAAATGATTTTTTTTAGCTTAATAAGGATTTTACCTTTTTCCTTTGCTTTTAACCTTTGAGAAGTCTCCAAAATAAACTTGTCCATTGATTTTTTTCCAACTAGCTCCATAAACATATGTTTTGTACTCACACATTTAATTGCCTGCTCTAGTATCCAATTCAAGTACTAAAGGACTTCATTGTTAATGTCTCCTCCTTTTGTGCTAATAATAAGATGAAATCAACTTATTTTCATCTTTTCTATACTTCTTATCAACTTGGTTAGAATCATTGTACCAACATTCTAACAAATAATAATTAATTTTATTACAAATACAATAATAAATTTTGGATTTGTCATACCTTTCTACTGTTGGAGAATCATCTCTTCTTCTTTTCTTGAGACATTCTTTATTATCATTATTGTATTGTGTTTATCCTCGATCTTTTGAATGACCTCGGCCATGACAACAGTTATGATAACAACCCTTTTTCTTATTTAAAATTTTCATTCTTATCTTTAAAAAAAAGCTTGCTTTGAATAGTTTACTTTATTTATTCTTACTTAGTATTTTTGTATTCTTTGTTCATTAGATTATAATAAGCCCATAAGCTCATGCAACCATGGTCATAAGAGCTATTGATTCTCCAATGGTCATATCAATATAATCAAATTTTACATATAAAAATCTTAGAATTTTCTTCATGATTGTCTTATAATGTCTCATCATTTCTTGTTAGTTATAATGATTAAGACTCTTGTGAATTAGTCCAAAATAGACTCCTCCATCTTCAATGCTTCAAACTCATCCCTTAGAATTTATAGTCACACATCTTTAACTTTTCTATTTCTTTACAAGAATTTTGACGGATTTTCTATGTTCTTTCGTCAAGCCTTTGATAGATTAAGAAGAGCGTCTTCTTGTCTCTCTTTCTTACGTACCTCGAAGAATCCTTTTGACTTAACGTGAGTGTAGTTTCACATTGGGGCTCATTATACCCCTTCTCTACTAGCTCCCAAATATCTTATGATCCAAGCAAGGCCTTCAATTAGATGTTTTATTTTTTATAGTTATTGGTGTTAGCTGAACTGATTTTCCTAACTAAACCTCATTCATCAGTTGAGGGAAATCTACCTTTCATCACTGTATAAATAGATATTAAACATCAATAACAAGTATGCCTTTGTTTCTATAATCATTTCTAACATGGTATCAGAGCTCTTCTAGGGCCACCACCCGTCAACTCCAGACCACGGCCCATCGACTCCTCTTCTGCGAAGCCGGAGCCACCGATCGATCATTCATTAAGCATCGATAGGGGTTTTATGTGATAGAAAACAGAGGATCTCTGCTTCCTCTGCTAAAGCAGTAGATCTCTACGCCATCAACCTCTCCCGATCACTGCTTTTAAGGGCCACCGCCCGTCGACTCCTGCCATCCTCCTTTGTCTACTGCCTACAGAACCACCGGCGCAAGCCTCTCATTGTTAACCATGGTGTGGCTCTTCCCAACCCCAAAAGACACGGCGCCCATCACAACTTTTCAGATCTCAGGCCTCTCCTTGAGCCAGAGGTCTCGGTAGCACTTGAGCAGAGGCTGTGTTTTGCAGAGTTTCCAAAGAAACCGTAGTGCTCACATCGCTCCACCATCTTCGTCGACGCCTTGCCTGAGGAGAACGATGGGTTCACCATAGAAGACACTAGCCACAGCCAGGCCTCTCCTTCAAACGTGACCCTCGGTGCTCCTTCCCAGCCGAGATCGATCCTTCCCCTCCTTCCCAATCGCGGCAACATATCTTCCAGGCCACTCGTTGTCGCCGTTGTCAATTCTACTATTGCTAACCACATCCACAGCCGTCGGTTGGCTCCTCTTGTGAACCTTGGCATCCGCAGTCTCCAGTCCCAACACACTCTCACTGCTTTCCGTAGACACTCGGATCTCTATTTTATCGACAAAACAGAGCATCCTTCTCTTTGTTTTCTCGATAAGATCAAGCAGCGGCTGCCCTATTGGAACCTCTTCACTCCTCCGGCAGCTCCAAAGAGAAATCCAAATATGGACATCACAACCACGTCTCCAAGGACTCGTGCTGCCTCCCCCAGCCCACTCTCCCAACCCCCCCACACAACCCCGCCCCACCCTCCTACTTTCACTGCCTTGCGGGTGTGTGCTACCTACGACGACCTCGAACTACAGGCTATACTAAAGTCTTGATTCCCTTTCCAAGGGTGATAGTATCATTTGATTTCTGCTGGCTGGCACGTCTCATTGCTGTAAACTGCAAGTCACCGATTTCTTTTAATTCATTGATGCAAACTATAGTAGTCTTCTGTTGGATTTGAGACGGGTGTTGGGTGTTCTCTTTCAACAGTGGCTGCCTCTTTGTTCCCTCACTGAGTTATCAAAGGTGATAACTCAATGGAGGTTCAAGCATTTATTATGCAATTGACAAACCAATTCTCCCTTAAAGATCTTAGTACCTTGCATTATTTTCTAAGAGTTAAGGCTACATTTACATTTTCTAGTCTCTTTCTTTCACAATGAAAGTATATTCATGATTTACTATTAAAGACAAACATGCAAGATGCTAAAGCAGTCTCCACTCCTCTATCTCCAAGCTCGCTGAATCTCTGTGATGGTAGTCCTGCTACCGATCCTACTTAATATCGATAGGTAGTTGACTCCTTACAATATTTAGCACTTACTCATCCCGATGTCTGCTTTCCGGTTAATAAATTATCCCAATTTATATATCAACTATCTACTTTACATTGGACTGCTATTAAATGCATTATGTGTTATCTCAAGGGGACTATTGATCATAGCATTTTTCTTCGCAAACATTCTCCCTCTCAGCTTCATGCCTTTGCTGATGTGGATTGGGCCGGTAACATTGATGATAGAACCTCTATATCAGGGTATATTATTTTTTTTGATGTTAATCCAATAAGTTGGAGCTCTAAAAAGTAAAAGACGGTTGTCAGATCTACTACCGAGGCTGAATATCGGGCTGTTGCCACCGCTGCTGCTGAACTCAATTGGATTAGCTACTTGCTTCAAGAACTTCAAATCATTCTGTTTCTATGACAGTTATTTATTGTGATAACATCGGGGCCACTTACCTTTGTGCAAATCCAGTTTTTCACTCCCATATGAAGCGCATCGCTATTGACTTTCACTTTGTCCGAGATCAAGTAGCCTGCAAGCAGCTCCGAGTTTTTCATGTCCACATAGCTGACCAATTGGCCGACTCCCTCACGAAGTCTCTGGCTTGTAAACTATTTTTCTTACATCGATCCAAGATCGGCGTCCTTGATAGGAGCTCGATCTTGCAAGGGCATGTTAGCTGAATAGATTTCCCTAACTGAACAAGATGATCTCATTCATCAGTTGAGGAAAATCTACCTTTCAGTACTGTATAAATAGATGCTAAACCTCAATAACAAGTTTGTCTTTTTTTCTACAATCATTTCTAACAGTTGGTGAGATGGGGATAGGGAAGAGATGGGGATAGGGAATGACATGTTGGTAGTCATCTTGGATAACCAGGCTCTAATATCACTTTGTTAGAAATTAGTAAAATTATGGAAGAAGAATGATTTAGTACAAAGATAAAAGTATAATTCAAATGTTTAAGCTTATATTCACAATAAGAATCTATCATCTATTTATAGGAGATGAGAGTATAAGATTCCATTCACAAAAGACAAAAACTAAGGATTCTTTCAAATTTTTAAATAATATTTTTTTTCCACATAGGATTTTTTGATAACTTCATAGGCATATTAATTTTTGAAAAATTATAACATCTTCCAAGAAGATTTTATTTTCTTCCAAAATATCCAAAATATTATTCAAATCTTTCAAAAAGATCTATATTCCTTTTTAAAACATCAGAATCTTTCTTCATGCAAGATGAACAAGTAGGATCATCTCTGATTAAATTAAGCGTACCTTTAAAAATCTTCACTCAGCCTTTCTATAAGCTTCTACAAGCTACTTACGGAGTCATTGCGATTTCCTGTTTCGTGTGGATCAGTCAGTAGTTGGGATTGAGTTGAATCGAGCATGATTTCAATTGAAAAAAGAAAAAAAAGGGGTGGCGTATTCACTTAGCAAGAACGCCTGCTATACTTCATAATAACACTTTAAAGCTGTATTTGACGCTGATTAATGCCAAAATTTCCTCACATTTAGTTAGGATCCTGTGTCTTCTTAGCACAGATAACTGGAGTTATCTGTGTTGACTTGTGTAAATGTAGTGTGACGTGGTTTGAGGGAACATTGGTGGTTGATGCAGCACATTATTGCTACTTTCACACTATCGATAGCAAGCACCACTATGTGTTCCCCGCAATCACAAACGCATTTGTCCATCAAATGTTGTTGCAAGAAATTTATCATATCATGTAGCAGAAAAAGAGAACCATGTGCTTGCCAGTTGCCATTGTAGGCGTGTGTATTTTCTCTTAGGCATAGCGTCCGAAGTTGGTACAACCACATGCACTTTCCATACCAGGCTGCTGATGGTAGCACATAACAAATACCCAAAGTTGATCTAAGAAAAAGTAGAAAGCAGTCCCCACGCGAAGAATATTCTTGCACATATGGCTGCATAAACAAAGGAAACAGTGTACACCACTTGCCAAGCAAAGTGCACGAACACATGGCACACCATGAGCCCATCCATCTCCCTTGGAATGAATGGTAGTCACTGGAGTTGGTGGAAGCTTTTACAAGGCGTTTCTCTACCTAGATACATGTCAACTTGTCTTCCCAAGAGGATGGATATGTTGAGCTGAAGGTGAGGAATAATGAGGCATGTAGTGATCACATGGACCTCACATGCTATGTCCCTTCTTCCTGCAATCACAAGACACAGACCCTCCTCTGTCTCCCTCCCGCGTCCTCATCTAGTCGTCCCCCAACTCCTATTTCTACACGCCTCACTCCCAAAACTAACTAACTATACACCAAACAAGTCACAAAATACACAAACCTTGATAACTTAAATGTGGTGGTTGTTAGAGTAGCGAATTGTAAGGTCAGTTTATAGCAGAGAGGCTTGAGCACTGGAGGTGGCGGGGGCAGGAGACGATGTGGTCGTTGGTGAGGCCGGCTGCCTGCATGAAGAAGTGGACGACGGTCGGGCCGACCAACCGGAACCCGCGGCGAACCATGTCTTTGCTGATGGACTCCGATTTGGAGGTCTTTGCAGGGATTTTTCTGCACGATCTGTAGGTGGTGGAGATGGGCTTGTGGTTGACGAAACCCCACAGGTACTTGTCCAAGGTGTCGAACTCTCTTCTCACCTACTCCGATACAGTCACATGGGTTGCATGATTAGAGAAGACAAGCAATTGATGACCACAAAAAGAAACAAAAGAAGAGAAAAGCTCTTCTTGTTCACTGATGTTAACATCACTTTCCCCGGTATCTGCATGCATGTTTATTATCTGGGTGAAGAATTCTAGCTGCTTGTTACCTACCTGCTACTTTGTTATTAGATATACAGCGCATATATTTAGCTAAGTGTAGTTTGGTTAACAATGGTTTTAGCTGGTCAGATACAAATATGATAGCAACTTTACCTCATCCATGGTTTTATTATACACAACAAAGAACTTTTTTCTTGGATATTCTTCTTTTTATTGTTTGATTAGGCTGAGTGTTGTGGCTTTTTAGAGGCAAAAATGATGCAAAGGAAAGCCTTTATAACGCACAAATCAATCAACAATGTGGTTCTTCTGTAAACGAACTTCTGTTCTAATAACACGAGACAGGGAAGAACAAAGCTGTATGCATGTCGATGATCGTAGAATAAAAGATACCTCTATGATTCTGTTAGCATTTGCCACAACCCCTCTAACTCTTCCCAAATCCAGCCCGTGTTCCACACTGATTGAAGCCATCTGCCTCTCTGTAAACTTGGAGACCGTCCATGCATCAAATTCAGCAAATGCTGCCCTGCAATCACAGATCAAGTCATTTAATCCAAGATTTCATAAGCTGCCGAAAACTCTCTTTGCTTCTTACCTGAAGCCATTCCTTTTCTTCAGTATGGCAGTCCAATCCATCCCAACTTGAGCACCTGTTAGCACTAGCAACTCAAACAGCATTCTGCAGAATTCCCATTTGTGTGTAGTTAGTCTCCGCCGAGTAGAGAGATTAAACTAGAGAGTTGTGGACACAAGATAAGGAGATCATGGGTGCTCACCTGTCATCGTGGACAGGAACTCCCCACTCCTCATCATGGTAAGCAACATATACATGATCTGCAGACATGAAGTAGTAATCAAGATTCCCCCCTGCACTAGGAATATATTTTATACATCACATGAAGTTGATACCTGAATTTGGTGTTACGAAGCTGCATTTCTTCTCCTCATGGCCGCTCGTGGCGTTGCTGGAATGGTCAACTGGAACCACCATCTCTTCAAGCTTAGCCGGCGTCCGCCCGTAGCGTGCGATGCGCAGCTTCCTCTGCGCTTGTACGAGCGCCGTATGCTCCCTCTGCGCAGCTGCAATGCTTCCAGGAACTCTGTCGCACTCAAACGCCGACGAGGAGTCGATCGAAACCGCCACTTGGCTTCCTCCAGCGGATTTCTTGGGGTTCTTCCTCACCATCGGAGCCGACTTGACGGGGACCTTGTGCACTACAGGCTTGTCAGTGCTGGAACAGAGGCCGTTCGGCTCGTTCACTCGCTTGGGCACGATCCTCGCCGGCTTCGATGTGGGAGACGGCGGTGGCGAGGGCTTAGGCAGGGCAATGAGGTTGCCGTCACCAGAATCGACATCAATGCAGGCAGCAGTTTTGGTGAACCATGTGGGCAAGGTGACCGACTTCTGTAGGGGTTTCTTGAGCGGCCCGCCTGCATCCGACAGCGCGACGCGGTTGGAAGCCGGCTGCAGGACCAGCCTTCCGTCAATCGCGGCCACCCCTGTGTGGTCTGACTTGATCTTTGAGCTGCACATGTTGTTAAGATGCGTAACAGATGGTTGAGATGTACAGAGTAGGAGATGAGACGGGAAGCAGCAGCGCAAAGGGTGTATATAAAGAGAAGGGGGGAGTGGGAAAGTTGGAGACGGGGTAAACTGTAGGGTAGGGTGTGTTACTTTTAATTATTTTTGATAAAGTTCTTAGGATCAGTAATCACCCGATTAAGATCCTTAACATCTTTCCGAATATTCAATTAAAAATATTTATGTAATACTACTTATTCTTCATTTAGTTTTATTTCACACATCTCCATCATCAATCCAAGAGCTAACTCTATTTTCAATAAATTATGTTTGGAACATTCGAGTATGATAGGAAGCTCTTTTTAGCTGTTGAATGGGTGTATGTTCCCCCGAGCAAGAGATGCTGATCTCTCTCCCTCTCTGTGGACTAGCTTACTGGGTCATCTTAAAGACTCATTCCTGTTGGCTTTGGTTCTCCTTGGTGCCAAAGTGCAGCTGGCTAGCTGTGAAGTGGTGGACAAGGAAACCCCATCATTCTTCTCCCTCCTCTTTCTAGCTGGCAGGAATCTGCCTTTGTTTTTGGGTCTCAAGCCCTTCCGACTTCCCAGCTTAGACATGCATGGCTGCATGTGCAGAGGTATATCCACCTGCATGTAAAGGAAACATGGATGGCAAGCATCATTTGCGATGGTGTGCATCTCATCTTTGGATGGTCACGGTGCTGATGGAGGTCAACGGCCGTGGATGAGAGCCATCCATGTTTCATGCAACTTGTGTGATTCGACTGGGGCATGTCATGGTCTTTTTATAGAGCTTTGCGTGCGGCAGATGACTTTGCAGATGCAAGTAATTGCTACTGCCAACTTGGAGAAGATGCAAGATGGGGATTGTGGCTGTCATTCTTGGTGTGAGCCACCACCTTCAATCAGCCTCCCAAAGCCATCTCTCTCTCTCTCTCTCTCTCTCTCTCTCTCTCTCTCTCCTGAAATCGCAAGTTATGTTCTTATCTATACAAGATGTGTATAGGAACTGGTTGAGTGTTAGAGTTGCCAACAATCCATTTCCCTCGTGCACACCCATCTAAATATGAGATCGATCCAACCAAAGCTGAAGCCCAGGGTCCTAACAAAGAGGGTGAGCTAATAATCTATGAGACCTGATTCAACGGAAAAAAAACACCATATACAGTCTCAAGGAAAAAAAGGAAAAACACAGAGAAAACGAGAAAGAAATAGGTAGCCGAGCGTTCTTCCTCATCTTCAACTTGGATTTACAAAGTAAAAGAAATCACACCATCCTCTCTGATAGTCTGTGCAGTAAAAAGAGCTGAATCCTGAAGAGAGAGAAATGACCTACCATCCAACCAACAATGTTTTGGAGGTAGAAGAAAGCATGATGACACTTTCGAGCTTTAACTCAAGACAGTGGTGACAGATCTCTAGTATAACACATACGACAGTTTTAACTCCAAATACACATCCATTCTGCAACCAACTTCCGTTTAAATAGTAAGGAGACATGCCATACGAACTCCAACATCCCAAGTCATTGGCCTGTAGGACCATGCTCTGAAGTCAGACCGACCCACTTCCGGATCATGCGACAGCAGACCATGTGTTAATTAATCTTGGTCAACTATGAAGAGTGAAGAATGTTGCTCCACAATGCAGATTTCATGTGACAAATCGATACAAGCTTAATCCGGTGATCAGTCTTACCTTGAAACCTTATTTGCTGAAACAAAAATTCACCATGATCTCTTCTCCCCCGGCTTAAAAACAAGACACCTGCGGTTCCAACAGTGACTTCTTTTTTCACATTTTATAGGCTGAGATATATAAACAAGTAAGAAAAATATGACAATCCAACGACCTAATACAAGAGTGGTTTACGTTTGATGTCAAAGATAAATTTTTATTATATTAAATAACATACATAATACTTGTTGAAGTTGATAGAAAAAATGATAGAGTTAGCACACTAAGGAAGAGTAGGAGAAGGCTAAATCTTCTGTATTTCATTCAATATTTTTATAATTTTACAAACTCTATATTTTTCATGACTCCAACATATGGGAGTTATATAGTTCTCTAAGATACATTACATTTATACAGTAAGAATGAATCTTTCTTTCAATAAACTCTTTCAAGAATCGATAGCTAATTTGACTTGTCATTCCATAAATATTTTCTCTTGAAAAAATGAACCTTTCTTCTGATGAAACTAATATCTTCATGATAATTACATAAGTTTTATTCCAACATTCTCCTCCCTTAAACTTGTTCTGTCCAACATGCTAAGTTTCCTTCGAAGATGTTGAAATATTTCAATTTTGAGAGGTTTTATAAAAATATCAGCCACTTGTTTACTTATCTTGATATGGTGTAGCTCTAATTCTTTGTTTTTGATATGATCTCTTATAAAATAAAATCTTATGTCGATATGCTTTGATCTTTCATGGTAGACTGGATTCTTGACTAAGACAATAGCTGATTTATTATCAATATAAATTTTGATTGACTTTTTATATGGCATATGAAGTTTCTGAAGTAATCTTCTTAGCCACATTGCATGATAGACATAAGAAGATGCTACTATATATTATGCTTCACAACTTGATAGAGTAACTATATGTTATTTTTTTTTAAACCAAGTAAATGTAGCTTCATCAAAATAAAATACAAATCCAATTGTACTCTTTCGATCATCGTAGCTTCCAACCTAATCACTGTCACTATATCCAATAAGATCCAGTCCTTTTAATGATGAATAGAATATTCCATACTTAATTATTCCTTTAATATATCACAAAATTCTTTTAGTGACATTTAAATGAGAAGTCTTAGAAGATTCCATGTATCTACTTATCAAACCAACTCCAAATAATATATCAGGTCGAGTTTATGTCAAATACCTTAAACATCCAACTAGACTTTTGTAATAAGTTGGATTAATATATTTACCTTCATCTTCTTTGGTCAACTTGGTGCCATATTCAATAGGTGTATCTGTAGGATAACAATCTTTCATAGAAAACTTCTTTAGAACCTCTTTTGCATAATTTTCTTATGAGATAAAAATTTTTCATTGTTTTGTATAATTTCGATATCAAGGAAATAAGACATTAAGCCCAAGTCGGTCATCTCAAACTCCTTCTTCATAGAGTATTTAAAATCTTTAATCATGAAGCTACTACTACCTGTAAATATTAAATTATCTACATATAAACATGATATCTCCATCAATGTTAGATTTTGTATAGAGAGCATGTTCATATGGATATTTAGAAAAATTATTTTGAATAAAATAAGCATATATCCGAGAATTTTATACTCGTGGGGCTTGTTTAAACCCATAAAGAACTCTCTTTAACTTATGTACTTTGTATTCTTATTCATAAATAATAAAACCAGGGGGTTGTTGAACATATACTTCTTCTTCAAGAACTTCATTAAGGAATGTTGATATGACATCCATTTGTAAAATTTTTTATTTTATTTGAGCTGCTAGGGAGATAAGTAATCTTACTATTTCCAATCGAGCAACTAGTACAAATAATTCTTCATAGTCGATCCCATATTGTTGTTTATATCCCTTTGTGACCAATCGTGCTTTATATTTCTCCATCTCTCCTTGTGCATTTCTTTTTGTTTTGAAGATCCACTTAACACCGATCGTTTAGTAGTCTTCTGGAAATATAGTAAGCTCCCATGTATCATTTTTGTTGATTGCATTAATCTCCTCCTTCATAGCTTGTCTTCATTTCCCTTCTTTACAAGCTTATTCAAACGTTAATGAATTATATCCTGCAAAAAGATAAAATAGAGAAAGTTCATCATTGTTAGTATCAATTCTTTGAGTCATATCATATAGCTCCTGGATCGGTCTTGTCCTTCTTATAATTGGACTTCTTGAATCTTATGACCTAGCTGATCTCGATGATGATTATGGAAAAGTCTCTTCTGTACTTGCTTGTATTATATCATCCTCTTTTGATGATAGAGCTTTCTTATATTATTCATTACTTTTCTAGTCCAAATCTGTTGTTCATTAAACTCAACATCTCTTGACATCATAACTTTATTTATAATAGGATTGTAGAGTTTGTATTCACTGAAATTCTCAGCATAACCTAATAAAATACATTTCTAACTTTTATCTTCAAGTTTTGTTCTCTTTTCTTCTAGTATCTTGGCAAATGTAATACTTCCAAAAATTCTTAAATGATCAACTCTTGGTTTCTGCAGGCTCCAAACTTTTTCTGGTGTAGAATTATCAATTCGCCTTGTTGGAAACCTGTTAAGAAAATAAACTGCATAAGCAACAACATCCCCCTAAAATTCTTTAGGAATCATTCTTTCCTTTAACATGCATCAGACCATATTAAGTATAGTCCTATTTTTCTTTCTGAAACATCATTTTGTTGAGGTGTGTATGACATAGTAAATTGATGTAAAATTTTATTATTTCTATAAAAACTTTTAAATTCATTTGATGTATATTTATCACCTCTATCTATTCGTAAACATTTAATCTTGCAACCACTTTGTCTTTCAACTAAGTCTTTAAATTCTTTGAATTTATTTAGTATTTTTTCCTTTAAAATATAAACCCAAGTTTTGCCACTATGATCATTAGTGAAGTTAAGAAAATACATGCTTCCTCCAAGTGATACTGGGCTAATAGGGCCACAAACATCCGAGTGTACTAGATCAAGTCAACGCCATGCTCTTTTTGTTCTGCTAATTTTGAAAGACTTTCTTTCTTGCTTACCCATAACACATACTTCATATAACTTTGATAGAATCGATCAATTTTTGGTATTCCTGTCACTATATTAAACTTCTCTAGAAGTTTTAAGGCTTTAAAATTTAAGTGTGCATATCTAAGATGTCATAATATATAAATATCCTCATATCAGTCTTAAAACAATATGATCGATCAAAAATACATAAATATAGAGGAAACATTCTATTCTTCACTATTTTCATATGTGAGATTAATGTCTTAGTTTTATCATAAATTGAAAGAGTCATATCTTTCATCTTAATATTATAACTTTTTTCAAGTATTTGTCCCAAGCTAAGAATATTATTTTTCATATCAGGCATATAATATATATCTGAAATGCATAATTCTTTGCCATTATGGAGTCCAAGAACAATTTTACTTTTGTCTTTTACTGGTCTTTGAGACATATCACCAAATTTTGATTCACCTTTATTTTCAAGAGTAATATTTCCAGAATAGCTTATATCCATTTCTGAAAATAATTCTTTAATGCCACACATATGATTTGAAGTTTCTGTATCTAGATACCATGTCATAGACTGATCTTCCTTCAAATTATCATAAGTCATTATCAAAACTTGGTTTCATTCTTCTTTTATATTTACCTTATCACATTGATTGTTAGGATTATAATAGCATTTAAAGGAGTAATGCCCATACCTTTTGTAACTATAGCATTGTATTTCAGACCTTTTAGAATTTCTGCTACGTCTACAGCCTCGGCCACGTCCTCGGCCACGTCCTCGACCATAACCTCGGCCTCTTTGGCTATAATTTTTTTCTATCATCTTCATTGTTTGGATATTCTTGATAGGTCTGATTTCTACTACCTCTTCCTTTTTATCCACGACCTCTTCCTCTTTAAAAATTTGATTCACCTTTATTTTCAAGAGTAAGCTTGGTCTGTAGTGCTTGTTCCAAAGTGTTTTTTTTTGCTCTTTCTGTAATCCTTTGTTCATGAACTTGAAAGGAACTCATAAGTTGTTCTAAAGATATTTCTTTCAAATCTTTAGACTCTTCAATCACAACAGTAATAAAATTAAATTTTGAATTTAGTGATCTTAGTATCTTTTCTATCACTCTTTGACCACTTATTTGTTCACAATTTCTTCTCATTTGATGAACAATAGAAATAAATTTTGTGAAATAATCAAAAATAGTTTCAGAAGTACATTGCTATAATTTTTTAAAATCGGCTCGTAAAACTTGTAGACGGAGCTTTTTTACCTTATCAATACCACCACATGCTTTTTGAAGTATTTCCTAAGCCTCTTTTGAAGTATTTGCTGGAGCGATGATCTCGAACATCATATCATCAAGCCCTTGGTAGATTGTGAACAAGGCCTTTTTCTCCTTCTTTCTTCTATCTTTGAGTTACTCTTTTGATTTTGCATTAATCGCTCCTTCTTTTACTGGACTTGGTTCAACAAATCCATCTTCTAGAAACTCCCATACATCTTGGGAGCCTAGAAGAACCTTCATTTGGATGCACCATATGTCATAATTTTTTTTTATCAGTCTAGGGATTTAGAGTTGGAAGGTGCTTGAGGATTAAGCCATAGCTCTGGTACCAATAGTTGAAGTTGATAGGAAGAAAGGATAGAGTTAGCGCACTAAGGAAGAGTAGGAGAAGGCTAAATCTTCTATATTTCTTTCAATATTTTTATAATTTCACAAACTCTATATTTTTCATGACTCAACATATGGGGTTTATATAGTTCCCCAAGATACATTATATTTATGCATTAAGAATGAATCTTTCTTTCAATAAACTCTTTCAAGAATCAATAACCAATTTAACTTGTCATTCCATAAATATTTTCTCTTCAAGAAATGAACTTTTCTTCTAATGAAATTAATCTCTTCATGATAATTACACAAGTTTAATTCCAATAATACTCAGATTCGAACCTAAGACTTATTACTTGTGCAATAATAATACATTGATCAACAAAGACCATTATTCAATTTTACAAAAAAATATTATAGTCATACATGATGCTCATATGTGTATTCGAGCTATCGTTATTCTATTTTTAAATAAATGATATTTACCTATTCGAAATATGATAGAGTTCCTTGAACAAGTTTTGAAAATTTGTTTGAAGCCTAGGTAAGGGGAGTTACATTTTGACCGGATGTAAACAAACAAATGAAAAAGTGCAATTAAAGAAGGATTGATATATGCAAGCCCCTTTGATGTATGGTAAAGCTGAGGAACTTGTCAGAGTTAACTCCGAAAACATACTTGGCAGGGTTAAGACACATTTTGAACTTTCTGAGTATTTGAAATGTCTCAGCTAAGTCAGATAGATGAGTGTTATTAGGCTTGCTCTTAACAATCATGTTGTCAATGTACACTTCCATATTCCTCCCAATCTGGTTCTTGAATATTTGGCTGGCCCATCCTTTGATATATTGCAATAGCATTTTTTAAATCGAAGGGTATAACCCTGTAGTAGTAGACCCCTCAGTCGGTAATGAAGGTAGTATGCTCTCGATCTTCGAGGGCCATTTCGATTTAGTTGTAGCCTGAGAAAGCATTCATGAATATAAGAACCTTATATCTTGCATCTACTAACTGATCAATCCTTAGGAGGGGGTAGTAATCCTTCGGGTAAGTTCGGTTTAGATCGGTATATTCAACATACATGCTCCAGATTCCATTAGGTATTTTGACAAGCACTATATTAGACAATCGTCGAGGATATTTGACCTCGACTATGAATCCTACTTCCATCATATGATCTACTTTATCGCTGGCTGCCCTCTACCGATCGGGTGTGAATTTTTTAGGCTTATGCTTTATCGGGCATGCCTTGGGGGAGATTTTCAAGTGATGCTTTGTGACCTCATGATTAATCCCCGACATGTCTCTTAAGGATCAAGCGAAAATATCAATGTTCTCTCTTAGGAAGTCGATGAGCTATATTTATTCATTCTCTAGGAGTGCAAAATCGATCCTTATGACCTTATCCAGTTGACCGTTATTGAGAGGGACTTTGAGTATCTACTCGGTGGGCTCGGGTCGGAGTGAAACTTCAGTTGTCTCTCGAGGGTCAATTACGGGTGATTCGGGCTTCAAATTCTTGGATAAGGTGTTTGTTGTCAGGTAACACTATCTAAATTCCTATAGTTTACTTCTTTCCCCAACCCCTGCTTGAGTTGGCAACTTCATTGTCTGATGGTAAGTGGAAACGATTACTTTTAACTTGTTGAGGTTTGGGCGACTTAGGATTATATTGTACGATGAGGGGAGCTAGACCACTATGAATGCGACCATCATGGTCTTAGACCCTAGTTATTCTCTGATGGTAACTAGTAGGGTGGTGGTGCCAAGAGGGAGATGGAGTCCTTGGTGAATCTGATGAGAGTTGAAGTCATGGGAGTGTGGTCCTTTTAAGTTAGGCCGAGTTTCTGGAAAGCATCTAAGTATAAGACATCAGCTGAGCTACCAATGTCCACTAGTATCCTTTTAACCCAAGCGTTGACAATCCTGACCAAGATCACTAAAACATCATTATGATCAGGGTACTCTACTTCCCCCAATCGAAAGGTGATCTCGGGCTCGTCTTTTTGCTTGGGGCATTTTTCTACTATGGCTTGGGCATAGGCCTTTCATCTCGATGTCTTATCCCCTCTAGAAGCTAATCCATCGATAATGATGTCAATATATTTTTCTACTAAACCTTGGGGGCGAGGGGAGGGTTCACACGACTTTTTTGACATAACAACCAAGGTGTCCTCTACGGATGAGCTCTTTTATTTGATTTCTTAAGTCATGACACTCCTTAGTGTCATGACTATAATCTCAATGGAACTAGTAGTACTTTGATCAGTCTTGGAGCTCATGTGGATTTTTTATCGAGCTGAGCATCCTAAGGAGGCCCCTCTCCTTAATCTAGAGTAAGATCTCCATTCAGGATGAATTCAGAGGTGTTTGCGAGGGCCTCGGAAGGGATGGCTCAAGTTAATCAATTTTCCACCTTGGCGGCCCTGAGGGTTGTCCTTGGGCTCCGTGTAGGGCCTCTTATGATCTTCCTATTTTCCTACTACCAATGCTTTGTCGGAGATGTATTGGTTTGCATATTGAAGCATCTCAAGAATTGTTGTTAGCGATCTTTTGACTAATGACTAGAAGAATCTGGATGATCGTAGACCCATCATGAATGCTTGCATGATTAGCGAGGGGTGGGCGTCAGGCACCCCTTGAATCTCGATAACAAAATGGGCGACGAACTAGGAGAGGGGTTCATTGTCCTTCTGATTTAGCTCGAGAAGCAAGGCTATAGATGGCTTGGGCCATGCACTAGCCAGAAAGTTCAGTTTGAACTCCTTGGTGAGTTGATCAAAAGAAGAGACTAAGGATGGCCTCAACCAACTATACCACATTCGAGCCAGGCCTCAGAGAGTGGTGGGGAACGTCTAACACATCAAAGCATCAAAAATATCATAGAGAGCCATATGGGCTCGAAATGTGACAATATGCTCCGTTATGTCCGAGCTCCTATCGTAGGCCTCCAACATCGGGAGACGAAAGTTGAGGGAAACCGACTTGTCCTGGATCTCTTGAACAAAGGAGGATCCCACCGAGGAACCTTCCCTGAGCTCCTCCTTTGATTTAGTAAATTCCCTTCGAACCTCATCTAGGCGTCAAGTAACCAAGGCATAATTGTGCCCTGACGGAATCTACCGAATCCGATGACAATGTATCTAGTTTAAGACAACTTGGAGTGGCGAGTCAGGAACCAGTGGTGTGATGTTCCTCCATCAGCCTCGGTGCTCCTGAGTGCTCCTCAGTCGGCGGGCGAGGGTCCCTCATCCCAAACTACTATGGGATCGGGGGTGGATCTTGTGGTGTGATGAAGAGGGTCAGTCGGGCCACCAGAGATGGTTGTTGTGAGAGCAGCACATGCTAATCTAGCTAAGGAATAATGGGAATGATGGTCTGCATCATCCCCACTAGTGCTTGGACCTAGTGGGTGAGATCAAGGAATGCCTCGGTGGAGACGACAAGAGATCCGGTGCTAGCATCGAGCAATAAAACTTGAGATCGTTAAACAATCTCCAATAACGGATTAGGGTCGAGACCGAAGTGTTTTTGTCCTAGTGCGGGGGAGGAGGTATCTACCTCCGAGTTCGAAGGCATGGTGGGTAGTGGGGATCTCTTCTTCGAGACATTCACCGGGGTTGCTCGGTTGTGGGCATTCTTATGACATCGGGTCCTCTTTCTAGTGCCAAAATATTCGTGAATCTTATGTTGTGGCCAATGTGTCAGCACGGCTTGGTTCTGCCCGAGTGCGCAAGGTTGCCCGCATGGGTCTTCAGGTGGTCGACTCCTAGTCGGGTTGAATCGTTGCTTGGTGGATCGCTTCTAGGTGGACAACGCTGAGTCTCCTCTGCTTCTTTGAAATTGTTCCTGCATAAAGGTCGAATTTGAGGGATGACACCCGACTTGACCCCTCCGACAATTAAGTCAGTATCTAGTGGAATTGAGAAAATTTTGAGTGTTCGAAATCTGACCCCTAGTGCTAGCCCAGAGATTGACTTTTATACCCATCATACAGGGTCGGTTGTACCCAACCTCTTAATGGCCACCTATGCTTTGCATGGTTTGCCATACACTCTGCGAGGCGCAGCGCATCTCGCTCGGCTACGTACCATATGTTGTCGTTCCATGGGTTCCCAGGGGACAGATGTCATGCGACAGACACCGTCTCATGCAATCCTGGGTGGCCTGTGTGGAGCAACATCATCTTGCGTGATCCCGAGCAACTCGTAAGGTGCGGTGCTACTTCACATAGTTTTAGATATAGTTTTGGCATCGACATGGCTTGCTGAACGTCACAATGGTAGTACCATAATATATCATATCATTGCCAAAATATTTATGGCTAAAATTGATGCAAGTGCTACGGGGTTATTTTTTTTATTTGCATACAAATCCAGTACCTATAATATTGGAGGATACAACAGCAAGAATGTGATGCAAAAAGATAGACTATGGTAAGTAATATTGCCTCTTGAACTACATTATCTTGTAGCAACGTTCTTCTAATTTGCAAACATTATCAAACTGCTGCAACCCACATGATAAAATAAATGGTTATCGTCCCCCTTTTCATACCAACGTTAACAAAGAAAATTTGCCACTAAACACCTAAACAAAAAACAATAATAAAAAAGAGTACAACAAAAGCAAAATTAATTCCATAGAAACAAACATAGTTGATAGAAGAAATAAATCACTTACATGAAAAAATAAAAAAGGCCAAAATTCTTATTGACCCCTCTACTATGATTTCACATCAAAATACTCTCTTACTTTAAAATTCATTTAAGTGATCCCCGTACTATGATTTCACATCAAAATAATTTCTCATACTTTAAAACTCATCTAAGTGACCCTTCTACTTATGCCTCAAAATCAAAGTCGCTCTCGTACTTTAAAACTCATCTAAGTGACCCCTCGTACTATGTCTCAAAATTAAAATCACTCCCCGTACTTTAAAACTCGTCTACGTGACCCCTCGTACTATGTCGCAAAATTAAAGTCACCCCATACTACGATTTTCATCTAAGTGAACCCTTGTACTATGATTTCGCATCAAAATGCCCCCCTATACTATTCATAATATCAAATAATAAGAAGAAAATATAGGAGTACCTGACTATGGTTTTAGCTATAGGAGCACAATAAGAAGAAAATATGATTTCTTGACCATTAGGCTTTTGTCAAGAGGTTTTGGCTCTTGGTTATGTTCTGGCTGAGAACTATGTGTTTGTAAGTTATGCTTTTGGAGAGGGTAAACTAAGCCTCATAGATTAGTAGGGTAGAGTCTCCTATGGCTATATCAATCGGGATGATTCGAATGTTGATATCAAGATCATTGATCCATCAACTCTTAAAGAGCATGAAGAATATAAAAAAGAAGGTGAGATATGGATTAGTAATCCCAAGTATAGGGTAATAAAGATATAAGTCAAAAGATATTCTTTAATGAGCTCGATAACCACAAAGGCAAGAGATACACAAAAACATGAGACCTGAGGAGAATAATTGATGGGAAGTTTTTCATTATTGGAAGAATAAAGGAATTAATTATTGTTGTTGGAAGCAAGAGTTACAATTTCGATCTATATCGCTTGGTACAGGTGATATATACCGGTCCGCCAGGTTATCAGTATATGGACTGCTCGCTACCGATAGTACCGTCAAAAAATAATCATCAATGATTGATTTCAACCGTCGACGATCGATTGAGGGAGAAATTGATCGTCGACAGTCAATTGAGGGAGAAGAAGAAGAAGAAGAAGAAGAAGAAGAGGAAAAGAAGAAAAAAGAAGAGGAGAAGAAGAACCTACTTTCTACGCACCATCCTCGCTCACATGATGTCGCCGCCCATGGGTCGCCCGCACGACGTCACCGCCCGCGGTTCGCCCGCGTGACGTTGCCGCCCTCACTTGCAGGCGCTTTTTCTCTCGTGCAAGGAGACAAAACGTTTCCCCCTGTGGGAAAAAAGATCGAGGCGACGTTGCCCATTTTTTAATATATTAATATTTTTAATATAATATAATATAATATAAAATATAATATTATAAAAAATATATTATATTTTAGTATATCGGGCGGTATGCACTGTACGTACCACCCGATACCGAGATAATCTCAATACATTGGTACGGACCGGTAAGTCAAACCTTGGTTGGAAGAAACATTTACTTTGCTGATGTAGAGAAGATAGTAGAAAGTTCATCCAAAGCCTTACCCCTAGGTTACTGTGCTGTTATTGGTGTTCCAGAGGAAACCTTGATAGAAAAAGGGATTTCAGTTCCAGAGACTTCTGATTAAGTTGGACTAGTTGTGATTGTTAAGATTAAGGAGAAAGAACCAGTGAATAAAGAGATTGTTTAGGAAATCAAAGCACAAGTAACAGAAGAACATAGTGTCTCTGTAGCTTCTATGAAGTTGATTAAGCATAGAGTTATATCAAAAGCATCATCCAAAAAGATCCGAATATTTGAATGCCTAAAGTAATTCACATATGATGCATTAGTTCTAGCAAAAAAGCCCAGTATTTCTAAGAATATTTTATCTCGATCTTTCACCACTAACCAAAATAATTTTTGAGGTGCTCCTATATTTTCTTTTCATTGTTTTGACATTATAGAATAGTACGGGAGGTCACTTCAATGTGAAATCATAGTACGATGGATCATTTTGATGTGAAATCGTAGTATGAGGAGTCACTTTGATTTTGTGGCATAATACGGGAGATCACTTATATGAGTTTTAAAGTACGGAGGGTAACTTTAATTTTGAGACATAATATAGGGGATCACTTAGATGAGTTTTAAATTACGGAGGATGGTTTTGATTTTGATACATAGTAGAGGGGTCACTTAGATAAGCTTTAAAGTACGAGGGTGACTTTAATGTAAAATCATAGTATGGGGGATCACTTAGATGAGTTTTAAAATATGAGGGATCATTTTGATATGAAATCATAGTATGAAGGGTGAATTTTAGCCAATAAAAAACTTCCTATGATGTTCAATTACCAACTTCTTGTATAGCCAAGGAAGAGGTTTCACCTAGAATTATATTTGTTAATAAAAGACTTTACAACGATTGAAAATATTTATATAAGTGAGATGAAGAGAGGTGGAATAGGAGGATAATGCCGCATTGCTAATGATTAAAAAAAGCTAATTTAAAATCTTAATCCTTTGGATTGAATTAGTATTCGATGATAATATCCCTCACCAAAGCAAGGTTAACCAAAAGGTAACGCTTAATTTCCAACTTTTATCTTGGATTTGGAGAAAAAATAATGCGAGATGCAAGAAAATCAAAGAATCACTAATTTACCAATTTTGAACTAGTATGAGTTTGTATTATGTAAGAATAGTAAACACTTCACATATCTGGACGGACGAATGCTTGCTGAATTTCAGTCTCCCACATTCAGAGAGTGTAGAGAGAATGTTTGTACTTGCTTTGCGTAGTTATTTATTAATTTTTTTTAGAAAAAAAAACCACCCAAACCAAGCTGGTGTAATCATTTTGTTTGGTTTGTATTTTTCCATATGGGTCGGTCGGATTCGTAAATTAGAAGCAGCACTTGCATTTGGGTTACAAGAACAGCCCAAACCAAACTGAACAAGAGATGTTAGAACCATATAATATAAGTCAAAAATATAAGACTAGTGAACACCAACCCTAAAGGTGTTAATTGTTATACATATAAAATGCATTATAACAAATTTTGTCCACATAAATGTAAAATATTCTATGGTGATTATAATTATATACAATATAATATCTTAAAAGGGCAATATGGTTCTAAAGCTTAACAAAAACCGCACGAAACCAAATTAATCTCAGTTCTGTATGGTTTTGGATATATAACGAGTAGATCGGTTCATTTAAACAAGGTAAAACACTTGAATTACCGGTGTGAGAACTAGACTGGATATAAAGAACTTATTGTAATTTTAATTTCATTAATAGTTGTTGTTTGATACAAATGACTTACAAACAGCATATTTACTCACACAACCAACTCCGTAATTTCGTCAGTCAGTCCGTTGACCATAAGCCAACCGGTGATAAAAATTAGGTTCCTCAATATGAGTTCACTATATACTCGGAAATTAACTGTTCCAGACAATCATATAACTTTAAGTAATTTATTCTGAAGGAATACAACATAAACAGATATCTAAAGTTCCCAACTAATCACACCAGTTAACCCAAAAAAAAAAAAAAGAGGGTCAAGAAACAGTTAAAAAGTGTCGGACAGTCATCAACAATCATAATGTCAGTAAATTAATCACTAAAGAGAACCAGATTTAGTTAATAATAGCCAATGTTGCAGGTAAAAATAGCATACTAAAATTAGTATTGAGCAACGCTTTAGCTGAATAATCACTAACTGTCACAATGAAAAGCTAGAATAGTGAACACCCAAAAGATTTGCAGTGAGTCTGTCCACCACATCATTTCTGATCAACAACAGTCATAGAAAACTAGGTAGCTATTAAGCTGCACCCAGAGGATCATATATAGAGCAGTGATGACTGCCACTCTTTTTATCTGCGTCCATGAGCTCGTTGCATGTCATATGCTCCCCAAGAACCATGGCCAGACCCAGATCCATACTGAGGACCAGCATCGGCCGCTCCAGGAACCTACAGTTTAGAGACAGTTCAAAATTATAATATTATATAATATTCAGACAAACAAGCTATTTTGGAAAACTGCCAATACAAAATGCAATGCAAAATCATACAGGATTCACGCCATAGCCAGATGGATATGGATTAGCACCATAATTGGGATCCGGATTGCCATAATTTCCACTATAAACTGCACCTGTTGATCAAAGAAATATAGCTAGTTAAAATTGTGCAAGTTTTGCTGCAAAGTGTAATGTATAAGCAGGCAACAAAATCTAATACAAGAAGTGCAATTTGTAAATCCTAATGTATTAAAAAAAGTTGAAGAAGAGAAGTCCTTGTTGGGAGGACTTGAAGAGCACAAAGAGGCACTTAAATTACCAGACTAACATGTGTGCATATAAACTTGATTATTTCTAGAAGTCCTTAGGAGGTCCACTCTAGAAGAGCTTGGATTATATTTTTAAGCTTTGGCTATCAATTAAACTAATCGGGCTAGTGTACCTGATATTTTTTTATTAAACATTAATGCTAATATCAGTGCAACAGATTAATACTAAAACCACCACAAACATCGAAAGTGCAAGCCTAAAAGACCCAATGAAATATTTACCATAGTTAACTGACAGAAATGATTTTAGGTACTTAATTAATGTAAATATGTACAGGGCAATGGACTTAAATTATTATGGAATATGTCGATACAAAAACATAAACAATTTAGGTAACTAAAAAATCCTACCTTGATTCCCAGCAGCAGCTGCTGCTCGTGCCCTTTTTTCAGCATTAGCGACCTCAGCTCTTAACTTCTCAACCTCACGAGCCATTGAAATCAAATTCTTCTCCATTACTTGCCCTTGCTCATAATTCTCTGCGTAACCCTTCTTCTCATACTCGATAGCAGCCCTATGTCATTGTTGTTCAAAAGGGATAGCAGATCAAAAATACCATTCAAGGATAGCAAAGAGGGAGAAGTAGAATTAATAATGGCAGGTCCATGGGCATATATGGGCCTCATTCTCAACTAATTGACGTGTCACAAGATGCGCCTGTTGAACACGAAGGCCACTTTCAGGCCCATTATCAGCTCTGATGAGAGGTAACAGATATCCAGGGTAAGTTTCATATACTTAATTCATGGTTAACACCTAATGGTATTCCTCACCTTTTAAATCCTTCTCAAGAATTTCAAATAATTTTCACAGTATTCTGGAAACAGTCAAAAGTCTATCATATCTCCTTTATACAATTGTGAACATCCAATATTCAAATATGTATACTAGACAAAAATTGCTGACGAACAAAATATTTCAGTAAAGCAGTAAAACTCTTCTCAGAATCAATTTGGAGCTAACTTTGACAAGTTACCAATTGTTTACACAATCAGACTAATCTGAATACCTTGATAACCAATAAACTCCAATATTGCATATGATTCAAATCTGAGCAGCATATGTTAACCCACTTCAATCTCTTCTCAAAGTTGATGACTTTCAAGTTGGGTTTAGGCTTAAAAACAAGTAGTCATTAGTTTCATAAATACATGCTTATGCAAATGAAGCACTAAGGTAATAAATGTCTGTTGCACCATGGCAGGATGTCTGAGGCAAGCCTAAGGTGTCATAGGTGTGCCTTTATAACATTGCAAGAGTAAACATTTGTAACCCGCATCATCACTACAAGTTATATTTCTTAAGAGAGATGAGAAACGGGAGGAACAAACAAAGGCCTCGGTCTGCCATAGGAGTACTCTTGAGTACCCTTTACTTTTGAAAAGTACTTTAGTGGCCTGCAGCTGTTTGATTTAAAATCCCAGGTTGCTAATAAGATGTTTGTTATGGTATGTAAAATATTGTCAACATTATTCATAGTAGATTACATATTAATTATATATGAGTTAATTCCACTGCTAAGAGTTGGCTAAAGAGTTGAATCATCTTTAGCTGAGCCATGAATGAGCCAAATGGCGTTCCTTGTGGCATTGTCCAATTGCAGCAAAAATTCTTATTGGTTTTATCCCTAAGAGGCACTGACATCCAATTGCTTATGCCCAAGTATACCCGTTGGCTACTTCTCGACACATGGCAAGTACCTCAGAACATATTAAACCCTTCCACCATTTACTCTAACTTGAGTAAGTACATTACATATATGCAGAAATATAATTACCTAATACCTAGAATGTGGTGCACTTTAGACGAGTGTATAGATATGAGTAAACATTATGCGATTTAGCTTGTTTAGTGATTTGTCATGGCCCATAATATTCACTTATTTAGGTCATTTGTTACATTTGATGAGATCTAAAGTCTAAATAGCTAACATGCATCAAAATGGATCAATAAAATGGCCATAGAAATTTTAAAGCCATATATTTATTTTATCATAAATGGTTCAATGTTTCCTTTAGCTTACTTGAAGATATCTAGAGTAACAATGCTTATGGAAGTATTACCAAAGACATTAATGAGACAGCATTCCAATTTTTGGCATTTTGAATGGATTACCACAATGACCTAGGATGCAAAAGTAGCATAAATCAGGAAGAAGAACCCTATCGTGACAAGTGGTAGCATGATCCAGGAAACTACACATAAAAAGACTTTTATATAGCTTCAAGACATAATAAGAATTGGTTTATATATATATATATATATATATATATATATATATATATATATATTAGGCCTTTGGCTTACTCATTTTACATATGCATTCAAAGCTTTTTTGTGAATGTTTTCACTTGTATGAATGGTTGTCCGCTTCTCACAAATGTTATATCTGATGATAATAGATTCTCCAAACCACAAAAGGATAAAATTTTAACAATATAAAAGTACAAATATTTGTGTGTGAGTGGATATGTCATGTGCTACTTATAAGATTTTCCATGTCTACAATTCAGACTTCTCAGTATCATAGTTTTTTTTTTTGACTTTTTTCTCTATTTCAATTATATTGGATAAAGCAACTAATTTTTTACGTGGAGCAAAGAAGGGTGGTTTAGCAGAAGATATGATGATGAGCATGTTTCATGAGTACAACCTCACCCGTTGAGTTTCCTGCTTGATGCCTTCAATTTCAGCTTTAATCGCTGGTGCCTGTTGCAAATCTGCCGATGCACGAGTCAAATCCTGGGTAAGGGCCTGAACCTGACCCGTCAACTCCTGCCTCACCGCATTGAGCTTCTGTATGTCCCCACGGATCTGTATCAGTTCCCCCCTCATACTCTCCACAGCTCGCAGCTCCGATTCCAACTTCATCGACTTCTCATAAGTCTACTCAATTTTAAGGGGCATTTTGATTACAAATAGATCTTGATTTATTTTCATCAAAAAACAAGAACCTAGGGATGACATAGGCCGTGCCTCACGAAGCTGCAGATCCTTGTCGGCTTGCATGGAGGCGACAGCATGGGACATGCGGCGGATCTCGTGCTGGGCAGCGTCGAGCTCCTGCTTGAGGGCGACGTGGGTGGCGGCGAGGCGCTGATTGTCGGCGAGGAGGCCCTGGATCTCCTGGTGTTGGGCGGCGAGGCGTTCCTCGATGACGGCAGGGTGAGGGGCATGGTTGCCGCGGAGGCCGAAGGGAGGGCCGTCTCTCATCTCCTCGAGGAGGGAGGCGTGGTGGATCGGGCCGCGCCCGCGGCCGCCGAATGGTGGAGCCGGCACATCGTGGAGCGGTGGCGGCGGGCCCTTCATGCCATGCGGCGGCATACGGCTCCTCCCCGACATGGTCGACGAAACCCTAGCTTCCGATACGGAGACTCGAGGGTTTGGTTTTTAGAGCCAAAAGAGAAACGCGGACGCGCAGTGATCGGAAACCAGTGATTGGTTACCGCTCTCCCCAGGGGCTTGAAATAAGGCTACGCTATGGGATCTTAACGCTGTCTGATCTTAAAGTATTTATTCATCACACAGAGGGTGTCTAGTATTAGATGGCTGGCTCCTGGGAACGCTCTGTCGGACACGGATTACTGTACGCACTCTCAAGAGGCTTTCGAAACTAGTAGAAAACAACGATCTTATCATGATGTCAAGATGTGCCAAACTTGTGTTTTAAAAATAGCAGGTATAATATCGTTACGCAATGCCTCTTTACAGGTAGAATAATAGGTTTAAAAAAATGCATATTGAAAAACTCGTCTGCTTAACTTCGAACATACTTATAATATCGTGCCTGAATGGAAATATATATATATATATATATATATATCATGCTTTAAGGAGGACCAAATCGACTATAGTTGATTTGGATGGAGCACAGCCGGAGGGAAACAGATCATGATGCATATGACAGATTATTTTACAATTGTCATATATATTTTAAACTACACTTTTAATCGACGAGACATCCGATAACATTACAGAGACTTTCAATCCCTTAGAGGGCAATTATTGAAGTACATTACAGAGTTGGCAATCCATCAAGGATAAGACAAAGGAGACACCACGCCATTAACATCATTATCACTTAACATCCACCAACAACCATGAAGCAATACTACTTGTGCTCTATGATTTCCTACAACTTCACATCATGTCCACATCCTCAACTCTGTTGAGCAACTTACAATGCAGATAAGGGATCTACTGCTGGAGTTTTGTTCTGATAGTTGTAGACACCAAGTCCACGCTTTCTCCCAAGGCGACCAGCATCAACATACTGAACAAGGAGCGGGCAGGGGCTGTATTTACTGTCTCCAAGTCCTTCATAAAGCACCTTCAGTATCGAAAGGCAGACATCCAAACCAATGAAATCTGCAAGTTGTAGAGGACCCATCGGATGGTTAGTACCCAGTTTCATCCCAGTATCAATGTCTTCTTTTGTCGCAACACCAGTGTATAGAGTGTAAAAAGCCTCGTTAATCATGGGCATCAGGATCCGGTTAACTATGAAGCCAGGGAAATCTTGGGAGCATATGACAGTCTTCCCAAGCCTGTCACAAAATTAGACGTCAATTCAAGGCGAAGCTGCATAGGCATGCAAACAATAAATAGTGCTTAGATGATAGCAAACACTAAACAGAACCTCAAGAAATCTTGTCTCAACTTAACAGTTACTAAAACAAGAATTTTGGTGTTTCTAAAAAATATTCATCGTTCCTCAAACAAGATTCTCGTGAATTGTGGGGTTTCCTCTCATTTCATAGACAAATACTAGCCAATATAGATCCAAAGAACCAATAAGCTTGAGTTGAGTAAGCCACATAATTATAATTGAGATGAAGGAAATACATTGACTCATGCACTTGGGTTAGGAACCATCAGAACCTTACCTTTCTGCCAAGGATTTTATTGTCATGAAGACCTCATCTGAAGTGTCAGCTCCTCTGACAATCTCAATCAGTTTCATAATTGGAGGGGGATTCATGAAGTGCATACCTACCACCTGCAATACAAACAGAAATTGATTTTATAAAAAACATGTATTCTTAAGGCACTTGCTTAAGTATTCCATAAAATGATTGATGAATAGAAAAATAATGAAGACGCAAACAAATTGTAATGTTAAAACTTATCTCCAACATTGAAATGAGATAAGATGGCTGTATAAAATGATATACAGAAGCAGCAGTGAGCATTAAGGTATTTTTACATTTTCCATTTTTTATATCATTTTTCTGCTATCTAGCTCTAGGAAAAGAACGAAAATTCTTCCATGAGAGAGCATCAAGCAATTGGAACATCTACAAAAAATGAAGCAGCCTTACAAGAAAATAGTGTTGAGCAAAAAGATCAGAACTATTTTTATTTTATATAGGTTCATATTTTCTCTAAACTAGCACATAGTCTGGTTTTTCACACCAGCTGATTTTGGCAGCCTTCTCATTCCCTTCTTTTGTCTGTTCTATTTCATCTCTCTATATTTCTTCATCACTGCTGTAATAATAATAAAAATCCATAGCTACTTCAGCAACATTTTGTTGCTGATTTCCATTTAGTACCTCCATATAAGGCTCTATGTGAAGACTAACCCCCTTTCTCGCAGCCAACCAAATTCCTTTTTTCCACTATGGATATCTCCAATACACTGATCTTCAAGTAATATATTTCCCAAGTAATGTTTCTTATTCACTTTGAATTGCATGATAACATCAACAAGTACTTAATCAAGATTAAAGACATTAAAGGGTCTCCAAAATAATTAATTATCCACTTGAGAAATTTAATGATTAAAGGGAACAAATATAATAAATCCTGTCACTGAAAACCAACAACCAACCATACTGTTTCTAGTTAATAAATAGCAAGGTCTCCTGCGTTATTTGTTTTCTTGGAAGAATTTATCCTTCAGATGTACAATCAAGTATCAAGTATAGCGTTATCCAGAGTGATCATCTGCTAATCTTGGAACAGTTAATTTCTTTGATGGAAAAGTAAAGCCCAATTCAGCATCAGCTTCTAGAACATATATATGTGTAAATATATATATATATATATATATATATATATATATATATATACACACATATGTATGTATGCATATATATATATATATACACACACATATATACTTCTTTTCTTCACTGCAAATGTTCCTAAAAACTACTTTATTGGTCCATATATTATAGACATCCGACAACTCACTAAATGATCGTGTCCAACATTAAAGCTAGGGACAGATTGTGACACGGGAGTGTCTAATTTACTACAATCAACATTTAGGGATCTTGTTGATCCTATGGTATTCCCCGCAGTCCACTATATTATCTCAGAGCCTTTAACCCAGCCCACTCAAATATGACACCCCATGAGCATATTCCTTGAACAAAGTTAAAGTTGTTTCAAGGTGCATTAAGTGAGTTAGTTACCAGCTGTAAGGCACTTAATGTCATAGTTCCCTATGCATGAAGAGTTATTTCATGCACTAGTATTATTTTGATATTCTAGGGCTAGAAATAAGTTTAGTACTTGATTTGTATTGACAGAATCTCTTTGGAGTCTCTCTAAAACTCTGTATCTCTTGGATGCGTCCTTAAGTGATGAGTCTTTTGATTCAGTTCTGTATCCTTATTTAATTTCCTTAAAGTGGTGAATTTTCTGTACCTCTTATGACATTAAACTTGATGGTGAGCTATTTTTATCTATTTTATGTAAGTTCTATCCTGCGTTTGTTCTTTTTCAATCCAAAGAAATTCTAACAAATACAACTCTGCATCCCGTTATTTGTTCTCTTGAACTCCATTCTGTCTTTTCCCATTTCCCGGTATCAGTTTGGTATCAGAGCTAAAGGCTAAAGATCATGGCATGGCGGAACGGAAAAGTAGTGGGTGAAGGTATTGGCCATGAAGATGATGTTGAATCCTTGAGATTACAGCTACAAAAATTACGACATGGTCTATAAGAAAAAAATGAAATCATTAAAGAGCTTCGGAGTAGAAACAATCAGCATGAAAATGATGCCTAAAAGTTTGGTTCTGATGATGATACACCTTACCCAAGGGAGTTTGGAAGATTTCATGCAAGGCGTAGAGACCAAGATGAGTGGCAGAACAAATATAACTCAAAGTCGGATATTCCAGAGTTTGAAAGTAAAATCAAAGTTGATGACTTTATCGATTGACTTAATACGCTAGAAAGAGTGTTCGACTTTCATAAACTGCCAGAACAAAAGAAAGTAAAGCTTGTGGCACTCAAACTCAGAAGGAATGCATCTTCTTTGTGAGAAAATCTGAAGAAGCAAAGAGAACGTGAGGGGAAGAGTAAGATCGTAACATGGGAGAAAATGAAAAAGGAGCTAAAAAGAAAATACTTACTTGACAACTATAAGCAAGAAATCTTTCTGAAAATCCATAATTTTAAGCAAAAAAATCTGGTGTAGAGGAGTACACAACAGAGTTTGTCAATCTTATATTAAAAGAAGAGCTTATAGACCAGAAAAGCAGACCATTGCAAGATACCTAGGACGTCTAAAATATGAGATTGCCAAAGTGGTTCAACTCCAACAGTATTGGTCTTTAAATGATGTGAGTAAGCTGACTTTAAAAGTGGAGAAACAGTAAAAGTTTGAAAAGGGCTCTTGATACGGGGCGAAAGAGGGCTATCCGAGAGGAAAAAATTCTAAGCCCACTCTTCAAAGCAAAGTAATCTCGAAAGAGTAAGACAAGGGTGAAGGATCAGCTGGCAACAAACTACCATCTAATTCTTCTACACCTAATGGTTGAGAATGCTTCAAGTGTCATGGTTTTGGGTATGTTGCTTCAAATTGTCCAAATAGGAGGACTGTTACATTAATTGAAGAACATAGTGATGAAGAAGGAAATGAAGCCAATAACGAACCAAAATATGATGATGATGAGGAAGGGGTTACTTATGCTGATCGTGATTTATCTATTATGTTACAACGTAGCTTACAAGTATCCTATGTAGCTGAGGATGAAAGTTGGATGAGAAAGAATGTATTTCATACCAAATGTACCTCTCATGACAAGGTGTGCTTGGTGATCATTGATAGTGACAACTTTGAGAATGTGGTATCTTTAAAGATGGTGCAGAAGCTAAAGTTGGACACAATCCCTCATCCGCATCCTTACCAATTATGTTGGCTGCAAAAAAAAAAAAAAAAAAAAACGACATCAGGATAACTAAAAGATGTTTAGTTCTATTTCCTGTTGGCAAGTATTATAAAGATGAAGTATGGTGTGATGTTGCTCCTGTGGATGCTTATCATTTGCTGTTGGCCAGACCTTGACATTATGATAGGAGGGTATTGTATGATGACTATAAACATACTTATTCTTTTAAGGTGAATGAAAAGAAGATTATTTTAGCTCCATTATAGCCTTTTGAAATCAATGCACCAAAAAAGGAAGTTAGTGTTTTTATTGTCTTTTGGTGAATGCAAGGATGAATTAAAAAGGGGTAGTCATATTTTGGCTCTAATAGTCATAGAAGAGAATGAACATCACAATAAGCCACCAACAAACATGAAACCAATCTCGGAGGAGTTTCAAGACATTATATTGGAAGAGATTCCACATGGTCTTCCACCACTGAGAGACATCCAGCATTATATTGATCTTATTTCGGAGGCTATCTTACATAACAAGGCAGCTTACAAAATTGAGTCCTAAGGAGCATGAAGAACTTCAAAGGCAAGTAGATGAGTTGGTGAAAAAGGGGTTGATTCAGGAGAGCATGAGTCCTTGTGATGTTCTAGTCTTGTTGGTGCCTAAGGTTCTTGGAGAATGTGTGTGGACAGTCGTGTCATCAATAAAATACTATTGACTATCGTTTTCCCATTCTAAGGTTAGATGATTTACTTGATCAATTGTATGGTACTTCTATTTTCTCTAAAATTGATTTCAGGAGTGGCTATCACCAAATAAGAATGAGACCTGGAGATGAGTGGAAAACAACATTTAAAACTAGAGAAGACTTATATGAATGGTTGGTTACACCATTTGGGTTATCTAATGCTTCTAATACTTTCATGAGATTTATGAATCATATACTTAAGCCATGCATTAGGACTTTTGTTGTGGTTTATTTTGATGACATATTGGAGTATAGCAAGAGTGAGGAATAGCATATGAATCATCTTAAGAAGATTTTTCTTATCTTGAGACAGCAAAAGCTTTATGCTAATCTGAAGAAAGATATTTTTACTCCTAGTATGGTGTTTCTGGGATATGTTGTTTAAAAAAATAGAATCATGATCGATCAAAATAACGTAGAAGCTATTCTTAATTGGCTAACACCGATTTCATTGCATGATGTGAGGATCTTCCATAGTTTAATTTCCTTTTATAGAAGATTCATCAAGAGTTTCAGTTTAATTGTTGCTCCAATCACCGAATGCTCGAAAGGTGATAAACTCAAGTGGACTAATGAGGCTGATGAAACTTTTGAGCTATTAAAAAGAAAGGTGACTGAAGCTCCTATTTTGGTACTACCCAATTTTGACAAAGTGTTCGAGGTTGAATGTGATGCCTCCAATGTGAGAATTGGTAATGTTTTGAGTCAAGAATCAAATCCTATTACCTTTTTACTGAGAAGTTGAATGATATAAGGAGTAAATATTCTACCTATGACAAGGAGTTCTATGTCATTTATCGAGCTTTATCTCATTGGAGTCAATATCTTCTTACCCATCCATTTGTCTTATATTCTGATCATGAGGTATTGAAGTCTATTAATCACCAATACAAGTTAAACAAGAGGCATGTAGCTTGGGTGGAGTTCCTGCAATCTTATAACTTCACAATCAAACATAAATCTAGTGTTCAAAATGTAGTTGTTAATGCATTGAGCAGAAAATATTATTTATTATCAGTCATGGAAGTAAAAGTGATTGGATTTAAGACATTCAAAGATCTCTATTAGAATGATGAGGATTTCAGCTTAATATGGTAGAATTGCAAATCAGGTTCTTTTCAGTAATTTTCTATCTTTGATGGATTTCTTTTCGAGCTAATGTTTGGTGTGTTCCATCTTGTTCCTTGAGACATGTAGTTTTAGCTGAAGCTCATGATGGTGCTTTAAGAGAACATTTTAGTAGGGACAAGACTCTGGCTCTTATTCAATCAAATTTCTATTGGCCTAAGATGTTCAGAGATGTGAAGAGATTTGTAAAGCAATGTTGAGCGTTTCATTTGGCAAAAACAAGAAGCCAAATTCAGGCTTGTACACTCTATTGCCAGTGCCTAATGCTCCATTGGAAGATGTGAGTCTTGATTTTGTCTTGGGACAATCAATAACTCAAAGGAACAAAGATTCTATCATGTTTATTGTTGACAGATTCTCAAAGATGTCTCACTTGGTTCCTTGCAATAAATCAAATGATACATCTCATATTGCTGATTTGTACTTAAAGGAGATCGTTAGATTGTATGGCATTCCAAGAACTATGGTGTCTGATCGAGACTCAAAATTTCTTAGCCATTTTCTGAGAACTCTATGAAGGAAACTGAGTATATCTTTGAATTTCAGCAGCTCTTATCCTCCACAAACCGATGGGCAAATAAAGATAACGAATAGAAGCTTGGGAAACTTGCTTAGAAGCTATGTTAGCAAGAACATTAAGCAATAAGATCTCATTCTTCCACAAATTGAGTTTGCTTACAATCATTCCATGCATCATATCATTGATAAGAGTCCTTTTGAGGTTGTTTATGGTGCTATTCCTACTGGTCCTTTGGATTAAGTCCCTCATTCCACAACTAAGCAATTTAGTGGAGATGTTGACAAGAGGGCTAAGCAGATAAAGAAGTTACATGACGATGTTAAAGCAACCATTGATAAGCAAAATGAAAGACATATGCGAGCAACTAACAAACATAGAAAGCATATGAGGTTTAATGCAAGTGATTTGGTCTGAATTCATCTAAGGAATAAGAGGTTTCCATCAGGTAAATTTGGGAAGTTGAAACCAAAGGTTGATGGTCCATTCAAGGTGCTGAAAAAAAATTGACGAGAATGCTTATGAGATTGAGCTACCTGAAGATTATGAGGTATCATCAACATTTAATGTAGCTAATTTAAGTCCTTAGCATAGTGATGAAACAAATGAAGACTTGAGGACAAGTGTTTTTCAACCAGGGGAGATTGACATAGGAGCGTCTAATTTGCTACAATCAACACTTACGGATCTTGTTAATCCTATGATATTCCCCAAAGTCCACTATATTATCTCAGAGCCTTTGACCCAACCCACTCAAATATGATAGCTCATGAGCATATTCCTTGGACAAAGTTAAAGCTGTTTCAAGGTGCTTTTCTTCATGACCAAGGAATGCATTAAAGGAGTTAGTTATCAGCTATAAGGTACTTAATGTCATAATTCCCTATGCATAAAGGGTTGTTTCACGCACTAATACTTATTTTGATATTCTAAGGCTAGAAATAAGTTTAGTACCTGATTTGTATTGGCAAAAGCTTTTTGGAGTCTCTCTAAAACTCTGCATCTCTTTGATGCGTCCTTGAGTGGTGAGTCTTTTGATTCAGTTCTGTATCCTTGTTTAATTTTCTTGAGGTGATAAATTTTCTGTATCCTCTTGTGCCATTAAACTTGGTGGTGAACTATTTTTATATTTTATGTAAGTTCTATCCTGCGTTTTTTCTTTTTTAATCTAAAAAAATTCCAACAAATACAACTCTGCATCCGATTGTTTGTTTTCTCGAACTTCATTCTATCTTTTCCCCTTTCCCGATAATAGATTGTCGCGAACTTATCTAGTTTTACCTAAGGCGTACGACACCTTTGCGTGTCCGTTCGTAAAGATCAACCTCCTAGAAACCTACTATGGTCCCTTAGGACCTACAAAAGAGAAAACGAGTTAGAGAAAGCGTTTCTCACACAGAATCTACAAGTAACAATTTTAGCAAACACTTTATAGCCAATGCAAATTACAAACATGGACTTCACAAACTCTGAACGGTCACACACAAAGGATCATGGTCTATTACAGACCGAACTCTCATTTACAAGCCAAAAACGACCACAAAAGCTAACCAAACCAAGCCTGCCAAGCCTACTGTTAGCCGGCTACTTGTTATATATACAAAGCATGAACAAAGACCGAAAGACACAGACATACATGAGCATTACATCAAGCACCCTGTTTATATTTTTTGTCCGTGACATTCTCCACTACTTATTCCTTCGACGTCCTTGTTGAAGCTGTTGCAGACGCTACATCTCCTCGCCTTTTACTGAATCTTCAATCTTCTACTCTAGCTGCAACACGCCTCTTAGATCCTAACTGCTCTCTGCTATTGTTGTTGAGTAGGCAAACTTTGATCCGTCATACTGCTTCAACTCGCCAATGATTGACACTAGTGTAGGGTTGGCTGAGTTATGCTAATCCTTGTTGATTCCTGCAGATCCTTCTGATGAAGAAAAAGACCTTCCTTGTTATGCGTCAGGATCTCAATTTGTCTCATGCCGCTTAAAATGGGTGGATGCTTGTTAGAGCTTTAACGAGCATCGCCTCGCATACTTTGAAGTTTTTTAGGTCCTTCCTTCACAAAATTTGTTAATCGATTCTTCTTCAACTCAGTTGTCGCTTCCAAGTAGGTTAGCATAACTTTCGCTTTCAATTGACATTCTGTTGGGAAATGAAGCGGACAATATATCAGTAGCACCGATCACCATTGGTGAGGATTTAATAACTATTGTCTTCCATTAGGTTTCTTCGAAAGGTCTTTGAACCTGCACAGAGCTCCTCTGCTAGATAAACAAGAGAACTGAGATACTCAGTTTCGCTTATTCTCTTAAGAGTTAGCAGGCAAAGGTACTTGACTTCGGTCACCTCCTCGAGATTGTACTTCATGCATCGAGCTGATTACTAGCCTTCGCACACTCTTTGCTCATACTTTCGAAGCACCCGAAGTGTTTGCACTCATTGCATTGAGTTAGCTACTGTGATTCACCTTCTCACTGCTATCGAACTTTTGGAATGCAAGAAGTTTTGCCCGAAAAGAGCAAAATTTCACCCCAACTTGGAGCAAGTCTCTGATAGTTTTAGTTGCCTCCGGGATTGTACTATCTTCTCCATCATTTTTGCCGCTTATTCCTGTGAGTAGAAAAGGTACAACACCACGTACTACCTACTTTGTTCCTTACTCGAGCACTCTTGCATCAACCCAAAATCCTCCACTTTCGACTGCCTTGATGAGAAGCCTATTGACATCGGTCTTGTGAAGTTCCTTGGCCTCTGCCCTTCAGCCTTGTCTTAATACATGGAGTTTGCTTCCACATTCTCTACCTCGGCCCCTTTCACGACCAACGCCCTCCCTTCATAAGAGCAAGGGATCGATAACTCCACGGAAGTCCCGCCTCTGCGATACCATGGCATTGCCAAGCCCATGACACTACTATCTGTTGCCTTGCATCTGCGTCCATTTTTTCACGATCGGTAGATTTGCCTCTATGACATTGTGGCACTCCTTCGAGTCCACCTTTATTCTGACCGACACTTAGCTTTTGGGTAGCTAAGCCCCTCTGGACTCATCGTCGCTTCCTCCCACCTTTCGACGACCTGCTTCAACACCTCTGTGTTCTCTGAGCAGTTCCCCTTGGTCGATGGAAAGACAAACTACAAGTCCCATATATGGCCTTCGCCATCCTATTGTAGGGCTCACATCGATTCTGTTCTCCTTAGCTTCCTTGGTAGCAACGTTCACTTACTCGGCCTTGTCCTCTAACTTGCCGAGCTCCCTTAGATGAATATAAGCACTGGAGCAGTCCAACTCTCCAACCACTCCGAACAAACCTTTGCGTCATGTCCCCCCCCCCCCCCCTTCTCTCATAAGACTCACTGGTACTTACACTCGAGAATCTCCCTTGGTGGTACATAGCCCCTATATACTAATAACGAAAGCTTTAATTCGATACAAAATTTGATGCACACACGAAAGACCTGCCTCTGCAGTACCATGACATTCACTCCTTGAATCCATAGCCCTTCTTGCCGTCGCGTTGTTCACTGAAGTGGAGCTCCTAGTAGCTCTTGATCATACCTCCGCATGATCAAGTCCCTCAAGGGACTTCTCCCGCATGTGTTGTATTGCCTCGAACTAATCCACCACGATTCGCTGCATCATGTCGCCTCCTGGTGACATCTTCATTGAATTCAGATTCTTATGGGATGAAATCGGACTATGATCTCTCCATGTGTGGCCTCTGCCAGCACATTATAGGGCCTCCACCACCTCCAATTGTGTTCGCTCCTTTGGCAAGTGACCTTTCGTCCACCCATTCTTGGGTCACACCTAGACAAACCATCGCTCTAGGATGGCCTGTTGCCTAACAACTCTCGAAGTCCACAGACTTCACTGAAATTGGTGCAACATTGTCTGGATCCTGGGCCTCTATCCCCTAGCAAAACAATCTCCGCTGCACACCGCTTTCTTCATGACAATTCAAATGGCAGCACTGTGGCATCTTCTTCAAGAGTACCTACCTTTGTGTCCTTTTGTCCCGCGCTAAGGTTTTTTGATCCCAACTTCACCTCAGCTAGTTGAGTCGCCTTAGTTCCTCCATCAAATGCTTCTCTGAGATAAGGTGCATATGCCTCGAAGCTCCCTTCCTCTTTGGCACCTTGTAGGATGAGTCTGCTCTATCAAAATGAAGAACCCATAGAATGACATGATCCCGCTCTTGCCTTTACAAGAGTTCATGTCCTTAACCTCTGTGGAAAGCTTATGCCTCTGCTCCATGTTTTATCTTCTATGTCAACTCCATTTATGCGGCTTGAATACTTCACTAAGTTCCACCTAAGTTGCTCCGCCCCTCGATTTGCACTGAGTTGATGGTGGCCCTCGAGCCTACCATTTCATGGGTCAGCTCTCTGTTGAGCCTGATTTCCACATCGTCTCTAAGTGTGCCTTCGTTTGATTTTTTCATGGGTCGCTCCCCCACTTGATCTCGCAACGTATTACCCCATGCGAGATCATGCGACGACTTCTTGTCGCTCGCTTGGTCCATTGAGCTTTGTGGAGTTGTTGTCTTGAGGTACTCCTCGACATGTGCGGTCCGCTGCACATGATTCTCCCTCTGGAGAACTAGAACTTATCCCTCTTGGATATCGGCCATGTTGGAGCAACTTTCCTTTTCACGTCCTTCCCTTAGAAGTTTCGAAGATCGCCATCCCCTTGGACTACTCTGCCTTGCTGAACAAATTGTACATTGTAATGCCCCCACAAATGCACTTGTTAGATTGCGACTTTTCATCAATACAGCCCCTGCTACACCCTTCAAGACCTAGCAACATGCTGAACTTGTTGCACACTTCGACCTCCTACAGACGTATCATTCCCATGCCGAAGAGAAAGTTTCAATGCTTCATGGTGCCGAGTTTCGGTCGCGTTAGGATGGTCACGGACACTCCATCGTCCACATACAAGCCTTTGCATGAGTATTGAGTTCTTCGAGTTAGCAATTCCCCTCACCTTTGTGAGTTTTGCACAATTCTTTCGATCGTTGTGCAACTCATCCCACTTTGCACGATCTTATCCTTTACTAAGCACCCTGCTTGTCATGAGCACCGTCAAGTTTGGTTGTCCACATCGAGCCGTAGCTCGAACTCAACCATCCCAACCTTTATGCTACACATTCTTCCTAGCTTGTTTGTCCTCGTGGTACCTCTCGCACAAAAGGTTGGTCATTCCCCTGAATGTCAATCTTAGATGCCCGCTCCTCTAGGCGACTCCTTTCCGTACATCTCATTGTCCGTTTCCCGCAAACGATCGCGCATGCTAGCTGCCCTCTATGCAGCCCAACTAGGTCCCCCACATTTGCATGGCAAGTGTTTCTACGTGCGTTTGTCTCGCTCTGATACTAAATGTCACGAACTTAGTTGATTTTGCCTAAGCTGTGCGGCACCGTTGCATTTCCGTTCGCAAAGGTCAGCCTCCCCGAAACCTCTTATGGTCCCTTGGGACCTATAAAAGAGAAAACATGTTAGAGAAAGCGTTCACACAGGATCCACAAGCAACAATTTCAGCAAACACTTTATAGTCAATGTATATTACAAACATGGACTTCACAAACTCTGAATGGCCGCACACAAAGGATCAAACCCTAGTATTTGACCTCCGGGTCAAGAATCAACATAGCTTATAATCAAACCCTAGTATAGTGTACATCAAGCTCAGTCTAATGGTGGTTGTATACTATGAGTTGCCCCTAATCTCATCCACGAATAGCCCTTTCCTTTTCAAGCTCTCATCATGCCAAATACTAGGTTAGCATTAATATCATTTGTCACGATTCGGCTTAATAGGATAAGTGACCCATCAACTTATTCCGGGCTGTAACTGACAACATTCAAACTCTTGTAGGTGACACCTCAAAAGGGCTTAAATGTAAAGGTGAAGGCTCTTCTCTTGTCGAGTAACCCATTCGAAGGATTCAATATGAAGTGTCCTAACTTAACCAACTTCCCAAGTTGAACCAACTTAGTGGCGAATTACAACAAAGTGGATGGATCAAGTTCATCATCTCAATGATAAAAGTAGAAGTAGGTTGCACAGGACGATGATCGAGTTACACCATTCACAAAGACTTAGACCACAGGTTGAAGGAATAAGTGAGGGGAATGTCATGAAGCAATGCATATATCGATGACCCTTTTCAATATTGTTTTCCATTATGTTTTAGTATTTTAGTATGTTTTATCATAAGAAACTTGTACAGGGCGTGAAGTAGTACTATTAGCCTTGTTGTCACGGACTTAGCTGAATTTGCCTAAGTCATGCGGCACCCTTACTGCAAATTTAAAGACATAGCTGGAATTGCCTAAGTCGTGAAGCAACCTTGCCCCATGTGTCGGACTTAGCTAGGATTGCTTATGTCATGAGATGCCCAAGCATTATTCGTCCACAAAGGGTCAGCCCACTTATAACCTCGTGACGGTCCCGAAAGACCTACAAAAGAGAAGTTGATTAGCTTGAAAGCGGCGACGAACAAGTCTCAGTCTGGCCATCCGTCTGGGGGTGGAGGCTTATAGAGAAGTATAACTTCGACCCCAGCAGTTTGAATAGCTGAGTCCAAAATCATCACAAGAACTGTGCATCTCGATCACTGATGATGTGTGAGACTCCCCAATACTTCACCATATTCTTCATCATCAACTTGGTCGCCTCCTCTACTGAACAGTGTAGGGGTGCAGCAATGAATGTTGCATACTTTGAAAACAGATCGACCACCACGAGTATGGATCCGAATCCCTCTACTGTCAACAAGCTTGATATGAAGTCCAAGGAGATGCTCTCCCATGGCCTTTCTTGTACGGGCAGCGTTTCCAAAAGTCCCACCAGCTTCCGTTGCTCTACCTTATCTTGTTGGCAAGTAAGGGATGTTCGAACATAGCCCTCCACATCATGCCCCATCTTATGCCAATATAAGACCCTCACCACAAGAGCCATTGTTCGATGGATACCCGGATGTTCGACCCAAAGGGAATCATGACACTCTTTCAAGAGTTCACGCCTCAAATTGTCCTCCTGCGGAACATAAACTATGTTCCCTTTAGTGTAAATAAGTCCCTCCTGGTCCCAAAATTGTTGTGCCTTGCGCTCTTAGATGAGTTACATCAGGGTTACTGCTTAAGGATCACTGCACAGTCCATCCCTGATCTTGGAAAGGAAGTTGGACTGTAACTGACTTGTTTGGCCTCTGCATTCCAACTATATAGCATTCACCAGTTCCACTTTCCGTCTCAATGCATTGACCACGACGTTTGCTTTTTGGGGCTTATACTCCATTACCATGTCAAACTCAGCCAAGAAGTCCTACCACCGTGCTTGCTTTGGGGAGAGTTTCCTTTAAGTTTGGAAGTAACTTAATGCGGCGTTGTCCGTTCTTAGCATGAATCGTGCTCTAAGGAGGTACTGTTGCCAAACTCGTAGACAGTGGACCACCGCTGTCATCTCCTTCTCATGCACTGGATATCGCCGCTCGGTCCCGTTGAGCTTGCGACTCTTGTGAGCCACCGAGTGACCCTCTTGCATAAGAACTCCCCCAATAGCAAAGTCTGAAGCATCTGTATGGATTTCAAAGGACTTCCCATAGTCTGGTAATTTGAGCACTGGTTCTTCCACTCCGATAATAGTTGACAAAACCAAGGAAGGATCTCAACTTCGGTACCTTCTTTGGTGTTCGCCATTCTACCACAGCTTGCACCTTAGATTTATCCATTCGTATAGACCCATTACCGATTCGATGCCCCAAGAACAGAATCTCTGTCTGAGCAAAGTAACACTTCTCCCTCTTCACGAACAAAGTATTCTCCCTGAGAACTTTAAAAATTGTTCGAAAGTGCTCGACATGCTCCTCGAGCGTTTAGCTGTAGCCGACGATATCGTCTAAGTAGATGACCACAAACTTATCCAAATACTCTTTGAATAGTTGATTCATTATAGCGTTGGTTAAGCCGAAAGGCATCACCAGGAACTCGAACGCTTCATACCTGGTCACACATGTAGTCTTCGCTTTGTCGTCTTTTGCAATGTGCACCTGCCAATACCGACCGAAGATCGAGTTTGGAGAAGTACTTTGCCTTGCCCAATTGATCGAACAAGTCCGCGATGAGCGGGATGGGATACTTGTTCTTCACAATAACTTTGTTGAGGGCTCAATAATCGATACATAATCGGAGGCTCCCATCTTGTTTCTTATGAAAAAGGACTGGAGCTCTGAATGTTGCTTTTGAGATGCGGATAAGACCACCACTTAGTTGCTCATCTAACTGCTTCTTGTGTTTTGTCAACTCTAGCAAGGCCATGCTGTCACGGACTTTGCTGAAATTGCTTAAGCCGTGCGACACCCTAGGGGCACTCTCGAAGACTTAGCTAAAATTGCCTAAGTCGTGGAGCAACCTTGCCCACTGTTCCGGACTTAACTGGGATTGCCTAAGTCATGAAATGCCCAAAGTGTTATCTATCCGCAAAGGGTTAGCCCACTTGCAACCTCGTGCGGTCTCATAGGACCTGCAAAGAAGTGGATTAGCTTAGAAACGAGCGACGGACAAGTCCCGACGTATCGTAAAGTGGGAAGCTATACAAGCAATTCATCGAACACCTTGAGTGCAGCAGAGAAAAGAGAGAAAGAGAGCGAAACAAGACTTTGCGGATAGATAACACTTTGCGGTCTCAAATCCACAAACGACGGTTCCCAAGGTTGCCGCACGAGGTTGCAAGTGGGCTAACCCTTTGCGGATAGATAACACTTTGGGCATTTCATGACTTAAGCAATCCCAGCTAAGTCCGGAACAGTGGGCAAGGTTGCTCCATGACTTAGGCAATTTTAGCTAAGTCTTCGAGAGTGCCCCTAGGGTGCCGTACGGCTTAATCAATTTCAAGGAAGTCCGTGACAGCATGGCCCTGCTAGAGTGACAAAACACAAACGACATGGCTGACATTTCGCACCACTCAGCGTGGTTGCCGCAGCACACGAAAAAGGCCCCAAAACGGGGCTGTTTTTGGCTATTTTGGCTCCGCGTAGCAAGTGATTGTTTTGCAGTCTTTTACACTACTTTTGCTCATATTTCTTAAGTAAAAACACATAAACTCAAGGCAAAACAAGCTGTCAAACATCTGTACAAATAAGAAAAAGCCATGAACGGTTTGCTAAGCGAAGATGTTGCGGTTGAGCGATAACCATTCGTGACATTCTCCCCCACTTAAACTGTCGACGCCCTCGTCGACGCTTGTTAGTAGGCTTTGACGCGGGCTTCTTCATGTTGTAAGGCGTCTTCTGGCTCTCAACTGGCTTTTGTTCGAGGAAGCTTTTGCCACTTCACCAAGTACTCGATTTGCCGCGTTCCATTGGGTAGCTTTATCTTACGATCTGCCAGAATAGTTTCAACTCTCTTCTCGTAAGAGACTCTGGTGGGGGGTAGTTGAGTCGGAACATTTCGAGAATCATCTTGCGGATCTGAGTGGTAGGCTTTCAAGTTGCTCGCATGGAAGACGTTATGAATTCTGAACCATGCTGGCAGTTGCAACTTGTATGAGACATTGCCTACCCTGCTGATGATTGGGAAAAACCCTTCATACTTGCGTACCAATCCTTTGTGCACTTTATGCCTAAAGAACTGGAGTGATGCTGGTTGGAGCTTCACCATGTCACCAACCTTAAACTCTTGTGGTCGCCTTCCCAAGTCTGCCCACTTCTTCATCCTTTTGATCGCCTTCTCCAAGTAAGCCCGCGCAATATCTACATTGCGATACCATTCCTTTGCGAAGTGATAGGTTGATGGGCTACTCCCTGTATAACCAATAAACAAGGTGTGAGGAGTTGATGGCTGTTGTCCCGTAATAATCTCGAAGGGGCTCTTGTTGGATGCAGAGCTCCGCTGCAAGTAAGAGAGTTGATGGCTGTTCACCACCATGATAGGTTCTTGAATAGCCTCTTCGTTAAGTGCCTCTAGCTTTATAGCAGCTACAAAGGTCGATTTACCTTTTCATACCCCTTTCTTCAATTGTAATGCCAATATTTGTTGTGGATCCTTGGTTCCTCCTCGAGAAATTGGAACCACGCAGGGATCGTCGCCTCCCATTAGACATAGGGAGTTCAGGAATGATATTGGCACCAACTTCGCTGTGTGCATGAACTCCATTCCGAGACTCACTTGGAAATTGTCCAATGACACCGCTATCATGTTTGTGCTCCGCTCCATATCCTGATCTTGATAGGGACCCCCTTTGCTAGTCCAGATATCCGCTTGGCCTCCGAGTTCACAACATTCATACGACTTGGATTCTTCTCCAAGATTAGTCCAAGTCACTTTGCTTTTCGATCGGCAATAAAATTATGGGTAGCGCCCATGTCCACCATTGCATGGGTTGTTTGATCATTTAGCTTGATGTCCACATACATCAACTCGCTGCTCCCTGCCTTTAGTGGCTTTGCCTTCGTGTTCTTCCCCACATGACCCTGCAATGCATTAAACAAACGCATTGCTCCCATTCAGGGTCCTTACGAATCCTCATCGTCGCTACTGGATTCTGAACTACTTGAACTAAGGGTGATAGCTTTGCCCTTGTCCGACTTGTGGGGGTGTATGATGTAGTTAAAGCCAAGGTTTTACGTACCGGTCCGTACCGGTGTACTAACATTTTGTTGGTATGGTATGGTACCAGACGATATGCACAATATGTACCATCCGATATATTAAATATTTTATAATATTTTTATAATATAATATAATATTAAAAAATACTAAATATATTAAAAAATAAATAACGGGGTGACGTCGATCTCTCTCCCCGCGTAGGGAGAAAAGTCGCCCGCGGGCGGCGAGGGCGACAATGGCTCACAACAACCCAGGGCGACGGGCGGCTTATGGCGACCAGCGGGCGGCGAGGGCGTGCGGGTGAGGTACTTTTCCTCTTCTTCTTTCTTCTTTTCCTCTTCTTCTTCTTCCTCCTCTTCCCTTTTTCTCCTTCAATCGACCGCCGACGATCGATTTCGACCGCCAACGATCAATTTTAACGATACCGCCGTGCCCATCCGGTCGATCAACTGACGGACGGCAAGATGGGCCTTACCGCTCGATAAGTAAAACCTTGGTTAAAGCATTGAGTGCCTGCTTTTGTGGGCACTCCTTCATCATGTACGGTCCACCGCACAAGAAGCATCCACCAGGTTTCGGGGCCTTGCCTTTTGAGCTTCGCCCTTTATGGAAGCAATCCTTTGTTCACCCCTAGACTCCTTCACTCAGGAATATTTGACTGGGCAATTTCCCGAGAATTGTTTCTTTTTCCCCGCGTCCGCTGAAGAAATAAAGTCAGTTAGCCTTTCTACACTACAATTGCTCCGACCACGTCGGTAACATTCCTCCTATTCAGTTCTTGTTGTGCCCATAGATTTAAGCCATCGAGGAAGCTGATAGCTTATCTTTCTCGGACATATCCAATATGTCCAACATCAACGCAGAAAATTGCTTCACATAGTCTCGAATGGAAGTACTTTGGCGGAGTTGTCTCAGCTTCCTTCTTACCACGAACTCGTGTTCTCGGGTAGGAACCGAGTTCTTAACTCTCGCTTCAAGTCCTCCCAGGTATCTACTCGACACCGGCCCTGTTGGATCTCTTCCTAACGGGTTCACCACCAAAGTTTTGTATCTCCATTCGATACATTGTTGCTACCAAAACTTTGGTTTCTTCTGAGTCGGGCCTCGTTGAGCGGAAGTACCATTCCATGTCGAACAAGAAATTTTCGAGCTCTTTGGCATCCCTGGCACGCCCGTAGCAATGCGGCTCATGCGCCCTAAAGCTTTATGGCGACGCAACACAAGTGTTGCTCCCTCCCACATTAAGAGTCCTTGTGAGCAACATCACCTTGGACATGAGTTCTGCCACAACTTCGTGTAAATGGTGTTCGGAGTCTTTGGTGTCCTCCATCAATCGGTCGACTCGGGACTCAACCTTGTCTATCTTAGATTCAGCTTCTTCTTGCGAGCTCTCTACCCCAATGAGCCTTCGTTGGCCTTGGTAGAGTTCCTCTACTCGCTTCAAGAACATTGAGGCGGGTTTCCGCCATTGTAAGCCTCTCCTTGTGGCTCCTTTTCCCGGTTGGCACTCTAGATTGCGCCTCCTCCACTCGCGGAGAATACCCAACTTCACACTCGCCTTGTTCGCTATCGCGCTCCTCATGAGCGACTCCAATAGCTTGCTAGCGAGTTTGCACTTGCAGCGGACATGCGGCTGCTTAGGGCAAAGGTCCGGCTTGCCCCATCTTGCTTGATTCGCCACGATGCTTCAGCACAATGAGATTACGGAACTTCTTCACTGTTTGTTCGAATTGTTTGCTTGCTTTAATACCACACAGTCACGAACTAACCTGAATTTGCATAAGTCGTACGACACCCTTGCGGCAAACTTAAAGACTTAGCTGGAATTATGTAAGTCATGAAGCAACTTTGCCCAAAGTTTCAGACTTAGCTAAGATTTCCCAAGTCATGAAACGCCCGAGCGTTATTCGTCTGCAAAGGGTCAAGCCCACTTACAACCTCATGTCGGTCCCGAAGGACCTGCAAAAGAGAAGTTAATTAGCTTGAAAACGAGCGACAGACATGTCCCGACGTCTCGTAAAGAGGGAAGCTTTACAAACAATTCGTCGAACACCTTGAATGCAACAGAGAAAACAGAGAAAGGGAGCGAAACAAGACTTTAGAGCCACCCGGGGGGTTCCAAGGTGCTAAGATGACTGACATTTCGCGCCGCTCAGAGCGGTCGCCGTATGCGAAAATGCCCCAAAAACGGAGTTGTTTTGAGCAGTTTTAGCTCAGCGCAATTAGCGATCGTTCTTGAACAGCATTACAGACTGTTTTCGCTCATATTTCTTAAGCAAAATCACATAAAATCAAGACAAAACAGGCTACCAAACATTTGTACAAGCAAGCAAAATCGACGAACGGTTCGCTGAGTGAAGATGTTATGGTTGAGCGATGACCGTTCGTGACATTGTGGTAGTGTTTTTCTTTTTTGTTCCCATCTTGTAAAATTAAGAAACATTCTTTGATATGCGACATCACTCGAAGTAGAAAATAGTCAAAACATTCCTGTTTTCATGTATCATTGATTGACTTTTGACTAATGACTTTGCAACAAGAAACATCAGTTGTCTTAGCATCCTGGAAACCCCTCTCGGTGATAAAACTTTGGTTGTATGTTTGAGGATCGATGCAACGTCTTTAGTATGCCTGTCTTCTGTTCGATGAAATTATCAGGTGAACATTAGGCATGTACCAACCTTTAAAAGCCCTTTATATGTGATCATTCATCTGCACATACATTCAGCCACTTATGGGAGTCTTTTGTACCTAATAAAAACTAGTTTCTTTGTTTTGCTCAAGGTTCTCAATTTCGATCTGTATCGGCCGGTACATACAATACGTACCAGTTCGACACGATATCGGTACGCAGACCGCCCACTACCGAGCGGGTACCGTGCGTCTCCCCGTGCGAGAACAAGGCAAGGAGGTGTCGCCTCATCTCCCCGCACGAGGGCGAGGCATCACCTCGTTCTCCCGTGGGGAGATAAGGCATCGTTCTCTCGTGAGGTGAGGCGATGCCTCTGTTTTCAGTTTATATATAATATACTTTACTATTATATAACATTATATTATATTATACCGAGTTGTATGCATTATATGTACCGCTCAATACCGGGCACCGTACTGTACCGAGATAAACTCGGTATGCCGGTACAGACTAGTATGGCAAACCTTGGTTTTGCTTATGTTCCAGATTTTCTTCTATTTTTTGTGTGATGGGCAATAAATAACTCACACAGTTGCCTTTCTAACTTTTCCTTATCTTCTATGTGCACGTCCTTAATGGACTACACAAGGACCCTTGCGCATAGTGTTGTTTGGGTATCAATGTCATGGGCAGAACCACATAAGGACGTGGCACTATGTCCAATACTAGGATAATCAACTTTGGGTGTCAGCTCTAATATCATTTGTCAAGATTTGGTCTAATATAACAATCGACTCGTCAACTTGTTGAGTTTGTAACACTGATCTAAATGCTTTAGCATAAGTAATTGTGGTAGATCTATCTAGCCCTTATAAATCCATTCAAATCATCTCTCACTTCCAATGTGAGACTAAGCCGGAGTATTACATTGGCATTAACAACATATCAAAATCAAAGGGTTCAATTATTGATTCATGGTCCTATTCTTATAAGGCATTAAGTTGAACCTTCTGTTATATCTAATGGAAGTAAATACAAAAGATAAAACTTCTATTTTACGGTGAAGCTAACAAAACATAAATTTTCAAATGCATTATGTATACTAACACATGCTACAAATAATAATAATAAATTGTCCGATAACAGAATTTTGTAGGTACCTTTAGTTCCTTAAGTATTTTATTTTTTCTAATTTATGAGAAGCATATTAGACGATAAAAAAAGATTAAAGTTGTTTCCAGTACAAATTAGAGTCTATGTCAGCCTATTTGTTGCTGAAGTAGGTAAGCATTAGCAAGAACCTTGGATGGACGACTAGTTGAAGAAGCAAGGCGAGTAATTGATATGGAACTAGTATTAGATGCCAAAATTGTAGACTCTTTCACAATCTTGTCAAGTTCCAAAAATAATTTCTTCTTTGCAACTTCAGACTCCACAATGGCTTCAATTATGACATCTGAGGTTCGTAAGTCCTCTAAATTTGAGGTGTATCTTAAACGGTTTAATGAACTAGTACCTGCAAACTGCAAATTAGACCGAAAAAACAAACCATAAGAATGATATTTCAAGATATGCACAATAGAGGAATCAAAGGAAAGGTTCATAGAACAATAATCCTTCAGAAAATCAATTATAACATACCTTCAGAATATGAACTAATCAAGCTTGTGCTGTATATAAAAGCAATTTTATTTCTAAAACTTCTACTTATTCTATTATTTAGAATCTTTCACTCAAATCCATCATTCCTATCGGCAAAACAGAAATATCCTTCAGAAAGTTGTTACCATTTATTTCCAGCTCATATAAGCACCATTGACACTGTTTTCATTTTTATTCAATGCATTATTATCCAAATTCCAAATACTAGAGCTGAGCACTTCTAAAAAAATTCCTTTTTTGAACAACCTTCTGAAAGCTTATCTTGAGAAAGGACTCACTGATGGAAAAATCTATTTTTTACCTAATGATAAATAGTATACCTTTCTTTGGACAATTAGATATAAAATGGCAACATGATAGTTTTCACTCTGCCAAAATATGCTTCATTCTGGCCACTTGAGCAATAATATCTAGATATGATAATACCATTGAGCAAATGGTTGGGAAACTATTTAGTTATTGTTTTTGCACCTTAGTAAATCTTCCGTGAGTCATCATGCATGACAACCTACTAACTCATATGAGCCTAAGCATTGGACTGCTTACACAAGTATAGCTAGTTGGTATGGTTGAATCAGGTTAAAATGTTACCTTGAGTCGACTTAAAGGATTCAGAATTTTTTTGCTTATTTTTTTTATAAATAACAATATGCTGGTTTAGGTTTGGTTCAACCGTAGCATTATAAAAAAATATGATCTAAACCAAGCACGAACCAAAATGCAGCATGGTCAATATGTTTTTGGCCCAAATAATATTAATGGACCAATACGCCTCCTTAAATGGACCCAGTCTAGGCCATGATTTGCAGCACATAGAGGTTATGTCAACAAAAACTTAATTACTCTTTTACATATGACAAGCATAACACAAAATGACATGTAGTTTTATGATTAGTAATAAAATTAGATCATGAGTGATCCTTATCATTTATCCATACAAAATATCATGAAACTAAAAATGGACCAAGAACTAGTGAATAGAATAGATAATCCAAACATTTTAATTAATGATGGAAAATAACTTATATTTCATAAGTCAAAAGGAAATGAATCACCTTATGATGTTAAAGGTCATACATAGTCTGATAGTCATTCGATCATTGGAAATTGGTTCTTGCATTCCAATATTACTTTTGCATCTTTGGATCATAGTAAGAGAAAGAAAACACTCATACATTTTGATCAATGATGAGAAGTATTGAAAACATTAATAAGACATTACTTGTTATGTCAAAGATCATGTTTTACCCCTCTAGAACTATATGTTTGATATGTCACATCTCAGATAATGGCAATGTCTAATCCAGATTGCCAAAAGTAGGCATCTGAATACATATATATATATATATACATATATATATATATATATATATATATATATATGTATATATGTATGTATGCATATTCTAGATTCTCAAATCAGGGTTACATTCTCAAGAATATTAAAATAAACATGTAAGTGCTATCATCAATTACAAGCCTTATAGTTTTTTATATGCAAATTAAAATGCATAACTACGACTTAGCAAAATTAGAACATCTTACCTTAGTAGCCCGTCCAAATAAGTGAATAAATGCACTAACCCTATACCCTATACCCTATGTATCAACTATCAAGAATCGAGCTAAATGGTCACCCTGTCGCTGCTACCCACCCTGACTCTATACCGTGATAGGATACCCACATCCATGTTACTAAGTTCAAGATAATAAGCAAGCAATACAATAAAGAATTAACATGCCTGGAGACCCTACATCTTAGCCTGATTGGCGATCACATTGATGGAAAGTATGATGAAATAATCTGTAAGATGAAGAATAGAATGACCTCAATTCATGACATTTAAATAAGGATGAACTTGTTAGAGGCTTAGATGATACACCTAAGCCTAATGCCCCCAAAGAGATGCTAGACCTTATGATAAGGATTCAGTGTCCATGACTTGTATATCCCATGTGAAACGAAATATATTTAGTTTATCTCTTATTTGAATAAATTTAATTAGTTTAAGGATTATTTCTCATATGTAAGTTATCACATGACAACATTTAGAATAATTCTAATCTAGTTTTCCATTTTACTTAAGGAACAAAAAAAATAAACAAATGTGATAAAATATAAAAAATCAAATTATGATTACGATTACAACAACAATAACAAATCTGTAAGTCCCAACTATTTGGGGTTGGCCACATGGATCTTTTGCCACCATTGAGATCAAACTATGATTATTATTAAAGATTATAAAAATCTTAATTGAAGATATTAAAGATTCACTTCGATTAAGATTGAAGTCATTCAATCAAGAATACAATCTGAAGGAAAGAATATTTTTCAAATCAAGTCAGCAATATTAATAACTTGGAAAGTGAGAACAGATCATATATTGATTTGATGCAACTATAATTTTTTTCCTTATTTTTTTACTTTTTTTATGTTTATTCTCTTATTTGAATCTATATAAAGATGAAAAGATTGTAATTCAAATCATCAAATAATGAAATAGGAAATTGTGTCATTTTGTTACATAATATGTGAATGGTGCGAGATCATAATTATATATCCGATGGTATGCATCATCCACATGTGAGACATGCATGTGAGGCCTTTATCTTGGAAGTTCACTTTCACTCTTTATGTAAGAGCGAGACTGATAGTTATCCAATTTCCTATTCTATCATCTTTCAATTATTATCCTTTTTTTTCCTTTCATTCCTCTATCAATTCCCACATAAGCTATGAACTTGTCCTACCTACATCACCATACTTCATTGATTTGACAAATAGTTTGACCATCTTGATCATAGCAATCGAGCTTATATTGGTTGAAAAGGAGATCATCCGCAAAAATAAATCAGAATTGCAAACCTATTATTAAAAAATAGGACTTTTTTCATGTTTTGGCTCACTTGAAAAAAGCACCTCAAGTAGAAAGAGGTAGACACTTAGCCGTATGCTTTTTTTACTCATATTTTATGTGTGTTGGTACTTTCCCTAGTTTATGTCATAATCAAGGTTAGCAAACTGCTCGATACGGTATAGTATGTGGTATTATTTGGTCCAACAACCTATCGAACCAGGGTAAACCGGACAGTATGCTTGGTACAGGCCTAAACCATCCAATATGCTCGGTACAAGACAGTAAAAGACCGATATTCATATTTTTCAGTTTTAGGATTTTTTGAAACTGTATGAACCGATGTACCAACACTCAGTAATTCCTTATGGACTACCGTTATGCAAAATTGCAAACTTTGATCATAACACAGTCAAAAAGATGAAAATCCATCGTTTTCCATACGATGGACTGCACCGTGTTGTCCATGTATGAAATAGACAGAGCTACAAGGATCCTAACATGTACTTGATTTGGTTCATCACATAAAGCTAGGTTCTCGTTGTCCAAAAGAAACCAAATCATGGAGCCCTGAAGCTGGAGAGCAATCTTACCCTCGAATAAGAGTAAAATTTACCACCTATTCAATCACTTAACTCGATCATCAGTCCAAGATTTCATTATTTTAAACTTACGTAACATCCGATTCGAAATTCTTCTAAGAAAGTTAATATGAATAAAACAAAATTCCATCACATATTCGATACGAAAAAAGGTGTCGGAAGCAATCCGAAAGGATAGAAAAGGAGATGAGGCCGGACGATCACCTGGGAGATCTGACCCTTGGAGACGAGGCGCCGGATCGAATCGACGATTGATTTCTGCGCCCGCTGGAGGGCGGAGGGTTCGGTATCGTGGAGCCAGACAACGAACCCCGCGACAGCCGCGAGCTGGGCTATCCCCGATCCCATCTGACCGCCGCCCACCACACCGATCACGTCCACAGCTGCGGTCGCCATGCCTTCCCTCCCCCAAACCGCTGGCGTCAATTGTCCTGGTTAAATGCATCTCCGTGATATTTGCAAAAGACTCCCGTGACTCCATATTCGTTACGGCCTCTCAATTCCCTACTTTGAGCTTATCTAATCACAACGATAAAAGATGTCTTTGTTCGTGGCAAAATTGTTTTTCTTTATTTTATTTTGATAATATGCTAACATAATCTGGTCATAACTTAGCATTTTCCCCAATATATTATTGGAATTCTTTAGGGCGTATATTTAATTTTCATTTGTGTAGTTTAACGTTTTGAGTCAGTGGTCACCATCTATCAAATTAATACAACAATTATTCTATTTGATTTAATTTTGAATTATTTATTTTTAATAGTACCAATAAATTATACCTAAAACTCTTAGTGTCGCAATGCCAAGGGCAGCAACACTCAAAACTGTTCAGAATAAAATATACTTGAAGGCATAGTCGAGCAATGTTAACAATGAACAACACCCAAAACTTTACTTATTTCGGCAACTTCATTCTCCATGTGTGGCTTCAAAATATCATCAATCCAAATTTAGAAAAGAAAATTAGCATCTTACAAACTCTCACAGATTGCAACAAGCTATAGGAACAACATGAAGATCGTTTCAGCATCAAGTAGATGATAATGGATAAAAGAAAGAAGATATCACTCGGTCAGTCCATTGGCGTGTTCATTGCCGCTGATCTTGTCCGATGATCCTTTTTCTGCGTAAGGAACATGCTGCACTGCAACGGTTGGTTCGTCTCCTCTGCTAGTAGAACTCGCAAGCATTCTTGCAATGGAACGCCAGTCGGGCTCAACGAGCGCTCGAAAATTGACTTTGGATGATGGCAATCTTGTGAACAAAGCTTCCTTGATGTTCCTCAGTATCCCTTTATCGTAAGGATTAGGAGTGTTGACATATAATTGCTTAAAATTCTCACAAGCTGTCTGTAATTTGCAAGAGATGGAAGAAAATCTACGATAGATAATTAGATGAAAACTGCAGCAAAAAAAAAAAAGGCATGGAGAATGAATTGCAGGTTGACTTGATAATCTGTATTATATTATATGATCCTTTTTAATTATATACAATGTACTAGAGATATAATTAAATATTAATTAAAATTCTTAAAATTTTTAATTATTATAAAATTTTAAAAAAAATTATGAAGAAACTCTCGGTAGATCCATTAGCTTCCATGTTTCATTATTCTCAATTGATTTGATTTCCTCCTTCGTTGCTTTTTGCTATTCATCTTTTTCAACTATTTCTTTAAAACTTATAAGATCTAAAATTAACAAAATAAATGTTGAATCATAAATTTTTGTTATTGATCTAAATCTTCTTGGAGGTGATTGAGGAATCATTTGATGAATTTGAACTACTATTTGTTGAGGTTGGCGATGACATTGTTGGGGCATGATTTGTCACTTGATTTTGTAGAGTGGCTAGTTCTGTTGAATACGTATTTGTGTTTCACTTTCATTAATCTCTCAATTCTAACATATTATTTCATCAAACATAAAATTTTTGTTAATAATAACCTTGCCACTAATAGCATTGTACAGTCAATATGCTTTAGATTGTAAGGAATAACTAATTAAGATACATTTTTCATATTTTTCATCAAGCTTATGATGATTCTATGAATTTACCATTGCATAAATAATACAACAAAAAATTCTTAGATTGCTTACACTTGACTCTATATAATACCAAACCTCAAAATGAGTTTAATTCATAACAACCCTTGTCAGTGAAATATTCAACAAATAGACTGCTATTGTAACTACTTCTGCCCAAAACTGATTTGGAAGATGTTTTCCCTTAAGCAAACTTCTTGCAATTTCAACAAGAGTTTGATTTTTTCATTCGGCTAAACCATTTTACTCCGGTGTATATAGGTGTTGTAATTCTCTATAAATATCATTTTCTTCATAAAAGGAATTAAACTCATTAGACAAAAATTCGTCATGTGGCTAGAAAATATTCCAAAGTATCTTTATGAATCTACCACTTTGCCTTTCTACAAGTGTCTTAAATTTTTGAAGGTTATCAAATACTTTAGATTTCAATTCTAGAAAATATACCCAACTCATGCGGCTATAGTCAATAGTAAATAACAGAAAATATCGACTTCCATCAAATGATTTTATATTCATAGGTCTACATAAGTCAGCATGAATTAATTCAAGATAATTAGATGCTCTCCATACTTTTCCAACAGAAAATGATTTCTTATTTTGTTAGTCATAAATGCATCATTCATATACATCAAGTGTATTAATTTTGGGTAACCATAAATTATTTCTTTTGATTTAATAATCTTAAACCATTAATGTTAATGTGTTTATATCTAAAACATCATAAATTTGACTTATTCTTTTGATTTATGATAAGAATATTTTTTTAATATTTGAAATATCAACTGTAAATATCTTATTTTGTGCCATGCAAATATTTTCTATAATCAAACCAGATTTCTTATTCTTAATAGTGCATAAACCATCATCAAATATAGCTGAATATCCATCATCTATTAAATATCTAAAACTCAATAAGTTATATGATAAACTAAGAACAAAAAAATTATTATCAAAGTATTTTACCTTATATTGATTTATCCTCACCTCAATTATTTCTTTCCCTTCTACTTGGATTTTCTTGTTATCACTAAGTCTAACTTCTAACTTGTGAGTCTCATCAATATCTCTAAATATCTATCTTATGTCTAATATATGATTAGAATATCTACTATCTAAGAACCAAATATCATTTTAAATATCATTAATTTGTGAATGAGTCATAAGTAACTTACAATTATCTTCATTTTTCTCTACACAGCTTGCTTATTTTTCTCTTTTCTAATAATCTGCCTTAATGTGACAAAACTTTTTGTAATAGAGACATTGAATTCGACTCTTGTAGTTTTTTTTATCATAGTTTGATTACTTTTGTTCATCATGCACATCAAAGTGTCATTTTTCTCTTCTTCTTTCATTTCCTCTACCCGAAATCCTCCTTTGTTGTGTTCCTCTTCCTGTTAATTTTTTATCTTCTTTTGAAGTATAAGACTCCCCCTTAACCTGGAATACTTTTTCTTCATTTTTTTTTAAGTGACCTATACAAACTTGTTTTATGTATTTGCAAGGAACCTATTAGTTTATCAGATGAATAAGTAGATAAGTCCTTTGACTCCTCAATTACGGTAATAACATGATCAAATTTCGTACTTAAACATCTCAAAACTTTTGTAATAATTATATGATCATGAAAATATTTACCATAAGATTTCATTTGACTAGCAATTTTAGTCACTTGAGAAAGAAAATCTTATACCGATTCATTACTTTTCATAAACAAAATTTCAAACTCACGACGAAGGGTTTGAAGTTTTACTATAATCACCCTCGATGGGCCTTGAAATTCATTTTGAAGTATCAACCAAGCTTGTTTTGAGGTTGTCACAACTGTTATTTTTGAGAAGATTATCTCATGTACAACTTGTTAAATGAAGAATAATGTCTTTAAGATTATCTCATGTACTCCTAAAATTTCTATCAATCAATTCTCAACACTCCCCCTTAATTCATAGTTACAAATATCGATTTGAGACATAAAATAAATAAGCTTCTAAACTGGAAGTAACTTGGTGAGAATATCTATAACTTATTCATTCATGCCCCAATACTTCATGTTATTGCTCTACATGTTTTGGATACTTTCATTTGCATTATACTTTATTTTGAACATCCATTTTAACTCAATAACTTTCTTTTCTCTCGGTAGATCCATTAGCTCCCATGTTTCATTCTTCTCAATTGATTTAATTTCCTCCCTCATTGTTGTTTGCCCTTCTTCTTTTTCAACTACTTCCTTAAAACTTATAGGATCTGAAATAAATAAAGCAAATGTTGAATCATAAATTTCTATTAGTGATCTTAATCTTCTTGGAGGGGTTTCATTTAAGAAATCACTCAATGAATTTGAACTACTACTTAGTGAGGTTGATGATGAAGATGTTAGAGCAGGATCTATCACTTGATTCTGTGGAGTGGCTAATTCTACTGGAATACAAATTTGTATTTCACCTTCATTGATCTCCCAATTCCAATATGCCCTTTCATCAACCATAATATTTTTGTTAATAATAACATTGCCACTAATATGATTATACAATTAAAATGTTTTAGACTATAATGAATAACTAATTAAGATGTATTTTTTAGATTTTTCATCAAGCTTATAATGATTTTGTGAATTTACCAAACCATAAGCAAAACAACCGAAATTTATTTGGCTTATACTTGGCATTATATCATACCAGGCCTCAAAAGGAGCTCGATTCATAACAACCTTTGTCGATGAAATATTCAACAAATAAACTGCTGTTGCAACTGATTTTGTCCAAAACTGATTTGTAAGATGCTTTTCTTTAAGCAAACTTCTTATCATTTCAACGAGAGTTTGATTTTTTTGTTCAATTACACTATTTTACTTTGGTGTATATGGTGCTGTCAATTCCCTATGAATATCATTTTCTTCATAAAAAGAGTTAAACTCATTAGAAAATAATTTACCACCTCTATTTGTCCAAAGTATCTTTATGCATCTACCACTTTGCCTTTTCACAATTGTCATGAATTTTTAAAAGTTATCAAATGCTTTATATTTCAATTTTAGAAAACATATCTAACTCATGCGGTTATAGTCATCAATAAATAACAGAATATATCGACTTTCACCAAATAATTTTATATTCATAGGTCCACATAAGTTAGCATGAATTAATTTAAGATAATTAGATACTCTCCATGCTTTTCTAACAATAAATGGTTTCTTACTTTGTTTGCTGTAAATGCATCATTTACATACATCAAGTGTATTAATTTTGGGCACTTTATAAACTATTTTTTTTATTTAATAATCTTAAACCCTTAATGTTAAGGTGTCTATATCTCAATTGCCATAAATTTGACTCATCTTTTGATTTGCAATAATAATATATTTTTTAATATTTAAAAGATCAATTGGAAACATCTTATTGCGTCATGCAAATATTTTCTATAATCAAATCAGATTTTTTTATCTTAATAGTACATTAACCATCATCAAATATAACTGAATATCCGTCATCTATCAATTGTCCAATACTCAAATAAGTTATGTGATAAACTGGGAACAAAGAAAATGTTCTCAAGATGTTTTGCCTTCTCTTGCTTTGTCTTCACCTTAATTATTTCTTTCTCTTCTACTTGGATTTGCTTGTTATCTCCAAGTCTAACTTTCAACTTTTGAGTCTCATTAATATCTCTAAATATTGATCTTTTGCTTGACATATAATTAGAACATCTACTGTCGAAGAATAAAATATCATTGAAGATGTCATTAACTTATGAATGAGTCACAAACAACTTACTATTGTCTTTATTTTCCTCCACATAACTTGCTTGCTTTTCTCTTTTCCAATAATCGACCTTCATATGAGCAAACTTTTTATAATAGTGACATTGAATTCCACTCTTGTAATTTTTTTTTATCATAGTTTGTTTTCTTTTGTTCATCATGCCCATCAAAGTATCATTTTCCTCTTCCTCTTCCATTTTCTCTACCACGAATTTCTTTTCCATTACATTCTCTTCCTATTGATTTTTTACCTTTTTTAAAGTAGAAGACTCCTCCCTTAACATGAAATGCTTTTTCTTTACTTTTTTCAAGTGACCTATTCAACCTTGCTTCATGTGCTTGCAAAGAACCCATTAGTTCATCAAATAAATAAGTAGACAAGTCATTTTATTCCTCAATTGTGGTAATAATATGATCAAATTTCAGAGTTAAACTTTTCAAAACTTTCATAACAATTATATGATCATGAGGATATTTACTATAAGATTTTATTTGACTAACAATTTCAGTCACTCGAGAAAGAAAATCTTGCGGTAATTCATTTCTTTTCATAAATAAAATTTTAAACTCACGACGAAGGGTTTAAAGTTTTACCCTAATCACCCTTGATGAGCCTTGAAATTTATTTTGAAATATTAACCACGCTTGTTTTATGGTTATCGTTATTGCAATTATTGAGAAGACTGTCTCATGTACACCTTGTTGAATGAAAAATAATTTCTTTAAGTTTTTTTTATTTTCCCTCTACTTAGTTTCTTCATCTAGATCTATAGATCCATTCTCTATTAAGTCTCAAAGATCTTAAGACTTTAACAAAGTCTTCATCTTTATACTCTAAAATTCATAGTATTTGCTTAAGAAGATGAGAGTAAGGGGTGAAGACATAGAATTATTATTGAAAACCATAATGCCCAGTTCAGATTGAAATATGGCTCTTATACCACATGTTGGAGAAAGAGAAGCAAGGAAATGACAAAAACAGAATACCATGATGCAATTAATGAAAACGCATTCAATAAAAAAAATGACGTAGTATTAAATAGGAGATAGTATAACATTTACAAGATTATCTAAATGCACACACTCTATATTCACCTAGCTTCATGAACTATTGTCCTATTTATGGGATCTACAAGTAACTATATCACCCCACTTTCTCACCCCATTATATCACCCATGATTAGCCACTACCCCCACTAACTCCTAAATCATATGCCACAACTCTTAAATATGGGCCACTACCCCTAAAACTTATATGGATCAATTTTTCAACACTCTCCCTTGCTTCATAATTACATACACTAATTTAAGATATAAAATAAATATGCTTCTGGACTGAAAGTGATTTGGTGACAATATCTATAATTTATTTATTTATGTCATAATACTTCATGTTATGGCTACTTGCTACAAGCCGAGAGCCTTATGCTTTTGAATACTTCTATCTATATTATACTTTATTTCAATTATCAATTTTAATCTAATATCTTTCTTTTTTGTTAGTAGATCTATTAGCTCCCATGTTTTATTATTCTCAATTGACTTGATTTTCTCCTTCGTCTTTTTCAATTACTTCCTTAAAACTTAAAGGATCTGAAATAACCAATGCAAATGTTGAATTATAAATTTTTGTTAGTGATCTGAATCTTCCTAGAGAGGTTTCATTTGAGGAATAATTCGATAAATTTGAACTACTACTTGGTGATGTTGATGATGAAGTTATTAGAGCAGGATCTGTCACTTGATTTTATGAAGTGGCTAGTACTGTTGGAATATGAATTTGTGTTTCACCTTCATTGATCTCCCAATTCCAATAAGCCCTTTCATCTAACACAATATTTCTATTAATAATAACTATGCCACTAATAGGATTATACAATCGATTTGCTTTAGATTATAAGGAATAACCAATTAAGATGTATTTTTTAGATTTTTCATCAAGCTTATGATAATTTTGTGAATTTACTAAAGCATAAGAAATACAACAAAAAAATTTTAGATGGCTTATACTTAGCTTTATACGAGTTTGATTTATAACATCCTTTGTCAGTAAAATATTTAATAAATAAACTTTGGAAGATGTTTTTTTCTTTAAGCAAACTTCTTATTATTTCAATGACAATTCGATTTTTTCGTTCAGCTGCACCATTTTGCTCCAGTATATATGGTACTGTTAATTCCTTGTAAAAACTATTTTCTTCACAAAAGGAATTAAACTCATTAGGTAAAAATTTACCACCTCTATTTGTTCGAAGTGTTTTAATGCATTTATCACTTTGCCTTTCTACAATTGCCTTGAATTTTTTAAAGTTATCAAATGTTTCATATTTTAATTTTAGAAAATATACCCAACTCATGCAGCTATAATCATCAGTAAATAACAAAAAATATTAACTTCCACCAAATAATTTTGTATTCATAGGTCCACATAAGTAAGCATAAATTAATTCAAGATAATTAGATGCTCTCCATGTTTTTCAATAGGAAATGTTTTTCTTATTTTGTTTGCTGTAAATTTATTCCTTACAGACATCAAGTATATTAATTTTGGGTACTTCGTAAACCATTTCTTTTTATTTAATAATCTTAAACCCTTGATGTTAAGATGTCCATATCTCAATTGCCAAAAATTTAAATAATCTTTTGATTTGCAACAAGAACATGCTTTTCAATATTTTAAAGATCAATTGGAAATATCTTATTTTGCGTCATACAAATATTTGCTATAATCAAACCAGATTTCTTATCTTTAATAGTACATAAACCATTGTCAAATATAACGGAATATCCGTCATCTATCAATTATCTGATACTTAACAAGTTATATGATAAAGTAGGAATAAAGAAAATGTTATCAAGGTATTTTACCTTCCCTTGATTTGTCTTCACCTTAATTAGCCTTTTTCCTTTCACTTGGATTTGCTTGTTATAACTAAGTCTAACTTCCAACTTGTGAGTCTCATCATTATATCTAAATATTTATCTTATGCCTAATATATGATTAGAACATCTACTATCGAAGAACCTAATATCATTTAAGATATCATCAACTTGTGAATGGGTCATAAACAACTTACTATTATCTTCATTTTCCTCCATATAGCTTGCTTGTTTTTCTCTATTATATTTTTTTATTATAGTTTGTTATTTTTGTTCATTATTTCCATCAGTGTCCTTTTCAATCTGCTACCACGTCCTCTTCCTGTTGATTTTTTATCTTCTTTTGAAGTAGAAGTCTCACCCTTAATATGAAATTTTTTTTCTTTACTTTCTTCAAGTGACCTGTTTAACCTTGCTTAATGTGCTTGCAAAGAACCTATTAGTTCATTAAATAAATAAGTAGATAAGTCCATTTACTCCTCAATTATGGCAACAACATGGTCAAATTCTAGAGTTAAACTTCTCAAAACTTTCGAAATAATTATATGATAATAAGGATATTCACCATAAGATTTCCTTTAACTAACAATTTCACTCACTCGAGAAAGAAAATCTTACAACGATTTATTGCTTTTCATAAATAAAATTTCAAACTTACAACGAAGGGTTTGAAGTTTTTGATAGAACCCTAGAAGGAGCCCTATAGATTTTGATCGCTGAGGGGGATTAACCCTTGGAACATTGTAGGGGTTCCTCCCTCCTAGACTCTATACAAGGTTGAATAAAAGATGATATTTACTTGATAAAAGAGAGGGGGCAACTACATCATTATATAGGGTTCTAAACCCTAGCCCATGGGGTACTTACCTAAGTAAAATTATCCCTTTGCCCCTTCTATAGCTGACTTGCCTAAGTAGGAATATGTGGCGGTTAGGTTGGCTCTATAGCCGACCTAAGCAGGGGGAAACCCTGGCCAACCAGCCCAGTAAAGGGGGCGATGACCACTAAGCTTTAAGGCCCTAATCTAACCCCTAACTATACTTCTTTATATGATAGAAGTGGCTAGGTGGGGTTTTATTACAATATCATAAGATTTTATTAACTACTTCTAGGGAGAGTAGGACTCAACCCTGCTGGAGTCCTATCAAGCCTGCCCTCTTAGAATCAACCTTGTCCTCAAGGTTGAGGGTCCATAAACTCTTGGAATCGAGTCTTCAGCTCCTCGTGTGACTCTCATGTTGCATCTTTAGATGGTAAGCTATTTCACTTCATAAGTACTTCAGTTGAAGGGTGTCATCGGCATATCACAATTCTTCGATCAAGTATAGCTTCAGGTTGGGCTTGGATTTCACTATCATTTGTAGTGCTCGACAGCTGAGTCTGAGCCAATTCATGTTCTCCTAACTTCGACTTTAGAAGGGACACATGGAAGATATGATGAATCCTAACGTCATATGGAAGCTTTAGTCTATATGCCACAGTTCCAATGTACTCCAAAATCTGATATGGACCATAAAATCGTGGAGATAGCTTCATCGATACTCTGGTGTTGATTGATAGTTGATTATATAGTTGTAGGTGAAGGTAGACCTAATCCCCTACTAAACATTCTTGCTCACTCTGGTGATTGTCTGTTGCTTCATGCGGGCTTGAGTGGCAATTAGGTTGTCTTTCAGTAGCTGTAGTAGTTTATCCCTGTTAATTAAGTTTTGATCGACCTGATCCACTTTGGCTGAACCAAATGCATATCTGAGTATTATAGGGGGCGATCAGCCATATAATACCTCGTAAGGGGAATATTTAGTCAAAGAATGAAAAATTGTGTTGTACCATCATTCAGCCCAGGGAAGTGACATTGTCCACTCTTTGGGTCGGTCACTAGTGAAACATCATAAGTAGGTCTTTAGGCATCTGTTCACCATTTCTGTTTGGTTGTTTGTCTATGGGTGATAGGCTATGCTCATCTTCAATTGGGTGCCTTATAAATGGAAGAGCTCGGTCCAAAATTTACTTATAAATACCCTGTCACGGTCGCTCATAATCAACCTTGGCATCCCATGTAATTTTATAATATTTTTCATAAAAAGCTGAGCAATACTGGTAGCGGTATAGAGATGTCTCACAACACAAAAATGAGCATATTTAGTTAGATAATCTACCACCATAAAGATCGTGTTGAGATAGTGGTAATCCTTCGATGAAATCCATGGAGATGTCAATCCAAGTTGAATTCAGTATAGGTAGAGGCTGTAGTTTTCCTAGATTTACCACTGTTTCACCTTTCTGCTGTTGACATACATCACATTTGGACACATAGTCATACATCGATTTTTTGATACCCTTCTAAAAGAAGTTTTATTTCACCCTCTTTAAGTTACCAGAAATCTAAAGTACCCTACTAAAGGTGAAGAGTGTATCTCATGCAAAATAACTTGGATGTAAGGGGAAGAAGAAACAATCACAATTCAGCTTTTGTAGCATAAATCCTTCGAATCCCACGTGTAGTAGCCCATGGAACCCGGATCCTTCTCCAATTTTTCTATGATACCTCAGGTTTCTAGGTCGTTCTTTCGTTCCTCCCTAATGTTGCTGAGGAAGTCGGTGGAGAGATGGCCAAAATTTTGGCTTATCCTGGTAGTCGAGATAGAGCATCTATAACAATATTCTCTTTTCTTTTTCGATAAGTAATTTCATAATCAAAGCCGAGAAGTTTAGTTACCCAATGTTGCTACTATGAGGAAGATATTTTCTACTCCAAAAAGTATTTAAGACTTCGGTGGTCAGTCTTAATCTGGAAGTGCCGGCCGATCAGGTAGGGTCTCCACTTCATGACGGCTTGTACAATGACAAATATTTTATTATCATACACAGACATTTTAAGATGTGAAGGAGACAAGACCTTACTGGTGTAAGCAAGAGATTGGCTATCTTGTATTAGGACAGCTCCAATCCCAACTCTGGATGCATCGACTTCAATTACGAAGGTGCAGCTAAAATCGGGTAGCACCAGGACCAACGTTGTCATCATGGCTGCCTTGAGTCATTCAAAGGCTGTAGAAGCTTGTTCCAACTACAAAAAGGAGTCTTTCTTCAGTAGGGACATGAGTGAGGCACTAATCTTGCCATAATCCTTTATAAATTTCCGGTAGTAGCTCGTGAGTCCAAGGAAGCCGCGTAGCGATTTTATGTTTGTAGGTTTCAACCATCCTTGCATTGCTTTAATTTTTGTCAAGTCTACTGGTACTTCATCCTCTGATATAATGTGCCTAAGATACTCCACTTTATGTTGTAAGAAGTTATACTTTAACTATTTAACATAAAAGGTATTCTCCCAAAGAATTATTAGAATAGTTTGTAAGTGCTGAAATGTATCCTAAGCGTACGACTATAAATGAGGATATCATCCAAAAATACCAACACAAACTTACATAGAAACCTCCGAAAGATGTCATTCATCAAGCTTTAAAAAGTAAAAAGAGCATTTTTAAGTCCAAAATACATTACCAAAAACTCATAGTGGTCGTTAAACATGTGGAATGTAGTTTTCAGAACATCTTCAGTGCATATCCGAATCTGATGATAACCGAAATGGAGATCTAATTCAGTGAAGACTCAGGTTCCTTTTAGTTCATCCAAGTCCAAGAGCTTATTTACAACTAGTATAAGATATTTATATTTGAAGGTGATGGGGTTCAAAGCTCGATAGTCAATGCACATCCGCTATGTACCGTCATTCTCGCGCACTAGCAACACCGGTGAAGAGTAAGGGCTTCTGCTTGGTTAAATTACCCCGATGTTGAGTATCTCCTTGATGATATTCTCAATCTTATCCTTCTGCAAGTGGAGGTAGCAGTATATCCTCAAATTTATTGGAGGTTTGCCCGATAAAATAGGAATGCAATGGTCATACGATCAGTTAGGGCGTAACCCGTGCGGCTCCGTGAAAACATCTACAAATTCATCTAGCAAGAGGGCAAGCTTAGGATCTGAGTTTTGTATATTCTCCCTCTTAGATGGCTATTGGATATACATCAAAAATCCCCCATGTGCTTTATGCAAAACTTTCTCCATCCGTTGTATCGAAACGGTGAAAATATGGCTCCCGCGCTTGCCTCGCAATGTGATCTGTCTCCCTTTGCAATAGAACTTTATAATTAGTTTAGAAAAATTTTAGGAGATATCACCTAGCATTATGAGCCATTCGATCCTGAGCACAGCTTCATAATTATCAATGGGTAGGAGGAAGAAACCGGCTACCACTTCTTAGTCTTGGAGGAGCAGTTTCACCCGTCGGTATTGTTGGTCGCAATTGAGGATTCGGTCGTCAGCTACCTTTACATCGAACTTGTTACAACCTTCGATTTGAAGTGCCATATGTGCAGCAACCTTGCTATTGAGGAAGTTATTTGTGCTGCATGTATCAATGTGAATGGTGATGAGTTGCTATTTTAGAAGTCCTCTAACTTTCATCGTTTGCGGGTTGGAGTAGTCGGCCAATGCGTGCACTGCATAGTCGGCCGATTGGGGCTCTTCCTCTATGGCTTCCTCTTCAGGTTCGAGGCCTTCTTCATATGGTTTGCTGTCCTCATCCTTCACTAGTTCAATCACAAGGATTCAAACTTTTTTGCAGCGATGTTCTCGACTCCATGGTTTATCACAGTGCCCCATAACCCCTTGGTCGAACATTCGCAAAGCTCGACTCTTGTTAATTTTTTTGGAACAGGGGCTTGGATAGCAGTAGAGGGGGCTGTAGGCCTTGGTATAGCTAGTCCAGGAGCGACCCTTGTCCTTCATACCTCATGGTTTAATCATTCTTCTTGAATACGCATGAAGGAAATCACCGCCATAAGAGTATACGGTTGCCGCACCTTTACTTCTCCTCGAATCTCTGGCTTTAGGCCCTTAATAAAAGTATCTAAAAGTTGTTTCTCTGATTAATCCATAGTTTGGTTAGATAAATGTTCAAACCTTGTTTAGTATTCTTGTATCGTAGAGTTTTGACGAATCTTTACCAATTGTCCGTCGATTGACGAAATTGGTTGGACCAAAGTGGTTTAGTAGTCCTTCCTTGAATTGCTATCAAGAGAGACCTCCATGGGTGTGCTCAAACTAATTGAACTACTGAATAATATCTCCATTAAGGTGGATGGAAGCAATCTCCACTCGTGTAGCATCGGCAGTTTGGTAGAACCGAAAATAGCGCTCCACGCGCGAGATCCATCCGAATGGGTCTTCTTCTTCCTATCTTGGGAAGTCCACCTTCATGCATGGATTATTCTGATTAGGGATGATGTGTCCATTCTCTTGAGAATCATCCCATCGATCTAAAGTCTCTCCATGCTATGACTTCCTCGGACTTGATGGTCGGCCTATGCTAAATTCAATGAGAAGGGATTGCATCTTCTCCTCCATGCAGCTTTCAAAGGCTTCAAACTTGGGATTGATAGCCTCCTCTGATGCTATGGTGTATGCCTCTAGATCTGTAATATTGAGATCTTTTTTCTATTGTCAGGTTAGTGGCATGAAAATTTTTAGAGATGGGATGGCCGGTTAGATGGGTGGATCGGTTTAGATGGGAAGTAGGTTGTGGTTTAGGGCTGATTTGTGAGGCTATTTGGGATCGGTTTAGGGTGCAGTTTAGAAGAGGTTTTTAGTGAGAATAGTAGGGTTTGTAGATCAGAGAAAAAAGTCTAAAAATCCACAAAATACAACACTCAAATCTGATGGAATTCAACAAAGAAAGGTGATGCAGTGTGTTATCCTCCCGAATATATTTTACATCAGAGAAACGATGAATTCTTGACGTAAATTCTAGAGAAAAATTTAAGGAAAATATGCAAAAACTCTCGGTTCAGATGTGATTAATATCAATAAAAAGTTTGATAAAATTTCGACAGAGTAACGGTAGGAAAATAGGGTTAAAAACCAAAGGTAGATCCTTCATCATAAAATTTCAGCACTGTGTGATGACGAAAGAAGGCACAATAAAACTAGTTCCAGAAGAATTTTTTTCCAGAGATCAATCTCAAATGAAAGCTAACTTGATCTAAGGAATTGTATAAAAATTTTGGTAAAAAGGGAGAAGCAATAAACCAATTTCAAGAGTCAAACAAGCAGTTGAAAATTTCTGCAGTGTTTCACCTTCGTAACAATGATAACGTTTGCGTCGGACGAAATTTGCAATGGATAAAATATGAAAAAATTCATCAATATGTAAGATAAAGGGTCTTGTAGTATTGAAGAGGTGTGAGTGATGAAAATATACTATATTTTTATATCAAACACAGGGGGTAGCGGTAGATTGGGTGGAAGGTGGAGGCACGTGTCGTAGCAATTGTGGGAATTGCTTGAGAAGGTGGAGGCGACAGAGATAACTACAGGGCAGTAGGAATGTGACTCTGATATCAAATGATAGAACCCTAGAAGGAACCCTATAGATTTTGATCCTTGAGGGGGATCAACCCTTGAAATACTACAAGGTTTCCTCCCTTCTAGACTCACTACAAGACTAAATAAAAGATGATATTTGCTTGATAAAAGAGAGGGTTGGCTACATCATTATATAGGGTTCTAAATCCTAACCCATGGGGTGTATGCCTAAGTAAAATTACCCCTTTACACATTTTATAGCCGACTTGCCTAAGTAGGAATAGGTGGCGGCTAGGTTGGCTCTATAGCCGACCTAAGCAGGGGGAAACCCTGGCCGACCAGCCTAGTAAAAGGGGCGATGGCCACTAAGCCCTAAGGTCCTAATCTAAATCTAATCATACTTCTTTATAGGATAGAAGTGGCTATATAGGGTTTTATTACAATCTTACAGGGTTTTATTGACTACTTCTAGGAAGATTAGGATTAAACCTTACTAGACTCCGATCAGTTTTACCCTAATGACCCTCGATGAGCCTTCAAATTTATTTTGAAGTATCAACTAAGCTTGTTTTTAGGTTGTCACTGTTGTAATTCTTAAGAAGATTGTCTCATGTACAACTTGTTGAATGAGGAACAATTCTTTAGAGTCATTTTTTCTATTTTCCCTCAGCCTAGTTTCTTCATCTGGATCTGTATATCCATTCTTTATTAAGTCTCAAAGATCTTGAGACTTGAACAGATTCTTCATCTTGATACTCCAAAATTCATAGCAATTGCCCGATATGATGGGAATAAGGGGTTGAGACATAAAATTGTCATTGAAAGCCATAATGCTGAAACATGGTTCTCATATTTCAAATATTGGAGGAGGAGCAAAACAACAAAAATAGAATACTATGATACAATTAACGAAAATATTTTTAATTAAGAAAATGATATAGTATTAAATAAAAGGTAGCAGAACACTTACAAGATTTTTCAAATGCACACACTCTATGCTCACATTGCTTCATGAACTATTGTCCTATTTATATGACCTAAAAGTAACTACATCACCCCACTTTCTCACCCCACTATCTCACCCATGATTAGCCACTACCCCTACTAGCTCCTAAATCATAAGTTACTGCCTCCACTCCTTCATATGGGCCATTACCCCTAAAACTTCTATGGATCAATTCTTAACACTCCCCCATCGCTTCATAGTTACATACATCGATTTAAAACATAAAATAAATATACTTTTAAACTGAAAGTGATTTGGTGAGAATATCTACATTTGTTCATCCATGTCAAAATAGTTCATATTATGACTCTACTTGCAACAAGCTGAGCCTTATGCTTTTGAATACTTCCATCTATATTATATTTTATTTTGAACATACATTTCAATCCAATAGCTTTCTTTTCTCTTGGTAGATCCATTAGCTCTTAGGTTTCATTCTTCTCAATTGAGTTGATTTCCTCCTTCATTGCTGTTTGTCATTTGTCTTTTTCAACTACTTCCTTAAAATTTGTAGGATCTTAAATAAACAATACAAATGTTGGATCCTAAATTTTCATTAGTGATCTGAATCTTCCTAGAGAGGTTTCATCTAAGGACTCATTCGATAAATTTGAAGTACTACTAGGTAAGGTTGACGATAAACTTGTTGGAGGATGATCTGTTACTTAATTTTATGGAGTGGCTAGTTCTACGGGAATACAAATTTGTGTTTCAACTTCATTGATCTCTCAATTCTAACATGTCCTTCCATCTAACATAATATTTTTTAATAATAACCATGCCACTAATATGATTATATAATCGATTTGCTTTGGATTGTAAGGAATAATCAATTAAGATATATTTCTCAAATTTTTCATCAAGTTTATGATAGTTTTATGAATTTACCAAAGCATAAGGAGTACAACAAAAAATTCTTAGATGGCTTACACTAGGCTTTATACTATACTAAGCATCAAAAGGAGTTTGATTCATAATAGCCTTTGTTAGTGAAATATCCAATAAATAAACTGATGTTGAAATTGCTTCTACCTAAAACTGATTTTAAAGATGCTTTCCTTTAAGCAAACTTCTTACCATTTGGATGAGAGTTCAATTTTTCTGTTCAGCTATATAATTTGCTCCGGTGTATATGTTGCTGTTAAATCTCTACGAAAATCACTTTCTTCACAAAAGGAATTAAACTTAATAGATAAAAATTCACCACCTCTATCTGTCTGAAGTATCTTAATGCATCTACCACTTTGCCTATCTACAATTGTCTTGAATTTTTGAAAGTTATTAAATGCTTCATATTTAAATTCCAGAAAATATACTCAACTCATGCGGCTATAGTCATTATTAAATTACTAAAAATACTAACTTTCACCAAATAATTTTGTATTCATAGGTCCACATAAGTCAACATGAATTAATTCAAGAAAATTAGATGCTCTCCATGCTTTTCCAATAGGAAATGGTTTCTTACTTTATTTACTGTAAATGCAACATTCATATACATCAAGTGTGTTAATTTTAGGTAATTCGTAAACTTTTTTTAAACCCTTAAGTTATCCATATCCCAATTGTTATAAACTTGACTCATCTTTTTATTTGTATCAACACCAGATTTTTCAATATTTGAAAGATCAATTAGAAACATCTTATTTTGCATCATGCAAATATTTGCTATAATAAAATCAGATTTATTATCTTTTATAATGCATGAACCATCATCAAATATAACCAAATATCTATCATCTATCAATTGTCCAATACTTGACAAATTAGGTGATAAACTAGGAACAAAGAAAATATTATTAAGGTATTTTTACCTTTCCTTAATTTGTCTTTACCTCAATTGTTCATTTCCCTTCCACTTGGATTTACTTATTATCTCCAAGTCTAACTTTCAACTTATGAGTCTTAGCAATATCTTTAAATATTGATCTTATGCCTGATATATGATTAGAATATCCACTATCGAAGAATCAAATATCATTTAAGATATTATTAACTTATGAATAAGTCATACAATAGTGACATTGAATTTCACTATTGTAGTTTTTTTTATCATAGTTTGATTGCTTTTGTTCATTATGCCCATCAAAGTGTCTTTTTCCTTTTTCTCTTCTATTTTCTCTATCACGAAATCCTCCTCTACCATGTCCTCTTCCTATTTATTTTTTATCTTCTTTTGAAATAGAAGACTCTCCCTTAACATGAAATGATTTTTCTTTACTTTTTTTAATTGACTTGTTCAACTTTGCTTTATGTGCTTACAAAGAACCCAATAGTTCATCAAATGAATAAATAAATAAGTCCTTTTACTCCTCAATTTTGGTAACAACATGATCAAATTTTAAAGTTAAATTTTTCAAAATTTTTGTAATGATTATATAATCATAAGGATATTTACCATAAGATTTTATTTGACTAACAATTTCAGTTACTCAAGAAAGAAAATCTTGCAACGATTCATTACTTTTCATAAACAAAATTTTGAACTTACGACGAAGGGTTTAAAGGTTTTCTTAATCAACCTTAATAAGTTTTAAAATTCATTTTAAAGTATCAACCAAGCTTGTTTTGAGGTTGTCGCTGTTACAATTTTTGAGAAGATTGTCTTTTGTATAGCTTATTGAATGAAGAATAATCTTTTGAGTTCCTTTTGTTTTCCCACAACCTAGTTTCTCCATCAAGATTTGTATATCTATTCTCTATTAAGTCTCAAAGAACTTGAGACTTGAACAAAGTCTTCATCTTTATACTCTAAAATTCATAGCATTTGCCCGAGAAGATAGAAATAAGGGATTCAAGCATAGAATTATCATTGAAAGTCATAATGCCTAGTTCAGATTGAAACACGGATCTGATACCACAAATGTTATGGAAGGAGGAGCAAGGAAACGCTAAAAATAGAATACTACAAGATTATCCAATCAATAAAGCGACGTTATATTAAATAGGAGGTAGATGAACACTTACAAGATTATCCAAAGGCGCACACTCTGTGCTCACCTTGTTTCATGAACTATTGTTCTTTATAGGATCTAAAAGTAACTACATCTTTAATAGTACATGAACCATCATTAAATATAATTGAATATCTATCATCTATCAATTGTCCAAAACTCAACAAGTTATGTGATAAACTAGGAACAAAGAACACATTATCAAGGTAGTTTACTTTCCCTTGATTTGTCTTCATCTCAATTGTTCCTTTCCCTTCAACTTGGATTTGCCTATTATCTCTAAGTCTAACTTCTATTTTTTAAGTCTCATCAATATCTCTAAATATTGATCTTATGTTTGACATATAATTAGAACATCCACTATCTAAAAACTAAATATTATTTGAGATATTATTGACTTATGAATGAGTCATAAACAACTTACTATTGTCTTCATTTTCCTCCATATAGCTTACTTGCTTTTCGCTTTCCAACAATTTGCCTTCATAAAATCAAAATTTTTATAATAGTGAAATTGAATTCCACTCTTGTAGTTTTTTTTTATTGCTATTATTCATCATGCCCATCAAAGTGTCTTTTTCCTCTTCCTCTTCCATTTCCTTTACCATGAAATCCTCCTCTACCACATCCTCTTCCTGTTGATTTTTTATCTTTTCCTGAAGTAGAAAACTCCCTCTTAACCTGAAATGCTTTTTCTTCACTTTTTTCAAGCGATCTATTTAACCTTGCTTCATGTGCTTGCAAGGAACCCATTCATTTATTAAATGAATAAGTAGATAAGTCCTTTGACTTAATTTCGATAACAACATGATCTAATTTTAGAGTTAAGCTTCTCAAAATCTTTGCAACAATTATATGATCATGAAGATGTTCACCATAAGATTTTATTTGACTAACAATTTCAGTCACTCGAGAAATAAAATCTTGCATTAATTCATTATTTTTCATAAACAAAATTTCAAACTCACAACGAAGGGTTTAATATTTTATCGTAATAACCCTCGATGAGCCTTGAATTTTATTTTAAAGTATCAACCAAGCTTGTTTTGAGGTTGTCGCTGCTATAATTCTTAAGAAGATGGTCTCATGTTTATTTTGTTGAATGAAGAATATTGTCTTTGAGTCATTCTTTTTATTTTCCCTCAGCCTGGTTTCTTCATCTAGATTTGTATATTCATTCTCTATTAAGTCCCAATAATCTTGAGACTTGAACATAGTCTTCATCTTGATACTCCAAAATTTATAGCATTTGTTCGAGAAGATGAGAATAAGGGGTTGAGATATAGAATTATCATTGAAAGCTATAATGCCTAGTTCAAATTGAAACATGGCTCTTTTACCATAAATGTTAGGGAATGAGGAATAAGGAAATGATAAAAACATAATACTATGATGAAATTAATGAAATCACTTTTTAATCAAAAAATTGACATAGTATTAAACATGAGGTAATAGAACACTTACGATATTATCTCTAAATGCACACACTCCAAGCTCACCTTGCTTCATGAACTATGGTCCTTTTTATAAGACCTAAAAATAACTATCTCACCTTGCTTTCTTACCCCACTATCTCACTATCTACCTATGATTAGCCACTACCTCCACAATTCCTAAATATGGGCCATTACTACTAAAACTTCTATAAATCAATTCTCATCAACATATCTCTCCCTTCCGTTCCGGCCTTCTCACCTCTGACTCGTCCACTTAGATTCTTCCTTCTCTACATGACAGCATCGATGTCCTCATCCACGATAGTCAGCTCCTCCTCTTTCTCCTGCTCATGTGGCCGCTCCTCCTCTTCCTTTGGCGACTCCTGGTGCTGCTTTCCCGATCCCCCTCCCCCTCTTTATTGTCCTGCTGGCGACGACAGTGACATTTGCAATGCTATCGACGGTGCCCACTCACGCGGTTGACGTATTGTCTCTTCATCAACAAGATACATAGATCCTCCAAAGTAGTAGGCCCTACTCTGCTTGCCACTGAGAAATCCTCGCCTTAGGTCCTCTCGCTCCTGGCCGCCGCATGTCGCACGTGCCATCACTCACGTGATTGGCTTGCAGGGCACCTATAACCAATAATATATGCCATAGAATAAATAGAACAAACTTGAATTCAAAAGAATCCATCACTTTTGAATTCAAGTGTTTTGTAAATATTGAATTTGTTATAATGATGGAATTTTCAAAGTATACAACTCAAAATTTTCAAGACATACAACTTTCATCTCAAAAATTTGCATTCATCATCCATTCATCATGATCAATCATTTCAAAGATCTTAAAACATCTTGTTAACCATTAATCATATAAGGAGATTGCTTTCTCCCCCTTTGTAAATAAAATAGAAGTGTTAGGATCAATTGGGACTGGGGGGGTGGCTTGATGGGGACGTGAATTAGTGCAAGTGTAAAAATACTCAATTTGAAAAACATGCTTGAAGTAAAGAAGAAAATCAAAAGCATTACTTAGACTTTGTTAAAAGAGAGTAAGCGAACGATTTGAGTAAAGTCAAAATATGATGCACATGCCTTTCTTTAAACTAATTAAGAACAATTAAATGCAATAAATAAGACAAGAGTAAAGAGTTCACAAATTTATAGTGGTTTAACCACAACTTGTTCTATGTCCACTTCCCAAGTCCTCTTTCTTGAGATCCGTCAGTGTCCACTATCGATCTTTTTCAGGTGAAGCCTAAACCCTTACACTTCCTACTCTCCTTTTCATAGGCTTAGGAGAGAAACCTTACAAGCTTTGTACTTATAACTCACAAGGGAGACTTTTACAAAGATTACAACTCTTTTTTTTTTCACTCCCTTTCCCCCTTTCTTTTTCTTATATAATTTTAGCATATAATTTTTTATAGAATTTCTAGCCCATTTGTTATGTTAAATGCAAGAAGACTTGGGGTATTTATAGGCCCTAATTGGCTTCAGAAATTAGAGCCAAAATTTTAAACCTATCAAAAAAATTAAGCACAAGTGGTACAACTGTCGATGCTGACAGTACTGTCATCGCAAGCTACCCGAGAAATAATGTGATGATACAACCACCGACCTGGGTAGTACAACCGCCGACCTGGGCGGTGCAACTATCGCTTGGGTGGTATGACCGCCATCCACTAGCGGTACAACTATGAGGAATCCCAAAAATGTGTATCCTTCACTTTTTCAATCTCAACTTATACCTTCAGTTGACCTCTTTCCAGGTCAACCAATTGAGCTCAACCTGATCTTAATCTAAACCCAAGTGTAGAGTTAGTTTGTCTTACTTGAGTTAATTTGGATTCCTTCCAAATCTAACTCATGTAGGACTCAAACCTTACCGATGTTAACTAAGACTAATTAATTATAATAATTATAACCATCAAGTCTAACAAGAATCTCCTAACTCTCAGCAAGCTTTGTTAGTACCCTAGCTGAGTCGAATCCTAGTCAATTGAGTTGAGTCCTTAGTTTGGGTCTTATTGGCCAACCTAGACCTGACATTAGGTCAACTAGGAGAAGATTTGAGTGTATTGTAATAAATCAGTCCAAATCCTAATAGGGTTAGGATTTGGCTGAATTGGAGACTGATTAAGAGTCAATGTTGGGTACTTAGGACTTTATTTAATTAAGTCCTAATCTTAATTAGAGGCATATATGTAAACCCTAGCTAGCTACCCCCTACTAAAAAGTTAAAGGGGCTGGCTAGGATTAGGGTTAGAAGTGAAGAAGTATTATGAGTTATTAGCTGCCAGCCACTCCTAGTTAAGGCCGACTAGGAGTTGTTTAAGAGTTGGAGATTTGAGTTGTTAGAAGTAGGAGTTTTGAATAGGAATCATATTAGGAGTTAGGATTTAGAAGCCCTATAAATAGTCATATATTCAATCACTTTTTATCATCAATAGATTAATATGAATTTCTGCTTTTGTGCAGAAAACCAAGGAGGTCGATCTCCTATAAAGATTACCCCAAGCTTAGAATCTGCAAGGGTTCCAACACTTGGTATTAGAGCAGCATTCTTGGCATCTCACTGCCTTTCCACAGCTGTCTATCTCCCCTCCATGGTTGCCCAATCAATTCCCACAATTGCTTAAGATCATCGCTGAATTCCACCTTTATCTCCACTACTGTAGATTATACTTTGATCTCCCCATGAATTGCAATAGGTTATAGTTTCCTACCTAACTACTGCTGTAATTTAGTTATCTTATTCCAAAAACCCAAAAAAAATGTTCCTATCTTGCTGCATAAACTTTTCATCGTAAAGTCTCAATCTTTACGATGAAAGTTGCACTGCAGAATTCAATCGCATACCACTACCTATTTTGATCTTACTACTATGATTTTTCTATCCAATCTTCCACAAGTTTTTATGATGGCTTTGGCACTCTTTAACAACATATTTCCTTTTAGTTTCATAAAAAAATTGTTGGTATAAACCACTGATCTTTTATGTCCAAACTGTTGCCTTTTATACGTAAAAATCTATCACAGCACCTGTTCGTAATCTTTGATCCTGCTATATTCTTTCATGAAATTTTTGTCGACATTACCTTCCCCAACTAGTGGATTCCCATTGAGCTTTACTCGAATCCTTATTTTGAACCACTAAAAAAAATTGCATACATACTACTGAAATTTTTTCCATAAAAAATTCTACTGCAATACCTTTATTGTTTTTTCTCTTCTCAACCCACCAAACCCTACCCATCTTGTTGCCACCAACCATGTCATCTTTAGGGCACCCCTCTAGCCTTAAGACACATCAATTGTAGCCCTTTTTTGATTTTTATAGCTGACCTAAATAGCAGCGTAAAACTATAACCAAAACAGTCGCCTACTACTTTGCTGCCATGTTTATGTCGAAAACTCGATGCCATAATTTATTGCCATATCCTCTTCAATAATTTGCATGGATATAGCCTTAATCATCATCTAATACTTGTTGTCAAAACCATCCCAAAACCCTTGGCATGCTGCTTGAATTCTTTCATCGTAAAACTGTTGTTCCTTGACAAAGAATCCTACAGAATTACCCTTCGACATATCTTGCTGCACCAACACCCGAACCTTGCCAAACCAATTGCTGCCACAAATAACAACCCTAAACCTTCCTTCCTAGCCCCAAACTACTATCATTGAAATCCTTTTCAGCCTCCACAACACTCTCAAACCTTAGCACCAACAACAACCTAAATTGCAAGCTATCAACCCTAAACCGCAACCTTGATCTATCACCCTTTTGGCCACCCATCCATCCATACCAAACTGGCTGCTGCCATTAAAAATAACTCTAAGCCATCCCTCTAGCCTTAAGATGTAACCATCGTAGCCTATTTCCATAATCCATAGCCAACCCTAACAACCCTAAAAAAACTATAGCCCAAACAGCACCCTAAACTGCAACCTTGATCCATCACACTTTTGGCCACCCTAACAACCCCTCTTACATCCTCTACAACAGTCCTAATAGAAACCAAAAATAGCAACCTTTCAGCCCCGAATCATAGCCATCTACCCTTGATCCACCATCTCTTTCGACCATTAATCCACCAACCAGTTCATACCATTGACCCAACAGTAAGAGAATGACCTTGACATTGCAGATCTAGGGTCTTAAGCCATAACATCGATAGATCTAATTGATACCAAGTTGGAGGTGCTTGGATCATGGCTTGAATCACGCATGGAGGACAGATTGTGCGCCTTATTCGTCGAATTCAAATTGGTCCGATCTCCGAGCCCAACAAAATTCCAGCAAGGAGAAAGTTCAGATAGGCTTTCAAAGAAGGAGGGATAGCTATCAAACATGATACAGCCATGCATGAGGGTGGACTTCCCTCGATGGGAAGAAGAAGACCCGATGGGATGGATTTTACACGCCGAATGTTACTTCCACTATTACCGAATATCGGAGGATTCCATGGTGGACACTACTATCAACCACCTTAAAGGAGATACAATTTGGTGGTACAATTAGCTTGAATACACCTGTAATATTCTTTATTTTTAAAATATTTTAATGATATATTTTAAATTATTAATGAGGATTTATTTGATAATAGATTGTTTATAAGGACCTATTTATAAATATAAGAATTTGTTTAAAAACTTATTGCTAGGGACATAAATATAAAATTTAGAAGTTTGATATGAATTATGTAAGATTCATATTAAGTTATAAAAAAAAGGGTGATGACATGTGTCATTACCTAGTTTAAAGTGGTGTCACTTATGCATGTTGCATAGGTGACACATAAGCACCTTATATGCATGCTTGCCACTTAGCAACCCATATATTAGCTAAAATAAATAGCAATTAGAGAAGAAAGAGATTTGGCTGTAATATAAACTTGAGAAGAAGAAGTAGAAGAAGAAGAAGAGAAGAAAGAGGAGAATAAAAGATTTGTGGGTTTTGAGATTTTGAATTAAATCCATATTTGGGATTAAAATCTACAACATCCTAGATAATGTTTTCTATCCTTTCTCTATTAAAATTTATCTTTATTCTTATCTTGATTATGAGAAAAATTTAGAACAAATACAGCCTTGCAATCTAAATTCTCCTTTATTAGCTGAAAAAGTTGGAATCTGGAATATTTTTTAGACTGTAACCTGTTTGCCTTGTTTAAGTCATAACTTTCTATACAGACCTTTGAAATTGATTCATAGATATTTCTTTTGAAATTGATTTTGAAGAATTTGGAGTTCATTTGCTAACCCAAACATTTATTTCAATTAAACATAAGAAATCTATAAAATAGAGTTTATAGTTCCTAACCTTTCATCACTATATTACTTTATATCTCTCGATTGGAGTCTTTGATTTTATACAAAACTAGATTCATTAGAAATTAGGCTTATAAATTTTTCTATTAAAACTAAGTTGAAAGATTTAAAATCCAAATGGCTGTCGAAACATCTATTTTAATGGACCATATTAATTTTGTAAAATAAGGACTGTAATTTCAGACCTTTGGTTACCAAATCATCAATAACTCTTGGTAGAGACCTTTAATTTATATGAAACTTATTTTATCTAAATTAGATTGACTTAGCTTTCTAAATATACCCTTTTTGAGTAATTTGGAGGATATTTAATTATTCAAAATAACTTTGAGATGTGCCTTCTGAATTATGCCAGAATAGTAATTGTATTAGTTTTGCCTTTTCTTGCTTCCTCGATTTCAAAACCGAATTCTTTAATGCTCTTGCCTTAGATTTCCTGATATATCTAAATATGTTATGTATTAATTGATATTGCCCCATATTATTTTTTATTAGGTGCATGTATAATTTATGGTTCCAAATGTGCTTTCGATATATGCCAATTTTATTACTCATATCCTTTTGTACTCTAGTGTTTATGGGATATTATGGACCTTTGCCAGAAATGGTAAAGGATATTATGCTTAGAGCCAACTATGTTCTTGTTAGGCCCCCATTGACTTCACTTAAACATGGTGGCCATTCATGGATGATCCATATTATGTTTATGATCCCACTTCATTCACTATGTCTTTGATATATGATATCCAAGGTATTACTTATAAGTTTGTTTGTACGCTTTAGATAAGAATGAAATGAATATTATATCTAATATGATATTTAAGCTTTTGTTCCTTAATTGTTCATTTAATAAGCTTTGAGATTATTTATATATCATTGATATGCTTTGACATATGACTTATGCATCTTGATAAGTTCTGAAATATTTCATTTGCCATTGATATGTTTCGAAACATTTCATATGTCTTTGATATGCTCCTAAATATTTCGAATGCCATTGTTATGTTCTAAAATATTTCATTTGCTATTGATATATTATGAAATATTTCACACGCCATTGATATGTCCCGAAATGTCCTATGCATCTTTGATATGCTCTAAAATATTTCTTATATCTTTGATATGTTTTCGAAACACTTTATAATCATTGATATGCTCTAAAATATTTTGTTTGCCACTAATATGTTGCTTGACATTCCTACGTCTTTGATATACTCTGAATCATTTCACATTTCCATTGATATGCTCTGAGATGTTTCATATGACATTGACATGTTTCGAGATATTCCACACCAATAATATGCTCCAACTACTCTTCCTCTACTATTATGATCAAAGTATGTTTAAAAAGAAATGATTTGTGATTATGTATCTTACGAGATGTTACCTATAGATTCTTTTACCTTTGTCTTGTTATCTAATATAAAGTTTGTTTTGAAAACTATCCTTATTTATCTTGGATATGTTAGTCACTTGCTCTCACTTTGTTGCTATATAAATCTTACATGTTAGCTTGTCACTTATAGAAAAAGTTAGAACTGGTCTGAGATAGTGGAAAACTATGTAGATTTTGGGCAAGTCATGTTGGGAGATGTTGTATAAGAATATTTTGCATGTAATAAAATTTTATAGATAAATATGAACTGATGTATCTTGTAAAAATGTTAGAATACCTCTCATTATAGAATATTTGAATGTTAAGTTTTACAATCATATGAAGTTGTGAAAAATGGTTGGTTTTGCATTCATATAGATTTCTAAGACTAATGGTTTTATAAGTATGGTTAATATTTTTGGTTAAGTTAACTTTGAGTTTTATGGATTATCTTGTGATGTGGTGTAAGATTTATAAACTACACAGGTTTTATGAATGGACGTGAATGATCTTTGAATATTTTTTTTAGAATTCTCAAAAGTTAGTTTATATCCTAGGTTCGGATTGTTGATAAATTATAATGTATTTCTGATTTACGATGGTTTCATGCCTTTCAAATATGATAAATTCGAGGGGCGTGACACACCCATGGGGCCCCGACATGGATATAATTCAAGAACATGTTACTGAATCACTTTGGACCGACGAAGTATGAAAATATCGATGGACAACTCACAAAGGTCTAACAAATCTCTACGATCCAAGAATACCATACCAGGTTTAAGAAATTATCTTACCTCGCTTGTGATTAGTCTGACAAATAATTATTAAGGACATTCATTGAAGAACTCAAGCCGAAAATTAAAGGAGAGGTTAAAATGCAACAACCCTACACCGTTACGGCCATAATCTCTTTCACTCGAATCCAAGAGGAACGACTCAACCAAGATGCTCGGAGGATGAGAATCACTCATGGACTAGCAACATATAAACCTCCAGTACCCCTTGCTCCCAATCATCTTTTGCTGCCAAAGAAATTAACGAGAGAAGAACATCGCCATAAATTGGTGAAGGGCCTTTGTTGGTATTGCAATGAACTTTAGAGCCACAACCATCGCTGCAAAAAAGGGACACTTTCCATGATAGAATCTATTAAAGAATCTAAAGAAGAGGATCTTGAACCTCAGGAGGATAACACGAAGGAGGACCCACAGCCGAATGATTGCACGACTCACACTCTAGCTGGCCATGCGAACCCACAAGCAATGAAAGTTGAAGAATCTCTTAAGCAATAGCTCGTCATAGTCCTCATGAAGATAAGGAGCACTAACAACATTATGAAGAGCATGATTGTGTTGAATCTTGGATTTTGATGATGAAATTAATTGATAGGTTATTGTTCTAACATGTGTGTTAGAGATGTGATAGAACCCCAGAAGGAGCTCTATAGATTTTGATCCTTGAGGGGGATCAACCCTTGGAACGCTATAAGGGTTCCTCCCTCTTTCACTCGGCACAAGGATGAAATAAAATTAATAATTGCTTAATAAAAGAGAGGGGGCGGCTAAATCATTATATAGGATTGCAAACCCTAGCCCATGGGGTACTTGTCTAACTAAAATTATCCTTTTACCCCTTCTATAGCCTACCTACCTTAGAGGGAATATATGGCGGCTATGTTGGCTCTGTTGCCGACCTAAGCAGGGGAAAACCCTAGCCGACTAGCCTAGTAAAGAGGGTGGTGGCCATTAAACCCTAAGACCCCAAAATAAACCCTAGCCACACTTCTTTATAGGATAGAAGTGACTAGGTTGGGTTTTATTACAATCTCATAGGATTATTATTAATTACTTCTAAGTGATTAGGACTCAATCCTGCTGGAGTCCTATCAAACCTGCCCTCTTAAAATCAGCCTTGTCCTCAAGGCTGAGATTCCATGAACTCGGGGAACCCGGTCTTCAGCTTCTCATATGATTCCCATGCTATCATTAACTGAACTTTGACCTCGTTATCAGATGGGGTGTTAGTTGGAAGGATTTGAGCTGAGTCATCATATTTAAATTTCCATTTGAGTTGGGATACTTGGCGGATCAATTGAAATCTTGATCTGGTGCATGAATATGATCTCCAGGTTAGGGCCCTAATGTGATCCTCAATTTTGCAAGGCCCAAAGAAATATAGAGACCACTTCATTAAGGCTCGAGTTCCTACTGATTGGGCTCGAGGTGTAGAAAATTTTGATCTTTAATTTTTCATCCATTATAAAGTTTGTCAGGAGGTCATTTCTTCTTTGCATGTGCTGCCATATGGTTAGTCTTTAGTGATAGCCAATCTTTCTTCTGGAATGGTGACTGCCCTCTAGTATAGTTCAAGATGATGAGAGCCCAATCTAGCATGAGCATGAATAGCAATTCTTTTAGTTTTACTCCTCTTTCATGTCATGGACCTGTATCCAACCATATTTCAAATTTAGTAGTAATTAGTATCTCTTGTAAAAACCTCGTGTGGAGTATGGGGGAAGCCTCGGTGTAAATTAGGAGTTGACCATCTTATATAAGAATAGCCCTAATTCCAACTCTCGACCCGTCGGCCTCAATGACAAAAGTGCGATTGAAATCAGGTAGTGCTAGGACTAGCGTCATCGTCATGATGGCCTTGAGTCGTTCGAAGGCTATAGAAGCTGTTCTGACCATAAGAAGAAGTCTTTCTTCAGTAGGGACATAAGTGGGGCATTAATCTTTCCATAATCTTTCATAAATTTATGGTAGCAGCTCATGAGTCTAAGGAAATCGAGTAGTAATTTTACGTTTATATGTTTCAGCCATCCTTTCATTGCCTCAATCTTCGTCAGGTCTACTGCCACTCCATCCTCTGATATAATGTGTCCAAGATACTCCACTTTATATTATAAGAAGCTACACTTTAATTGTTTAACATAAAGAGTATTCTCCCGAAGAATCGTTAGAACAGTTCGTAAGTGCTGAAAATGCATATTAAGCGTACGACTATAAATGAGAATATCATCAAAGAACACCAATACGAACTTACGTAGAAAACTCCAGAAGATGTCATTTATTAGGCTTGGGAAAGTAGAAGGAGCATTTATAAGCCCGAAAGGCATTATCAGAAACTCGTAGTGGTCATTATGCATGCAAAATGTAGTTTCCGGAACATCTTCAGTGCATACCCGAATCTGATGGTATCCGGATCGGAGATACAATTTAGTGAAGAATCTAGCTTCTTTTAATTTATCCAAGAGTTCATCTACAACTGGAATAGGATATTTGTTCTTGACAGTAATGGCGTTTAGAGCCCGATAGTCAATGCACATCCGTCACGTACCATCCTTCTTGTGCACTAGCAACAACGATGAGGAGTAAGGGCTGCAACTCAGTCGAATCACCCCGGTGTCAAGCATCTCTTTAACAATATTTACGATCTCATCCTTCTACAAGTGAGAATAGTGGTATGATCATAAATTTGCTGGAAGTTTTCCTGGTAAAATAGGAATGCAGTGGTCATGCGGCTGGTTAGGGGGCTGCCCGTGCGGCTCCGTGAAAACATCCATGAATTCGTCTAGTAAGAGGGCAAGCTTTGGATCTGAATTTTGTATATTCTCTCCCTTAAATAACTGCTAGATTTGCATCAAGAATCCACCATATGCTTTGTGTAAAACTTTCTCCATTTATTGCAACGCAACGGTGAAAATTTGGCTCCCGTGCTTGTCTCGTAACAACCTGTCTCCCTTTATAATAAAATTTTATGATTAATTTAGAAAAATTCCAGTTGATATCATATAGTGTTGTGAGCCATTCGATCCCAAGTATGGCTTCATAATCATCAATGGGTCAGAGGAAGAAATCAGCTACCACTTCTTGGTCTTGGGGGAGTAGTTTCACCCACGGGCACCGTTGGTCGCAATTGAAGATTCAGTCGTCGGCCACCTTTACATCGAACTTGTTGTAACTTTTGATTTGAAGTGTTAAATATATAGCAACCTTACTATTGAGGAAGTTGTTTGTGATACCTATGTTAATGAGAATGGTGATGGGTTATTGTTTTAGAAGTCCTCCAACTTTCATCGTATGTGGGTTGGAGTAGCCGGCCAGTGCATGCACTATATAGCCGGCCGATTGAGACTCTTCCTCCATGGCTTCTTCTTTAGGTTTAAGGGCTTCTTTAGATGTTTTATTATCCTCATCCTCCACTGATTCAATCACGAGGAGCTAACCCTTTTTGCAGTGATGTTCGTGGCTCCATGGTTCGTCGCAATGCTAATACAACCCCTTGACCGATCATTCGCGAAGCTCGTCTCTTGTCAACTTTTTTGGTGCGGGGGTTTAGACGGCAATAGAGTGGGTAGTAGGCCTTGGCATTGCTAGTCAGGGAGCGACCCTTGTCCTTCGTACCTCATGGTTCAATCATTCTTCCTAGATACGCGTGAAGGAAATCACCGCCATAAGTGTGTATGGTTGTTGTGCCTTTACTTCTCGGATCTCCGGCTTTAGGCCCTCAGTAAAAGTACCTAAAAGTTGTTTCTCAGACCAATTCTTACTTTAGTTAGATAAATGCTCAAACCTTGTTTGGTATTCTTGTATTGCAGAGGTTTGATGAAATTTTATCAATTGTCCGTCGATGTTGTCGAAATCGGTTGGTCTGAAGCGGTTTAGTAGTCCTTCCTTGAATCACTACTAAGAGAGTCCTCCATGGGTGTGTTCAAACCAATTGAACCACTGAATAGCATCTTCCTCAAAGTGTATGGTAGCAATCTCCACTTATGTAGCATTTGTGGTTCGGTAGAACTGAAAATAGCGCTCCGCATACGAGATCCATCCGATCGGGTCTCCTTCTTCCCATCTTGGGAAGTCAACCCTTACGCATGGATTGTTAGGATCATAGGTGATGTGTCTATGCTCTTGAGAATCATCTCACTGATCTGAAGTCTCTCCATGGTGTGACTTCCTCGGGCTTGATGGTCGGCCCATGCTGAATTCAACGAAAGTTAATCGTATCTTCTCCTCCATGCAGCTTTTAAAGGCTTCAAACTTAGAGTTGATGGACTCCTCTGATGCCATGGTGTATGCCTCTAGATCTGTAATATTGAGATCTCTCTTTTGTTATCAGGTTAGTGGCATGAGAATTTTGGAGAAAGGGGTGGCCGGTTGGAAGGTGAATTAGTTTAGATGGGAGTAGGCTGCGGTTTAGGGCTGATTTGGGTGGTTGTTTGGTTTCAGTTTAAGGTAGGGTTTTGAAGCATTTTTGGTGAGGATAGTAGGGTTTGGTATGATGAAAAGATAGTATAAAATCCCACAAAACACAACACTCAAATCTGATAGAATTAGACGAAAAAATCTGCTACGATGTGCTGTCCTGCCGAATAGATTTTATATCGGAGAAACGATGACTTATCAACATAAATTCCAAAGGAAAGTTCAAGAGAATTATACAAAAACTCTTGATTCAGATATTGATAATCCTAGTAAAATATTTGGCGAAATTTTGACAGCATAACAGTAGGGAAATAGGACAAAAGACAAAAGGTAGATCCTTTATCGTAAAAATTCTAGAATTTAGTGCTAGTGAAAGATTACACAAGAAAACTAGTTCTAGAAAGAATTTTTTTAATAAAATAATCCCAGATGAAAGTCAAGTTGATCTTTGGAATTTTATAAAAATTTCAGCCAAAAAGGATGAACAAAAGTTTAGCTTCAAGAGGCTAATATACGGAAGGTAGATTCTCTATTGTAAAATTTTAACACTGCGCGATGAAGAATTGCAGTACTATAAGTCCGGATCCAGAAGGAGTTTTTTTATGAGATTAGTCTTAGATGAAAGTCAAGACAATCTATGAAATTATATAAAAATTTTCAGCAAAAAAGGATGACTAAAGATTCAGTTCCAAGATGCAACAATCGGTTGAAAATTTCTACAGCGTTTCACCTTCGCAACGATGATAACGTTTACGATGGTAAAATTTTATAGCAAGAAAATTTTAGAAAAACTTCTCCCATATATAAGATAGAGGAATAGCAATAGCAAAAGGCATGAGATTTAGAGTTTTTACCAAATCTTTGATGTTGAACAGAGGAAGGTAGCAGAATGATGGATCTGCGGCTTGGTGGGCGACGATGGAGGCGATGTCAAAAGCAATTATTGGAATTGCTTGAGAAAGTGGAGACGGCTGAGATGGCTACAGGGCAGCAAGAACACGACTTTGATATCAGATGATAGAACTCTAGAAGAAGCTCTATGGATTTTGATCCTTGAGGGGGATCAACCCTTGAAACACTATAGGGGTTTCTAGACTCGACACAAGGCTAAAATAAAATTGATAATTACTTGATAAAAGAGAGGGAGGGAGGAGGGGGGTGGGGGGGTGGGTGTACATTATTATATAGGGTTACAAACCCTAGCCCATGGGGTGCTTGCCTAACTAAAATTATCCTTTTACCCCTTCTATAGCCTAGTTGTCTTAGAGGGAACAGGTGGCGACTAGGTTGGCTCTGTAGCTGACCTAAGCAAGGGGAAACCCTAGCTGACTAGTCCAATAAAGGGGGCGGCAACCACTAAGCCCTAAGGCCCTAAAATAAACCCTAGACACATTTCTTTATAGGATAGAAGTGACTAGATGAGGTTTTACTATAATCTCACAGGGTTCTTACTGATTACTTTTAAGTGATTAGGACTCAACCCTGTTGGAGTTCTATCAAGATGATTGATGCATGATTAAATATGATGGAGAGAAAATTACAATCAGAGGTTTGGACAAAGTCAAGTCTAGGCATCGGGCCGGAGTTAGGATGATTCTATTGGCAACTCATCTGGAGTGCGTTAGGAGCTTGCGGAAGGAATTGAAAGCTTGCTGAGGTTTCACCGGAAGCTTGCCGAAGGAGATGGGAGCTTGCCAAGATGATGCAAGGGAGTTCACCAAAAGAAGACCGAGAGACTCATTGGAAGATTATCGGGGGTAGTCGAAAAACTTACCGGGAGTTGGAAAGGTCCAATGGGACTTGTTGGCCATGTTGATTATAATTAAGTCATAGTTAGCATCAATTATGATTTAATAAATCTAAATTAACACAAGTAAGGCAAACCATATCCACTATAGAGAGTGGATTGAGCTCAAGTTAAGCTCAATTGGTTGACATAAGAATTGGTCAATAGAAGGTACAAGTCAAGATTGAAAAAGTGGAGGGACTCACTTTTCTAGGATTCCTGATGGTTGTACCATCGATGGGCGATGGTTGTACCACCTTGGTTGATAGTTATACCGCCTAGGCTAGCGGTTGTACCACATAGGTCAGTGGTTGTACTACGATTGTCCTATTTTCTAGGTTGCTTTCGATGGCTGCCCGTACCCAGCTTTTCTAGGTGCATTTGAAATTTTGGCTTCAAATTTGAAGCCAATTGATGCCTATAAATATTTCAAGTTTTCTTGCATTTCATACAATAATTTTGGGCTAGATATTCTGAGAACAAATTATGTGCTAAACTTGTAAGAAAAATAAAAGGGGTAAGGGAGTGAGGAAAGTCTTATAAGGTTGTAAGGTTCATCTTCTAGCCTTATAAAAGGAGAGAGAAAGTTGTAAAGGTTTGATTTTCACCTAAAGAAGATTGATAGTAGACGTTGGTGGGCCTCGGAGAAGAGGACTCGGGAGTAGATGTAGGCCAGGTTGAAGTCGAACCACTATAATTGTGAGTATCTTTATTTATTTTGCTTTTTACTCTTTATTGCTCTCAATTTACTTAAAGTTAAAATCGAGCTTTAATATCTCTAATTCTTTCAAATCAGCTTTAAATCAGTTTTATTGAAATATAAAGAGAAGCTTCTGCTTTTCCTTCTCCACTTTCCGAAAGCAAATGTTTTTAAACGAGCACGATTAATCTTGCACTAATTCAACAGCTCCCTTAGTGCTAATTGATCCTAACAATTGATATTAGAGCCACGTGCTACTCATTCGACTAAAAATCCAAGTGGGTAAATGACTTCGTTCAACATGAATGAGGGATATTCTATTTCACGTCTTTCCATGTTCAATGGGATGGATTACACATATTGAAAAATAAGGATACGTATATTCTTGATTTCTATGTATTTTGATTTATGACATATTCTAGAAAATGATTTTGAAAAAACTTCCAAATTAATGAATGAATGGAATGATTTAGAAATGAAGAATTTCTAATTAATGCAAAGGCTATTAATGCCTTATTTTATTTACTTGATAAGAATAAATTTAATCTGGTTTCTATTTATGAAACTGCTTACGAAATTTGGCACACTATTGAAATCACACACGAAGGCACTAGTCGTGTTAAAGAGTCCAAAATTAATATTTTAATTCATAGTTATAAATTATTTCGAATGAAACAAAGTGACACCAATGGACATATGTACACCCGATTCACGAATGTCATCAATGGTCTTAAAGCTCTTGGTGATTGTTATTATAATTTAAAACTTATTAGTAAAATTTGAAGATCCATTCCTAAAAATTAGGATCCTAAAATAACTTTTATACAAGAGGTCAAAGATCTTAATAACTTGCCTCTTAAAGAACTTATTTGATCTTTTATGGTGTATGAACTAAACTATAAAGCTCATGACGAGCTTGATGAATCCCTTCCAAAGAATAGGAAAGATTTAGCACTAAAAACTATAGATGACTCATCGAGTGATACCTCAAGTGATGAGGACCATGACATTGCACTATTATCTAAAAAGATATTAAAAAGAATAAAAATTATAAAAATAAAAATAAACTAAAAAGATAATATTGTATGCTTTGAATGTAAAAAATCAAGACATTTTAAATTTAAATATCCTCAATTAAAGAAGAAGACGCCACATAAGAAAAAAGCTCTTTTAGTAACATGGGATGACTCAGACTCATCAGATGAAGAAGATCATAGCAAGGAAAAAGTAGCCAACTATGCTCTAATGACCATCCAAGATGAGGTTAGTGAATGTTCTTAAGTATTTCTTTTACTGAATTGCTAAATATATTTTATGAATTGTTTGATGAATTTAGAAAAATTTATAAATCTTATAAGTCACTTAAAAAGAAAAATGATTCTTTAGTTAGTAGATTTGATCAAATGCATGATACTTTACCTTTACATAATCTTTGCTCTACATGTAAAACATTAGAAAATGTTAAAAGGAAAATGTCATGCTAAAACAAATATTAAAAAAATTTCAAATAGGAAAGAAATTATTCAACGTGATCCTTGCTAATAAGGGTTATGTTAATAGAAGAAACAGTAAGGCTTTATTGGTAACACTCAACAAAAGTCAATCATTTTTGTTAAAGGACCAAATTTAAATCTATCATAAAAAATTAAATATAATTTTTATAAAAAATTAGGACATAAAGCTAATAAATATTTATTTAAAAAATATAGTCCACACAAATTAGTTCGGGTTCCCAAAAGAACTACAAATAACCAAAAACCATTAGAAAAGAAAGATAAAGTTCTTCATATAGGACCTAATGTAAAATAATTACCTAAATTGAAATCATCTTTCTTATAGGTTTATCTCTAAACTAAAGCTAGGAGTACTACATGGTATCTTGATGCTCAAGCCACATGACTTGAGATCTAACACCTTTTCAAGCTCACCATCCTAAGTAACAATAATAAGAAAAATTATTAGAATTAAGTTGATTAATAAGAAATCTCATGATAGCTCATTAATCTTAATTGTATTTTATGAATGATGATGCATAGCTAGAGGATGCTAAAACTAGAACTAAAGAACTTAAGTTATTATTAATAAAAAAATATTTATATTAAAATTTATGAAAATGAGATTGATTGAATGATAGGTTCAAACTCATTGGCTTGAATATTTGTTGATTTAAATGCAAAGACTATTGTTGAATAACTTAAATATTATGGTGTTTTTGACTAAGTTAGCTTATAAATATGATTGTTGAATGATTAATTTAAATGATTGAATAGTTGTATGTTAAGATTGAATGTGTACTTTTGAATTTCAATATGGAATAAATAGAAATTTGAAAATAAGTTTGTTAACTCCTTGCACTATGTGTAAAGAGTTAGCCTCATTTAAAAGTTGAAATTGAAATAGGTTGAATTTTTGCTTTGAAGATGTTTTATCATTTTGATATGTTATAGTGATGACTTTGATGATTTATTCTAGAATGTAATTTATTTTTTGGTCTTAAATGATAACTTATTGACTTAAAAATTATTCTTGAAACAAATCAAATGAAACAACTAAAAAGAAGATAATTTTTCTTGAAAATATTTTTATCCTATCAACCCTTCAACTAAAGATAAAATGATACCATTATTGTTAAATCTCTTAAACTACAAAAATAAATTAGAGAACTTTAGCTATTTTTATTTGAAAAACAATCTATGTTGCCTTCATTGAAATTTTTCGAAAAACGATTTTTGATGATGATTTCAGATATATTTTTAAATAACTTTTTTAGAAAAGAGATTGATGAATCTATCCAACTTTATTGATATTTTGATAATTTTATCATGATTTTGACATCTTAAAAAATTGCAACTTGCAATCTTTATATAAATTAAGTTCATCAAAGAAAATTATGTAAATGAATCATAATTTTTCTCTTCAGATCTATAACTTAAAAATCTTCTTATGAACCATATTCTTGATAACTTGAACTTTCATATATACAATTCAAGATATTTTATTTTTTCTTCCTTAAAATTAACTCATGATCTTGATATTTATAATTTGATATTTTTATGAATGAAGACTCTTCTTTGATCTCTTAAGATTCTATTTTATCATTTAAGAGGAGATTTATTAAATTGAATCATATCTTTTGGTATTCATGAATGCCTTCTGATATTAATATCTTTCTTAACATGATTTATTTTATGACACATGAATGATACACCTTATTACCAAAATTATTAGCTCTTAAACTTGTGATAAGTTGAATATTAAAAGAGATTTGTTTTATTATGAACATTATCTTGACTTCTTGATTTGACATATCCTTTATGGGAATCACGTTTAAATTTTTATGATTTTTACTTTTTAATAAAAAAGAGATTTATGATCTTAACAATTATAATTGAGATTTTGATCAAGATCATTCTTCTATTTTATTAAAAATATTTATCTAAATGATTTGAGTGTCTTAAGATTTATCTTGGATGAATTAACATTATTTAATCCACTAAGACTAATTTTCATTATTTACAAAAAAAAGGGAAGAGATTTCTTAAAAGAAATCATGTCTTTGAAAATTATAATTTGATTTTTCATCCTTAATGACATGATCCTTTTATGCTAATTATTGTAATTAGAATATGGATGTAAAAAGAAAAATTATACTATCATATTCTTTCTTAATAAAGACCAAAGTGGGAAATAAAATAATCAATATGATTAGAAGAAAATTAGATGTGATGAATCTTATAACATGGAATAAGGAACAATTTGCTTAGAAGAAAATTTAGAATTTTAAATTTTCTAAATACTTAAAAATACATGATTTACAATTTATGACTTTTATAAATTATGCTTCTTATCAAAATTTAAATGAGATGAATTTAAATGTATGAGTAGCTCTTAATTCTTCTTGGATTTCTCGGATTTGTTAGCTTACTTTCAAAATAATTCTCATTAAACTTAACATAAGAAGGGGATTCAAATTTTTGTAATTAGATATTCTTTAAAGATTATTCTTGTTTTATGAATCTTGATGAATATTTACAAAAGAAGAATATATGACATGGAATTTTATGATGCTTGATAGAAGCTCTTTTTTTGTGATGATATTTTTAACTCCTCTCCATTGTTTCTACTAGTTTCTTATTTACAAAAAGGGAAGACAAGAGAAAATTATATTTTACTAAGGGAGAGCAATGAAGTATTAAATATTAAATCAATATATATTTTGTAAAAAATAAAAATTTTGACATATGTGGAGTTTATGTATCATGAAATTATTTGCTCATTATTTGACGTCTTTTTGTTGATGACAAAGGCGGATAAATAGTATATTGATAACACATATATGAAAAATGATACATATATGACAAACGGAAGAAAATTTTTCATGAAAAAATTATTGCTCATATCTTATTTTACTAAGGGGGAGCAATGACACATATGCCTTAAAATCATTAGCTTTATATTTCACATTTTTGTTGAAGACAAAGGGGGAGAAATTGACATTGATGACACATGTAAGAACAATTTTAACATGGGCATTTCTCCTTGTTTATTGATAAATAAAAGAGAAAAATGATTAATGACTTAAGATGTTTGAAAAAAATGATAAATAAAAATGTATGACGAATGCATGGATTTTGAAAATCTTGGAATATTCTTAAAAATTAAATGATTCATGATTTGTTGGTTGAAATTAATATTATATCATGTATCATTGATGATTTGATGATTTTTGAGATGTTTGAAATTTATGGTATATCATTTTAAATGGATGTTATGATACTTGAATACAAGAGTGGTTGGTTCTCTTAAATTTAAGTTTTTCTTATTCATATTATAGCATAAATTTAGGGAGAGTAAGGTTTAACTCCTGTCATCAATTGATTGTCATCATCAAAAAGGCGGAGAGTGTTGAATCTCGGATTTTGATGATGAAATCAATTGATGGGTTATTGATCTAACATGTGTACTAGAGATGATTGATGCAGGATTAACTACGATGGAGAGAAAATTACAATCAGAGGTTTGGCCAAAGTCAAGTCCAGACATCAGGTCGAAGTTAGGACGATGCTGTTGGGAACTCGCTTGGAGTGCGTCGGGAGCTCACCGAGGGTATCAGAAGCTTACTAGGTGTTCGTCGGAAGCTTGTCGAAGGAGATCGAGAGCTTGCCAAGATGACACAAGGGAGTAAGAAGACCGAGAGACTCATTAAAAGATTGTCGGGGGTAGCCAAAAAGCTTGTCGGGAGTTGGAAAGGTTTAATAGGACTTGTTGGCCATGTTGATTGTAATTAAGTTGAAGTCAGCATCAATTATGGTTTGAGTCCTACTTGAGTTAAATTTGGAAGGAATCCAAATTAACTCAAGTGAGGCAAACCAGGTTCATTAAAGAGAGTGGATTGATTCCAGGTTAAGCTCAATTGGTTAACCTGAGAATTACTTAATAGAAGGTACAAGTCGGGATTGGAGAAGCGGAGAAAATCACTTTTTTGGGATTCTCGATGGTTGTACCACCGGTGGGCCGTGGTTGTACTGCCCAAGTCGATGGTTATATTGCCTATGTCGGCAGTTGTACCACTGCTATCCTATTTTTCTGGCTGCTTTCAGCAATGACACCACTAGTTCCGACGGTGGTACTGCCCGTACCTAGCTTTTCCGGTGCCTTTGAAGTTTTGGCTCTAAATTCTAAAGCCAATTGGAGCTTATAAATATATCAAGTTTTTCTTGCATTTCACACAACAATTTTGGGCTAGAAATTCTAAAAGAAAAATGTGCTAAACTTGTAAGAAAAAAAAAGGTGTAGCGGAGTGAGGAAAGTCTTGTAATACTTATAAATCTCCTTGTAAGGTTGTAAGATTCACCTCCTAAGCTTGGTAAAAGGAGAGAGGAGTTATAAGAGTTTGATCTTCACCCAAAGAATATTGATAGTGGACACCAGTGGGCCTCAGAGAAGAAGACTCGAGAGTTGACGTAGGCTAAATTGAGGTCGAACCACTGTAATAGTGAGTGTATTTATTTGCTTTGCTTTTTACTCTTTTATGTTATCAATTTGCTTATAGTTAAGACCGAGCTTTAATCTCTATACTTCTTTCAAATTAGTTTTAAATCAATTTTGTCAAAATATAAAGAGAAGTTTCTACTTTTCCTTCTTCACTTTCCAAAAGTAAAGGTTTTTAAATGAGCATGATTAATCTTGCACTGATTTACACACATGCACACACACACACCCACCACCCGCTCCAAATCCTCCCCCCCCGGCCACCCCCCCTTCTTAATGCCAATTGATCCTAATAGGTTGCTGCCCAATTGATGCTCCAAAATGAAGATTGTAGTAGGTTTGATGTTTAGATTGCCAATGGCCAAATTTTAAAGTACTCGTAGGTGAAATTATTTCTACATGGCCATTGCTAATTTTTTCCTCCTCCCTCTCAATGATTATGAAGTTGTGTTCAGCATCGAATGACTAACTATGTTAGGTGATATTTCCTATAATTTTTCTAAATTTATCATATTTTTTTCAGCCATGGGAAATAAGTGAACCTACATGGGAGCAACGTGACAACGATTTTAATGCAGCGAATGGAGAAAAGTCATGCACAAAGTGAACAACGGCATTTTAATACATCTCCAACAGCAACATACAAGGAAGCCAACAAAAATTGAAGACCCAAACCTTCTCCAATTGCTTGCTGAATTTTCAGATGTCTTCATTGAACCATACAGCCTACCTCCTACCTGATGGCATGATCATCAAATTTTGATTCTTTTGGGTGAACCGCCAACAAACACTCAACCAAATCATTATGCTCACCTCTAGAAAGATGAATTAAAGAGGATTGTAAAAGAGATGCTTGAAACAGGAGTCATTTGGCCAAGTTGTAGCCCCTACTCTTTGCCAATGCTAGCTTTACTCGACTTCGACAAGTATTTGTGATTAGTGTATCAGGAGCTAGAATTTGTGTTGTCCTTATACAAGATTGATCCACCCCTAGCCTACATCATCAAAGCCCTCTCTCCATATTACCTGAAGCTATCAATCAACGATGAGGGAATGTTAACTTTTGCTAAATCTGTGACTTGGTATAATACAGGACAACAACACAAGGGAGAGATAAAAATAAGTCCCGAAAAATTACAACCTCTACTCGCTCTAAACTCAGATCAGGCTCACATTACCATAGACACTACCAAAGGACAGCCATCATCTCAGAGGAAAGTCTGGCTACCATTAAAGAATAACCACACACCAGCTAGCACAAGAAAAAAATAGCCATCCTACAAATACCAGAGTAGAAGAAAGTTTACTATTAAATATTAAGTCTTCCTTTATCTTCATCTCTACCAACAGGAATTTATGAAGACTCGAGCCTCATGAAAGTGGTCTCCTAGTTTGTTTAGACTCTACAATATTATAGATCACATTGGAGCCGTAAATTGCAGATTGGATCTGTGTGCTAATTTAAAATTACAACTGATCCTCCAGGAATCTCACCATAAATGAAAGTTTAGAGAGGATGACTCAGCCCAGATCTATCCACTTGACACCCAAGATGGTGAGGAGGCCTAGTTCCACCTAGAGATTGTATGGCGTCACGGGATCATGACACATCACTATCCAGAGACGACCACCGATGAACATATACAAGACAAAGTTGAATCGTAAGATTGCGATGCGCCTACCTCAAATGCAACAATGAAGGCCCATGACAAGCTACAAACTTAGACCTGAAGATCATAGAGCCTCAGCCTCGATGATAAGACTGATTTGAAGATGGTGGGTTTGTTACGATCCTAATTGAGTCGGGTCCTAGTCAATTGAGTTGAGTCCTTAGAATGGGCCTAGTCAATTGAGTTGAGTCCTTAGAATGGGCCTTGTTGGCCAACCTAGACCTGATATTAGGTCAGCTAGAAGAAGATTTGAGTCTATTATAATAAATTAGCTTAAATCCTGGTAGGGTTAGGATTTAGCTAAATTGGAGACTGATTATGAGTCAAGGTTGGGTAGTTAGGACTCTAGTTAATTAAGTCCTAATCTTAATAGGAGGTGCACATATAAACCCTAGCTACCCGCCCTCTAATATTGCTAAAGGGGTCGACTAGGATTAGGGTTAGAAGTGCAGAAGGATTATGAGTTGTTAGCCATCGGCCATTCCTAGTTAAGGCCGGCTAGGAGTTGTTTAGGAGTTAGAGATTGGAGTTGCTAGGAGTATGATTCTTTGAGTAGGAATCATATTAGGAATTAGGGTTTGGAAACCCTATAAATAACCATGTATTCAGTCACTTTTCATCATCAACAGATTAATATTATTTTCAACCTTTGTGCAAAAACCAAGGAGGGAGGAACCCCTATAGAGTTTCAAAGAGGCCGATCCCCTATAGAGATCACCCCAAGCATAGAATCCACAAGGGTTCTAATAAGCTTTTCGGTAACCTCCGATGATCTTCTGACTAGTCTCTTGGTCTTCTTCCGATGAACTCTCAATGCCTTCTTGGCAAGCTCCCGATCACCTTCGGCGATCTCTCAACGAACTCCTGGTAAGCCTCCAAGACCTTTGGCGAGCTTCTGGCGAGTTCCCACTGCATCATTAGAACCTCGGCCCGATGCCCGGACTTGATTCTGGCCTAGCATCTGATTATAATTTTCTTTCTTTATCATAGTTAATCCTACATCAATCATCTCTAATACATTTTTTAGATCAACAAACCATCAATTGATTTCATCATCAAAATTCGAGATTAAAAAATCTCCCCCTTTTTGATGATGATAATCAATTGATGATGAGAGTTAATTTATACTCACCCTAAATCCATGCCATAATCTAAATAAGGAAAACTTAAATTCAAGAGAACCAAACACTCTTGAATTCAAGTATTATAACATTAATTTATCAAATTCAGAAATGATATATCATAAATTTCAAAAATTATCAACCATCAAATCATCAATGATGCATGATATAACATTAATTTCAAAAATCATCAACCATCAAATGATTAATGATACCTGATATAATATTAATTTCAAAAATCATCAACCATCAAATGATATGACATTAATTTCAAAGATTTTACTTTAAATCCTCAATCATCAAATCTTCAAGGATATTCCAAGTATACAAATTCATGCATTGGTCATACAATTAATTTAAAATTTTCTTCTTAAGTCATCAAATATTTTTTCCTCTTTATTTAATAATAAAAGAGAGGAATGCCTATTTTACCATTTTTTTTACATATGTCATCAATATATCATTTCTCCCCCTTTGTCATCAACAAAAAGGTGAAATATTGAGCAAGTAATTTCAAGACATATAATATCATCATCTATCAAATTTTTTCTCATTTGTAAAATATTGATTATACATCTAGAAATTTAGTGCATCATCTCCTTCTTAGGAAAATAGGATAAGAGACATAATTTTTTCATGAAATTTTTTCTTCCCCTTTCTAAATAAAATAGAAGAAGAAACGATGGAGGGGTGTGAAAATAAAGATCACATCACAACGAAAATCTTCTAATCTTAACCTTATAAACGTAAATTCTGAAAACATAATTTCAAAGATGAACTCAAAAATCCAAGAAATCCAAGATCCACTTATGCATTCATCTTAGATAACTTTCAAGTAATTCAAAAAATATAAAAAATAGTAAATTATGTATTTGAAGACAATCTCATGTAAATTTTGATAAGATTAATTTGTAAAGGTCAAGAAATCTAAAAGAAAATATGAGAGTAAATCAAGCTCAAATTATAAATCATGCATTTTGCATTCATTTAGAAAATTTAAGGAAAATTTAAAATTAAAAATTTTTTTCTAAGCAAATTGTTTCTCATTCATATCCAATTTTCTTATAATCATATTGATAATTTTATCTCCCTCTTTGGTCATTGTCAAAAACGAATATGATAGTATAATTTTTCTTTTTATATCGATTTCCTAATTATGACCATAAGTACAAAAAGATCATGTCATTAAGGATGAAAAATCAAATTGTAAGTACCAAAATACATGATTTCTTTTAAGAATTATTTTTCCCCTTTTTTTAATTAAATAATCTTAATTCATCCAAGATAAATCTTAAGACACCCGATTCATTAAGATAAATATATTTAATAAAATAAAAAAAATGATCTTGATAAAAATCTCAATCATAAATCTCCTTTTTTATTAAAAAGAGAAAATCATATAGATTTAAATATGATTTTCATAAAAGATAAGTCAAGTCAAGAAATCAAGGGAATATTTATGATAAAATAAATCTCATTTAATTTTTAACTTATCACAAATTTAAGAAATATTAATATTGGTGATAAGTTATACTAAGAATGAAGTCATAAATAATCATGTCACGAAGGATATCAAATCATGAATACTAAGTGATATAACTTATTTTGACGAATCTCTTCTTAGATAATAATCAGAATTCTTAAGAGATCAAATAATAAGAAGGGCCTTCATTTATCAAGTTATAAAAATTAATATTTTGTAAAATAAGATATGGAAATAAAGGATCTTAATTTATATATAAGTGATTTCAAATCATCAAAATCATTATTTATAAAAAGATTCATGTTATGGTTCAAAAAGATAAACTTGTGATTCATTTATAAAATTCTCTTTAATAAAGGGAAGAATCTTAGTAAATGATCTTGGTTTATATCAAGATATCAAATTATAATTTTTAAGATTTTAAGGTCATGATTTGGACAATAACCCTTTTAAGTTTAAATCATCAAATTATTTTTGTAGTTTTAGAGATTCAATAATAATTGTATCATTTTTGCTCTTGTTGAAGGGTTGACAGGATAAAAATATTTTCAAGAAGAATTATCCTCATTTTTAATTGTTTCATGTGATTTGTTTCAAGAATATTTTTTAAATTAATAAATTATCATTTAAGACCAAAAACCAAATTTCATTCTAGAAGAAATCATCAAGGTCATTACTATAACACATCAAAATAATTGAACATCTTTTAAAAAAAATTTAACCTATCTCAATTCTAATATTTAAATGAGTCTAACTCTTTACACATAATGCAAGGAGTTGACAAACTCATTTCTAAATTTTTATTTATTTATATACTCAAATTCAAAAATAATCTATCATTCAATTATACAACATTCTTTATGTCAACATATAACCCATTTAACATTTCAATCATTCACGATAATAATTTTTAATCTATCATCAAAATCCATTTTTTTATAAATTTCAACTTAGATAATTTTGCATTAAAAATAACTAAACTTTTTTTGTTCTAATTTTAGCATTCTCTAGCTATGCAAAAGTCATGCACCACTGAGAGCAATCAAGATTAATTATAACAATGAATATTCATTATCAATAATTTTATTTCCAATAATTTTTTTGTTATTACTTAGGCTAGTGAGCTTGAAAGAGTATTATATCTCAAGTCATGTACCTTGAGTATCCACTTTCAAAATATTATTTAGTGCTCTAGCCTTGTTAGGAGACAACTCTACAAGACAGGGGATTTTGGTTTAGGTACTAATTTGAGTTTGGGTCCCTCATGAAAGGTTCTTCCTATTTCCTCTAATGGCTTAAGGTTGTTTTTGGTACCTTTAGGAATCTAAATTAATTTATGTAGACTATATTTTCTAAATGAACACTTATAGACAAAGTGTCTACATCTACCATAAAAATTACATCTATTTTCGGGCAAAGAGTATAATGTGGATTTCTAATAAAGGTAGTTGGCTAAGTATTACTCATTATGCCAATACCTTCCTTCCTATGAACATGACCCTTATTTGTATGGATCATATTTAGGGATTTATTCCATATTTTAAATTTTTCTAAAGTTTATTTTAACATGATAATATCCTTTTTAACTACTTCTAATGTTTCACATTTAGAGCAAGAATTGTGTGATGGTGATGCATCATACATTTCTTCAAGTTTACTAACTAATGATATATGCTCTTTCTTAAGTAGTTTATAGGATTTGCGAATTATTCTAAATTCATCATAAAGCTCATAAAAGATATTTGATAATTCATCAAACGTAATTGAGACATTGGAGGAATCACTTACCTCATTATTGATGGCCTTAAGCGCAAGATTCTCTACGTCTTCTTGATTGTGCTCTTCATTTTTAGAGTGTCTTAGCTTCTTGCATTGATAGCAAGGAGTTTTATCCATTTTAAGTTTTTTGTTCACATTCATTAAATTGTTTGGTTCTTTTGTCAAGAGTTCAAGTTCAAAGTTCTTATCACTCAAGGAGTTATATGTCATTCTCAGTTCATATTCCTTTATATTCTTTAGAAGGTCATGTTCTTCTATTCTTAGTTCACAATTGTTCCTATTCTTCAAGTTCATTTTTATGGATTATTTTATTTAATAGTTCATTTAATTTAGTTATACTTTCATATGTGATTTTTAATATATGTCATATATCAAAAGCTGAATCACAAGAATAAACTCGTTTTTATTTAAAGCACAGAACAAAGCATTCATAGTTTTGACATTTAAAGAAAATATTTATTTTTTATAATCATTCCAATTATTTATTAGATTATATGACTTTTGAAACCGTTTTCAATAATACACCATAAATCATAATCTATCAAAATCAAGAAAATACATATTCAAATTTTTCAAAAGGTGTAGTTCGTCCTGTTGAACATATGAGGATTTATGATGCATTAACCCTCATTAATGCCATAATAAACCATTTACTCACTTGGGTGTTAATCCAATGAGTACAACGTATCTCTGATATGAATTGTTAAGATCAATTAGCATCAACAAGGTGGGTGGTGAGTTAGTACAAGTATAAAAATACTTGATTTGAAAAACTTACTTGAAGTAAAGAAGAAAATCAGAAGTATTTTTTAGACTTCGTTAAAAGTAAGTAAACAATTTAAAAGAAAGTCAAAAGATGATGCACGTGCCTTTCTTCAAACTAATTAAGAATAATTAAATATAATAAATAAGACAAGAGTAGAGAGCTCATAAATTTTTAGTGGTTTGGCCATAACTTAGCCTATATCTACTTCCCGAGTCCTCTTCCTCCAAGTTCGTCGGTGTCTACTACCAATCTTCTTCGGGTGAAGACCAAACATTTATACTTCCTACTCTCCTTTTCACAGGCATAGGAGAGGAACCTTATAAACTTTACACTTACAACTCATAAGGGACACTTTTACAATGATTACAACTCTTTCTTTCACTCTCGTGCCTATTTTCTTTTTCTTGCACAATTTTAGCACATAATTTTTCACAGAATTTCTAGCCCAATTGTTGTTCTAAATGTAAGAATACTTAATATAAACTAATTAGTTGATCATGAATCTACCAAAGACCCTATTGTTATTCATGAAGGACTGATAACATGACCTAAATCTAAAAGAATGAAAGAAGCAATAACTTGTTCATTGGAAGGGATTTTGAAGGAACAAATTGGTCGAGATTTGATCAAAGTTCTATATATGCAAGAAGAGCCAAAAAAGGTTAACATGATTCAGATAAGTCCATACTATGAAGAGAAAGTTCAACCTTCAGGGAATTATGAAATTTAATCCATTTTTTGAAGAATAAAGGTCATTTAGCTATGGGGACCATATTTGGAATTGTAGGCAATTCTATTTTAGATTTTTCAAGGTAAAATTCATGAATGATCTATATTCATGAATTGGAAATATGAATGTATTTAATTAGTTCATTCTCTTTGTACTTTGCCTTGCTCTATATAAACAAGATTAGCTTTTTTTATAAAGAACAACTTAGAGAAATATAAATCATCTTCTAACACCGATGAGTGTTTGTTTTTATGTTCTTGCATAAACTTTGGAACTTACTAAGATTTTCTGCTTGTAACATTTAAAAAATCCTAAATCTTTGCTTTCCCTTTTTAACTTATCAAACTTTTTAGTTTGTGCATTTAGGGGAATCAAAGTGATGTTCTAATCTTTTATCATTTTTCTCTTTGATAAAGTGATTAAAATAGTTCCTCTTACTTCAATCTTGAATGATCCATTTTGTTTCAATTCATTAGAGGGTGTCAATTTGCATTCCATATAACTCTTTAGCTATTTGGGTGTATGGTTGCTAAGTTAATGATTTCCACTAAGATTTGGGGTATTTATAAACACAAATTAGATTAAAAAATTAGAGCAAAAAATTTAAAAGTATCTAGAAAATCTAGGTATAAGTAGTACAACCACTAGCGTTGGTGGTACTGATGCCGAAAGTTGCCTAGCAAATAGGGCGATAATGGTACAACCACCGACCTGGGTGGTACAACCGTTGTCCACCGATGGTGCAACCATCGGGAATCCCAGAAAAGTGTTTCCTCCACTTTTCCAATTTTAACTTGTACCTTCAATTGACCCCTTTCCAGGTCAACTAATTGAGCTCAACTCGAGCTCAATCCGAACCTAAGTGTGGACCCGGTTTGCCTCACTTAAGTTATTTAGATTCCTTCCAAATCTAACTCAAGTAGGACTTAAATATAACCGATGCTAACTACGATTAATTAATTATAATCATTGTGACTATCAAGTCCAATAAGACCATCTTAACTCCCGATAAGCTTTTCGACAACCTCTGATGATCTTTCGGCGAGTCTCTTGGTCTTCTTCCGGCGAACTCCCAACACTTTTCTGGCAAGCTCTTGATCACCTTTGGTGAGCTCTCGGTGAACTCTCGGCAAGCATCCGATACCTTAAGTGAGTTTCTAGTGAGTCCCTCGGTGAGTTCTCACTACAACGTCAAAACCCTATCCCGATACACAGACTTGACTCTGCCCCAACATCTGATTGTAATTTTTCTTCTTTATCATAGTTAATCCTATATCAATTATCTCTAATAGACATGTTATATCAATAAAATATAATTTATTTCATCATCAAAATTTGAGATTCAACAAGAAGAAGAAGAGAGGGGGTGATACGAAGATCCAAAAATTTAGTATCCAAAAAGATTGAATATCGAGTAAGGGAGATACATTCAAAAATATTCATCAAGATCTATGAATCAAAACAATCTTTGAGAAAGGATAAAAATATCTCATCACAAAAAGAACTTCAAATCTTATTCTTGTAAATGTTAATTTCAAAGAGAATCATTTCAGAAGAGAGCTAAAAAATCAAGAAATCCAAGAAGAATTAAGAGCTACTCATGCATTTAAATTCATGTTATGTAAATTTCAAGCAAAAGTAGCAAATCAAGAAATCTGAAAAACAACAAATCATGCATTTGGATGTTTTAACGCTCTTAACTCTCTTCTAATTAAGTCAATTGTTCATTTAATGACTTTGTGAAAATATCAGCTAATTGATGCTTTGTATCAATAAATTCCAAAGATATATCATGATTATTCACATGATCTCTAATAAAATGATGTCTTATGTCAATATGTTTAGTACTTGAGTGTTAAATTAGCTTTTTAGTAAACATATTGCACTAGTATTATCACATTAATAGAAATATCTTTCAAGTGAATTCTATAATCCTCTAAGGTGTTTTTCATCCAAATGACTTGTGTACTACATGCACCAACTACTATGCACTCAGCTTCGACTGTAGATAATGTAATCAAATTTTATTTTTTAGAAGATCAGAAAATAAGAGCATGTCTTAAGAATTGGTATATTCTTATTGTACTCCTTTTATCTATTCTACAACATCTAAAATTGACATTCACATAAACAAGTAAATCAAAGTTATTAGACATAGGATACCATAATTCTAAATTAGGAGTTCATTTTAAATATCTAAAAATTTGTTTAACTGTCTAAAAATGAGAATGTCTAGGATTGGATTGAAAACTTGCAGATAATCCAACACTAAACATGATGTCCGGTCTAGTAGTAATTAAATATAATAAACTGCCTATCACTACTTTATATATTTTTTGATCAAAATTTTCACCTTTATTATCCAAGTTTAATTTTGTAGAAGTACTCATGGGTGTGTTTATGGTCATAGCATTATCCATACCAAAATATTATAATAAATCTAAGGCATACTTGATTTGACTAATAAAGATATCATCATTTAATTGTTATATTTGTAATCCTAAGGAAAAAATTAATTCACCGATGAGGCTCATTTCAAATTCGTGACTCATACTCTAGGCAAAAGATTCACATAAAGATTTATTTGTTGAACTAAAAATAATATCATGAATATAAATTTGAATAACATGAAAATTATTTTTAAAATGCTTAAAAAAATAATATGGTATCAACCTTGCCTTTCAAAAAATTGTTTAAAATAAGGAAAGAGCTAAGTCTTTCATGCTAAGCCATAGTGTTTCAACCTATAAGGAGTCTTAGATAATTTAAAAACATGATTAAAAAAAAGACCATTTTTAAAACTGGAGGGTTGTTTAACATAAACTTCTTCGAAAATAAAACTATTAAGAAAAGTATTTTTGACATCCATTTGAAATAACTTAAAATTCTTAAAAGAAGTAAAAATAAGAAGCATCTTTATGTCTTTAAGTCTAGCCATAGGAACGAAGGTCTCTTCATAATTGATCTTTTCTTCTTAGTTCAAACCCTTGGCCACAAATCTAATTTTATTTCTAACCACAATATCGTTTTCATCTTGCTTGTTTCTAAAGACTCATTTAGTATCAAAAATAGTCACTAGGTGTAGAAGCAAGCTCTCACATCTCATTTCTCTCAAATTGGTTCAACTCTTCATGCATTAAAGTAACCCAAGAATCATCTTTAAGGACTTCACAATGGTTCAATTTAAGATAAAACTATGGTGTTAGCACAAAATTTTTTAAAAGAAGAACGAGTTTTAATGAGTTTTACATACTTTCATTCCTTGGGTAAAGATTTGGATGTAGATTCATCTAAGTTTCTTAGGAGGATTTTCATTCAAATTTAAAGTACCAAAATCAAAATCGTCATCAAAATTAATTTTTTAAATTCAAAAATCTTATTAAAAATGACATGAATAGATTCTTCAATGATTAATATTCTTTTATTAAAAACACGATAAGTTTGAAGTAGAAGAATAACTAAGAAAAATTTCTTCATCGGATTTTACATCAAATTTTTCTAAGGCATCAAATGAAGCATTTACAACCAAAAATCTTAAAATATAAAATATTAGATTTTTTACTATTCCACACTTCATAAGTTTTAGAGAGTAATGGTCTTAAAAGAACCCTATTCATAACATAGCATGTCATGTTAACGGCTTCGGCCTGAAAATATTTAGGTAGGCTATATTCGTTTAACATGATTCTAGCCATTTCTTGTAAGCTCTTATTTTTGTCTTTCCACTACTCCATTTTATTGTAGATTTCTAGGAGTAGATAAATTGTGGTTAAGCCCATTTGACTCATAAAAAATTTAAAAATCATTATTTTGAAACTCACCACCATGATCACTATGTATTCGTGAAATCATAAAGCCTTTTTTATTTTGAATAATTTTATAAAATTTTAAAAAATATTTAAAAGATTCACTTTTGTACGCCAAGAAGTAAGTCTAAGTATATCTACTATAATCGTCTACAATGACAAATATGTATTTACTACCTCCTAAGCTTATAGTATCAATTAGTCCAAATAAATCTGTATAGATCAATTATAGTGGCCTAGAGTTACTTATTTGATTTTTTGACTTAAAGCTATTTTTTATTTGATTTCCTATTAGCAAGCATCACAAACTTTATCTTTGATGAACTTAATGCTAGGTAATTCTCTTACTAAATCTTTAGTTGAGATTTGATTTAGTAGTTTCATACTAGCGTGACCTAGTCTCCTATGCTGAACTTAAGCATCATCATTCAAAGTCGAAAATTACATTTCATCATAAAAATTTTCAATGTCAATAATATACATATTTTATTTCTTAAGGTAATCATAGATTTATTTTTGTGTGGTATTTCAATTACACAAGCATTAGATTCAAATTTAATAATATATTCTTTATTACATAATTAGCTAATGCTTAGTAGTTTATATTTCAAACTGTCAACTAATAACACATCTTCAATCAAAATGTTTGATTTGTTACCTTTAGTTCCTTTCCTAATAATTTTTCTCTTGTTGTTGTCTCTGAAGGTGACAACTCCTTCATTTAGGCTAGTAAGCTTAAAAAAAAAAGTTGGATCTCTGGCCATGTGCCTTGAGCATCCATTATTATGGTATCATATTTTGCTCCTAGCCTTTGTTTGGAGACAAACCTACAAGAAAGATTGTTTTGATTTAGGAAAACATTTGATTTTGGGTCTCTCATGAAAAGCTTTACCAAATTTAACTAAGGGCATTGTATTGTTTATGGTTCCTTTAAGAACCCAAATCAACTTATGTGGACTGTACTTTCTAAATGAGCACTTATAGGCAAAATGTCCTAGTTGATCACAAAAATTGCATTGATGTTTAGGTGAAGAGTATAATGTAAGTCCTCTAATGAAGATAGTTGGCTTTTGTTGAGAATTACCTACAAAGCCAATACCTTTTTTTTTTATGAACATGACCCTTATTTGTAAGGATTATATTTAAAGATTTATTTCTTATTTCAAATTTTTATAAAGTTTGTTGCAATATGATATTTTCTTTTCTAAGTTCTTCTAGTGTTTCACATTTAGGACAAGAATTGTTTGATGTTGATACTTCATGTATTTTTTCAAGTTTACTAACTACTGATGCATGTTCCTTCTTAAGTGTTTTATAGGTTTTGATAATTTTTTTAAATTCATCAAAAAGTTTACAAAATTATTTAATAATTCATCAAACGTAGATGAGACATCAGCGGATTCACATACCTCATGATGGATGGCCATCAGAGCATAGTTGACAACCTCTTCTTTGATGTTGTCTTCTTCATCTTGAATCATCCCATATTGCTAAGAAGACCTTATTCTTATTTGGCACCTTTTTCTTCAACTATGGGCATTCACTTTTGAAATGCCCTAGCTTCTTACATTCAAAACATATTATATTGTCCTTATTTAATTTATTTTTATTTTTATAATTTTTATTTTTTTATAAATTTTTTGAGTTTTCTTGTTAATAGTGCAAGATCATTGTCTTCGTCACTCGAGATTTTACTTGAGGAGTCATCTGCTGTACTTAGTGCCAAATCCTTTATGGTTTTTGGAAGATATTCATCTTTAGTTCTCAAGGCAATATCCTTCCTGTTCTTTAGAAGGTATTCTTCAAGTTCATCATGAGCTTTATAGCTCATTTTATAAGTCATCAGAGATCCAATAAGTTCTTTAAGTGAAAATTATTTAGGTCTTTTACTTCTTGAATTGTCGTTACTTTAAGATCCCAACTTTTTGAAAGGGATCTTAATATCTTGTTAATAAGTTCAAAGTTAGAAAAATTTTTACCAAGTACTTTTAGACTACTGATGATATCTGTAAATCATGTATACATGTCTATAATAGTCTCACTTGGTTTCATACCAAATAACTCATAGTTATGCACTAAAAGATTAATTTTAGACTCTTTGACTCAACTAGTGCCTTCGTGTGTGATTTTTTATGCTAAATTTTGTGTGCAGTTTCATATATGGAAACTCGATTAAATTTATTTTTATTAAGAGCACAAAGTAAAGTGGTCATCGCTTTAGCATTCAAAGAGAAAGTTTTTTTTTTTCCAAAGCATTCCATTCGTTCATTAGTTTAGAAGACTTTTCAAAACCATTTTCAATAATGTGCCATAAATCAAAATTCATAGAAATAAAAAAGATACACATTCTAGTTTTCTAATAAGTATAATCTGTCCCATTGAACATGGGAGAACGTGTGATAGAATGTCCCTCGTTGATACCAAAACGAAGTCATTTTCTCACTTAGGTGCTAATCCAATTGAGTATAACCTTGCTCTAATAACAATTGTTATGATTAAGTTGGCACTAGGGGGGAGGGGTTTGAATTAGTGCAAGTGCTGAAATCTCGGTTTAAAAAATTTTGTTTGAAGTCAAATTGAAATTAAAAGTTTTTCTTAGAAGTAGCTAAAAGCAAATAAGTTGAAGAGTGATGTGTAAAGACAAAAACAGAAAGATGATACTCGTTCCTTTCTTTGAACTAATTAAGAACAATTTAATTCAAATGAAATATAAGAGGCAAGAGTAGAGTAGAGATGCTTACATATTTTATAGTGGTTCGGCCAAAACTTGACCTACGTCCACTTTTCGGAGTCCTCCTTCGTCGAGGCCCACCGCAGTCCACTAAAGATTTTCTTCCACGTGTGAAGACTAAACCCCTTACACTTCTCTCCTTTTCATAGGTTCAAGAGCGGAACCTTAAAAGATTTTTATCTCTTCCCATAGACTCACTTAACACTTGAAATACTCAAGAAAATCTCTCAAATTTTATAACCTTTTCATAGAATTTTCACCTCTTTTCATGTACTTTCTCGCTCTATAATACAAGAATACTTAGGTACTTATATACCTTAATTGGCTTTACAAATTAGAACTAAAATTCAAACCATTTTCGTAAAATCGGGGTATGGGCAGTATTATCGCCGGCACCAATGGTACTACCACCGAAAGTGCCCCGGAAATAGGGTCGACAATGGTGCTACCATCGCTTGGGTGGTACCACCACTGCCCAATAGCGATACTACTACCGGACAATCCAAGAACAATACTTCCTATATTGTTTAATACATGAAGTGTACACTTGTTAACTCCTTTCTAGATCAACGAAATGAGCTCCCCTGAGCTCAAACCCAACCTGAAGTGTACTCGATTGTCTCATATTGAGTTAATTTAGATTTATCTAAATATAACTCAATTAGGACCTAAAGATACTAATTACGACTCACTTACACAATTATAACTATTTATGACCGATATATCAAATGACCTTTCTAACTCCCGACGAGCTTCCCAGCATCTTCCAGCAAACTTTTGGTAAGTTTCTCGATTATCTTCTGGCGAACTCATGGCGTGCTCCCTATAAGCTAGCCGATCACCTTCAATAAACTCCCGGCAAGCTCCCACTATATCGTCCGAACCTTGGCCCGATGCCCGAAGTTGACTCTTGCCCAACATTTGATTGTAATTCTTTCTTACCATCGTAGTTAATCTTACATCACTTTTTTTAGTACAAGTTTGATCATAAAACTTATCAATTGATTTCATCTTCAAAATCTGAGATTCAAAAAGATACTCTGTGCCTCAGCGATAGGGTCTATCATGTATGCTATGCTATATACCAAGCCTGATATAGTGCATGCTCTCAGTGTCACGAGTAGGTATCAAGCAGATCTAGGTTTGGAATAAATACTGGAAGGTAGTAAAGTGTATCATTAAGTACTTGAAAAGGACTAAGGATCTTTTACTAGTATATGAAGGAGGTAGCTTCCAGGTTAAGGGCTACATGAACTCGAGTTTCTAATTCGACATTGATAATAGCAAGTCGAACTCTAGGTATATCTTCACCCTAAACGGAGAGTAATAAGTTGAAAGAGTTCCAAATAAGATACTAATGCTGACTCGACCATAGAGGCGGAATAGATTACTACAGTAGAGGCAGCAAAGGAAGGGGTGTGGATGAAGAAGTTTATTAGAGATTTGGGATTCGTACCGAGCATCGTAGAGCCGATTCTCAAATATAGTGACACAAATGAGATGATAGCTCTAGCAAGAGAACCCAAGTCTCATTATGTTAGAACTCTAGAGTTTTATCGTAGAGGAAGAGGGGATAGATGACTACTTCGAGGGGATCAACCTCCTTGATTTCTATAGGGGATCGACCCTCCTAGGGTTTTGCCTATTGACTAAAACTCATATTTCTTCATTCATTAATTTATGAAAGAGTTTACAACATTATTTATAAAGCTTTGCCAAGTATCCCTTTAGGCTTGGACTTAGTCCCATTATACTTGAGCTCTTAACTAAGTGATAGACTCTTAACTGAAAATAATAACTGACTTAATTGGGCTCATCCGACCATAACTGATTCCGACTGAACAGACTTAAATTAATTATAAATAGATGGACCCGACTTAGCTAGGATCCTAATAGACCCGTCCATTTCAAATTAGCCTTGTCTTTAAGGCTAAGTAGTATCAGATTTTGGGAGGACTTTAATATCAATTGATAGGAACCTTATAGGATTTTATCGATGCTCTAATATCAATTGATAGAACCCTGTAGGTTCCTATCATAGATGGAGATAGAAAAGGGGAGATAAGCGATCACTTCGAGGGGATTGGGCCTCCTTGATCACTTCGAGGGGATCTACCTCCTTAATTGGCTCAATTGTCAAAAGCTACTCTTATTTACGATTGTCTATGTTGATCACCTTGAAGTCCTATCTATTAAAGCTTCTATTTCGGTAAATGTCCATAATGATTTTTCTTTCATGTACACTGGTAAATGATACGATTGCTATCATGATTTTTAATAAATTTTCTCACTAATTATATCTTATACTAATCTTGGGTTTGGTTCGACAAGTGCTCAAATATGCTCTGATACTCCTGTACTATGGAAGTCTAGCAGACTTTTGCGAGCTGTCCATTAATATTCTTATACTCTAATGGTCCGAAGCGAATCAGGAGCTCTCTCTTAAACTATTCCCATGAAGAGACTCCATGATAGGTATCGTATAAATTATAATACTAGATTGCATCACCTTTGAGTTGAATGGAAGCTATCTCCATCATGGATTCCTCCAGAGTCCTATGAAAATAAAAAAAACTTTCAACATGTGAAATCTAGCCGATTGGCTCTTCATCTTCCCATTTGGGAAACTCCTTGCGTGAGTATCTTGTGTCTTGCCCATGATCATACTTTTCAGATCGTCTTCCCTTAAGATTGAAACTTTCACTATGTTGAGTTTTATTAGGGCTCTCTAATCGACTTCTTCTGAATTCACGAAGGAGTTCTTTGAATCTATCTTCTATACAGGCCTCGGAGGCTTTAAACCTTGTGTCTAGTGTATTATCCATAGCCATCACATCAATAACATTATATTTAGTGATTAATATTGGTAGTTGCTGTAGAAGTATGACTGCAATAAAGGGAAGAAGAATGGCAGTAAAGCTAGTGCCTCGGCTACGATTGTAGAGCAAGAGAGGGGTAGTGGCAACGGTAGAGGAAGGCGTAGGGAGGAAGATGATGGCTGGTCAGCAAGGGGAGGAGATGGCAGCAGTTGGTGGCAGTGGTATTGGCTGTGGAGGAAGTAGGAGGCTATAGAGATGCGGCTAGGTGTGGACAGCGAGGGGAGGAAGGTGAGGAAGATGGCAGTTGGGATATAAGGTAGAGGCGGCACAACTAAGAGCAGCGGGCCGCAGATAGGTACTAAAGAGGAGGGAAGGAACAGAGGTGGTCAATGTGTGTTGCGACATTTGGAGCGACTAATAGCGCTGAAGTGGTTGAGGACAGCGACCATAATCGCGTGTGGTAGCAGCAACAAGGCAACAACTGAGAGTCGCAGCAATGGCAGGCAGTGGTGATGCTGCTATGCGGGAGTGGGTTGCAGTCGTAGATCTCAGATGGAGTCGAGAAAGAAGAAGTAATGGTGGCGAGGATGGCAGCGGCAGGTAGTTACTATGGCAGGGAAGGCAACAACATGGCTGGGCAGCGATGGGGCAGCGGAGGAAGAAGGTGGCTGGTAGAGACGCGGCTGCGTGGATGTGTAGAGGAGGGTGTGGCTAGGAGGCAGCTATGGCGAGGGGTCGATGGATGTGTACAGGTAGAGTAGCGGTTGAGGAGGGTGTGGCTAGGAGGATGCAGCTATGCCTATGGTTAAGGAGGAGAGAGAGAGATGGTGGCCGGCGATTGAGAAGAGGGGATGAAGAGGGTTGGTCGGCAGTAGAGGCGGCTAGGAAGATAAGGAGGTTGCAGTAGTGGGTTGCAGCAGCTATAGTGGGAGATGGTAAGGATGGCCGACAACGATAAAGAGGACAGCTGTGACAAGCGGGCTATGTGCTACAATCAGAGGGAGGAAGGCACGACTACTGTAGACGAGGGAGGAATATAGGTGGCCGGCGATAGTCCTTTGGGCAGGATGATCCTGCCAGCTTCAATCTTCTTCTTCTTCTTCTTCTTTTTGATGATTGTTGATGATAGCTACAGCAAGGTGACTATGATAGTGAGGGATGAAATGGCAGTAGCAAGAGAGCAATGACAGCGATGATGGTGAAGATGATAAGGGAAGTGACTGCAGAATCACAGTAGAAACACTGAGGATCACTGCTATGATACCAATCGATAGAACCCTAGAGTTTTATCATAGAGGAAGAGAGGATAGATGACCACTTCGAGGGGATTAAGCCTCATTAATCACTTTGAGGGGATCGGCCTCCTTGATATCTATAGGGGTCGACCCTCCTATGATTTTTTACCTATTGGCTAAAACTCATACTTCTTCATTCATTGATTTATAAAAGTATTTACAACATTATTTATATGGCTCTGCCAAGAGTCCCTCTAGGCTTAGACTAAGAGTCCTAGTAAACTTGAACTCTTAACTAAGTGATAGACTCTTACTTGAAAATAATAACTGACTCGATTGGGCTCACTCATCCCATAATTGACTCCGACTGAATAGACTTGAATGAATAGATGGCCTCGACTTAGCTAGGGTCTTAACATATTAGAAACATTCTGAGGAGGTTCCAACTGATTAGAGAGATCATAGTCCGTAAAGATATAGTAATAGAAAGAGTTCTATCTGAAGATAACATTGCAGATCCACTCATAAAGCCGCTGGCTCAGATTATCTTTAAGCGTCAGAGGGGTCTGATGGGGATCAGACATGTAGGTGATTGACTTTAGGTCAAGTGAAATATTGCTGGTTACAGGTGCCCTATAAGCTAATCACGTGAGTGATGACACGTGTGACACACTGCATAGGTTTTTTTTTTATTATTTATTGGTATATTCTCACATTATATTATATATTGAATATATATAGTAATGTCTTTAGTTCTGTGCAATGAGAATCAGATTACAATAAGTTCACGATAATAAGACTGACTCACCTTTAAACATATATTTTAAAAAATCTCGATCATAGGTTACTCGAGAGGGACATCGAGATAATCAGATAAACTAATGTGCCGTATACCCATCAATATGATGGAGGTGGTTGGTCTCATAACTACTTGTGTGGAGACACTTAGGATACAGTATTGGAGAATAAGTTCATTGATTGATCCATTATGGAATACTATATAGTTAATAATACCTAACATCATATGGTGATTATGTAGTCCTAGTTGTATATTTGATCCTTAGACTTGAGACGCCAAGGATGTCTTATTTGAGTACTCCTTTTTTTGACATCAGACTAGGTTTGAAAATTTTCAAATCTGATACAGTTAGTTATCGAGATTGATAGCCAACCTTCTGAAGGCTAGTCAATAAAGGATCATCTGTTAGGATCAATTGGTACTAAGAGGGGTGGGGGTGTGGGTGGGGAGGTCAGGAGGGGCGGGGAGGGGAGGATGGGTGAATTAGTGTAAGCTAAAATTTTTCTTTTTAAAGCAAAAACTTTTCGAATAAGATAGAATAGGAAATTCAAAGCTTTTCATTTTTAATAAAACAAGTGAGTGATTAAAAGTAAGTTGTTAAGGAAGCTGAAAAGATAGAAGCATCAATTCAACAACATTCAAGCAATGCAATTATGAAACACTTACAATTTTATAGTGGTTCAGCACCAATGGCCTACGTCCACTTCCGAGTCCTCCTTCTTGAGGCACATCGGTATCCACTACCAATCTTCTTTAGGTGAAGATCAAACCCTTACACTTAAGCTTAAACAGGAGACTAGATTTACAACTCTAAGCTCTCTCCCTTACCCCTTTTCTTTTTCTTATAATTCTCACATAATATTTTCTCAGAATATAATCCCCCAAAACGTGTTGTTCTAAATATAAGAAAACTTAGGGTATTTATAGGCCCTAAATTAGCTTCAAAACTGAAGCCAAAATCTAATTGTATTTGAAAAATTGCACGGTTTACCGCACAGGTGGCTTACCCATCGTCACGTCCGATTCTCGTTATGCGGTGGTTCACCCGCCACCTAGGCAGTTTACCCATCGAAAGCTGCTACCTGCCACCCAGATTATGTGGTACTGGCGGTCCAACCACTGCTCACCGGTGGTTTACCCGTCGAATTTTTATAAAAGTGGTTCCCTCCACTTTTCAAATTCCAGCTTAACTTTTACGTTGACCAGCTCTTTAGTCAACTTATTGAGCTCAACCTAAGCTCAACCAAACCCAGTAGTGGATCCGGTTGCCTCATTATGTTGATTTGGATTCCTTCCAAATCCAACTCAATTGACTCAATGATTATAACACTTAATAACAAATTAAGCCTAATTAAGACCTAACTCTTGCATACTCCAACAACCTTTGGTAATCTTGCGGCAAGTCCTCTGGTCTTCTTTCCGGTGATCTCCTTTTGTGTTCCCAGCAAGCTTCCCAATTCCTTTGGCGAATCTCCTAGCAAACTTTCGGCAAGATCCCACCGCATCGTTCGAACTCGGCCCAATGCCTAGGCTTTATCTTGGCCCATCATCTGGTTATAACTTTATTGATCCTGCCATAGTTAGACCTGCACAATGGTAATTATGACTTAATTAAATATAATTATAATTACCAAAATATCCATTACAAGACTATTCTGACTCCTGGTAAGCTTTTCGGCTACCTTCGATAATCTTTCGGCGAGTCTCAGTCTTCTTTTGGTGAACTCCCTTCACCATTCTGGCAAACTCCTGGTACCCTTAGTGAGCTTTCGACACACTCCTGGCGAGTTCTCAAATGCATCGACTCGATGCATTGACTTAACCTTGGCCAACCCTGATTGTAATAATCCTTCTATCGTAGTTAATCCTGCATCAATCAACTCTAACAATCCTATTATATCAATAATCCATCAATTGATTCCATTATCAAAATTCAAGATTCAACAATCTCTCCCTTTTTGATGATGACAATCAATTGATGATAGGAGTTAATCCTAACCCCCCCTAAAACCATACTACTTAAATTTAAACGACGCACTCACTCTTAAATTCAAGCAATCAATTATTCGATGCAAATTTTAACACAAGTTTACATCAAGTCATCAAATCATGAATTGTAAAATATCTAAGTTATATTATCAAATGTTATCAATGAATATTTTTTAATATCATGTGTCATCAATATATATTTCTCCCCCTTTGTCATCAACAAAAAGGTGAAATATTAAAGCTAATAATTTTAAAAACACATGATGACATTACTCCCTCTTAGTATATGCACTAATATATAAGACTTAAATTCAAATAGTCACATCCTCTTGAATTCAAGTAAATCAAAGTAATAAGCATTTCAAGCATATAACCTTTCAAGTATAACAAAGATTTACTTTTTAAACTTTTCAACTTATCAAGCATTTTCAAGGATTACCATGAAGTTAAAAATATTTGAGAAATTTTCTTTAAATCATCAAGCATAGAAAATTTTCAAATCAATAAGCATAGAAAATTTTCAAGCCATAGAGTATAGAAGATTTTCAAGTCATTGAGCATACCTTTCTCAATAAATTTAATATATTTAAAAATTAATCTCTAGTCATTAACTATACCTTTTATAATTAATAAGGAGACAAACAAGGGAGGTGTTGTTGAATCGTTTCATCATGAGAAGAGCTCTTAATAAAATTTAAAAGCAATACTAAGATGAGCTCAAAAGTCCACGAGATTTAACGACTACTTATGTATTTAAAATATAATAAAAGTCATCTCTTGATATATAAAATCATCTCTTGTAAATTTCAAATATGGCACATCTTCATGCATTTTTTGAAAATGATAAGATACCAAATTATGGAGAAAGTTTTTAAAAATGTTATCACAAAAAGCTTACTCTCATGAAATCTAGATTAGCAATTTATATATTTTCATGATTTAGCATTTCTAGGTCTCAACCTCAATCTTGTAGATATATAAAATTCGAATATAAGCTCAACACATTTTTCTCATGCAAATTTCAAGAAAATATAATAAATAAATCTAGTAATTTCTTTCTTCTATTTTAGGAAGTGCAAGCTAGTAAATTTTTCAAGCTTGTAATTTTATAAGCTAACAAATTTTGCTCCCCCTTTGTCATTGTCAAAAAGAGGGGATGATTGTAATAGTGCAAAACTTTTCCTATTTCATGATTTTTCAATATCATCACATAAAATATATTATGAAAGATTAACATAGTGATGAGATATACAATTCATGAAGATAAATTATGAATATCAAGAGACAAATTTGTAAGAGAAACAATTAAAATAAAATCTCTTGATTCATCCATAAGAAATCTTAAGTTGTCAAGTTCATAATTTATATTAAAAATCTCCTTTTAAATAATACAAAAACACATAACAAAAGATTTTGATTCATAAAAGATTTTAAGTTATAATTCCAAGAAATCAAAATCATGATGTCATTTAATTTCAAAATCATCAAAATCACTGTCAAGAGATTCAAAATGTAATTAATAGACTTATTAGTCTCTTGAAATACTAGTGATTTCTTTTCTCTACTTTGTGTGAATAAGAATGTAGAATCAAGGTAGAGAAATGAAAAATATCATATCACAAAAATATTTAATTTTAAAGATGTAAATTTTATAGATGTGAATTTCAAAATTAAGTTCAAAACTTCAAGATATTCAAGGAGATTCAAAAGTTTAAGAGTTACTCATGCATTTAAAATCATCTCATGCAATTTGGATAAAAAGCATCGATAATTTCATAAGAAGGCATAATGGTAGATCAAGCTCAAATTGTAAATCAAGTATTTTGTATGCATTTAGAAAGTTCTAATTTTCTTCTAAGCACTTGTTCATTATTCAATATTTGCTTCTAATCATATTAAAAATTTTATCTCCTACTTTTATTATTATCAAGAGATAAATATGATTGCATAATTTCTTTTCATCCATGTTCAATTTATGTCAAAAAGTATAAGAGATATCATGTTATTAAAAATTTAAATATAAAAGACATGATTTCATTTAATAAGTTTTATTTCCTCTCTTTTTGTAAATATTACAAATGAGTCTTAAGGGATAATCTTAATTTATCTAAGATAAATCTTTTTAATAGAAAAGAAGAATGATCTTGATAAAAATTTTAATTATTATTGCTAAGATCATAAATCTCCTTTTAAAGAAAATCATAGAAATCAATAATATGATTCCCATAACATATAAGTCAAGTCAAGAAGTTAAGGAAATATTCATGATAATGCAAATCGCTTTTAATTTTTAACTTATCATAATATTAAGAAATACTAATTTTGGTGATAAGTTATACTATGAAGAAAGTCATAAGTAATCATGGCATAAAGAATATTATTATCAAATGCCAAGCACATGATTTATTTTGACACATTTCTTCCTAGATGAAATTTCAGAGCTTTTGAAATCTTAGGAGACAATATAAGAAGGATCTTGATTCTTATAGAAATATCAAGTTATAAATATTGAGAAGTCAAGATGATGATTAGGATGAAAGAAATCTTAGCAAATAAAAAGATCTCAAATTATAATTTTTAAGATTTCAAGATCATGATTTAAGTTATCAAATAATCAAAAGCAATATATCAATGAAGTTGGATAGATTCAAAAATATCCATTTTTTAAAATAAAATCATTTGAAAACATATCTAAAATCATCATAAAAAATCACTTTTCAAAAAATTTCAATAAAGTCATCATAGATTGTTTTCCAAAAGAAAATAGCTAGAAGTTTTCTAATGTATTTTTGTAGTTAAAGAGATTCAACAATAGTATCATTTTATCTCTTGTTGAAGGATTCATAGGATAGAAATATTCTTTTAAAAAGAATTATCCTTCTTTTAAAATTTATTTCAAGAATACAATGACATTTAAGATTAATTATTCTCCTTTTGATTGTTTCATTTGATTTCTTTCTCTCCCTTTTCTATATTGTTCTATGCTAAAATTATATCATTCAAATCAATCATAGCATTTCAATCAATGTAACATTTAAATCAATGATTCCATAGACTTTGTCAATATTTTAACCATTTAACAATAGTTTTTACGTTTAAACCAATTTTTCAATCATCATCAAAATCTTATTTATATAAATTTCAACATGAGTAATTTTTTATTAATAATAACTTGGATTCTTTTAGTTCTAGTGTTAGCATGCTCTAGCTATACATTATCAAGATTAATTATATAATGATGAACTATTTTCAATAAAAAGATTTGTTATAATAGAAACAAGAATAATTAAGCTTCAAACATCTTAATTCAAATAATTATGTTTGTTATATTACATAGACTAGTGAGCTTTGAAAGAGTATTGATCTAAAGTTATATATTTTGAGATTCAAAAATATTGTTCGGAGCTCCTAACTTTAATTTTGAAATAATCCTATAGGAAAAATATATTTGGTTTAGGTACCCATTTTATATTGGATCCTTCATAAAATTTTTTATCTTTCTTTTCTAACAGATTTTTATTGCATAGAGTTTTCTTTAGAACGCATACAAGATAATATGGTGTACATTTTCTAAAACGGTATTTGTTTGCCTTATATCCTAATTTACCACAAAAATTACACTTAACTCTTGGTGGCATATTCAATGAAGGTCCTCTTACAAATATGGTTGACTTTTGTTGAATATTTCCAATAAAGCCTATGCCATGTCCATTATTATTATGACCCTTATTGGCAAGAATCATATTTAGGGATTTATTCCCTATATCAAATTTCTCTAATATAGTTTTAAGCATACAATTCTCTACTTTAACATTATCTAACATATCGCATTTTGTACATGGTTTAGGTGAAGCTAAGGAGTGATGCATTTCATCAAGTCTTTTAACTATCAAATCATGATCAACTTTAAGCAGTTTAAAGGACTTGCTAAGTTTTCTAAACTCATTAAACAAATCATTAAACATGTTTGATAATTCTGAAAATAAAAAATCTAAAGACTCACTAACCTCATCTTCAAATGCCATTAAGGCATAGTTAGCCACCTCTTCTTTGGATTGGTCTTCATTATCGGAGGAACTTGAATCATCCCAAGTGGCAGAGAGTGTCTTCTTTTTGAGTGCCAGTTTCTTCTTCAGTTGAGGATATTTACTTTTAAAGTGTCTTAGTTTTTTGCATTCATAGCAAATAATATTGTCTTTCTTTGGTTTCTTTTTGTTTTTATAGTTTTTGTTCCTTTTTATAAATTTTTTAAATTTTCTTGACAGAAGTGAAATGTCATGATCTTCATCACTCGATGTTTCACTTGAGGAGTCATTCATTGTTTGAAGTGCTATATCCTTCCTATTCTTTGGAAGCGGTTCATTAAGCTCGTCATGAGCTTTACAGTTTAGTTTATAAGTTATAAGGGAGCCCATCAATTCTTCAAGAGGCAGGTTATTCAAATCTTTGGTCTCTTGAATAGCGATTACTTTAGAATCCCAATTTTTAGGCAAAAGTTATAAAATCTTACTCATAAGTTCAAAATTCGAAAAATATTTTTCAAGTGCTTTAAGTCACATTAACGACATCTGTGAAACGGGTGTACATGTCTCCAATAGACTCACTTGGTTTCATTCGAAATAACTCATAGTTATGAGCTAGAATATTTATCTTTGATTCTTTTACTCTACTAGTCCCCTCGTGTGTGATTTCTAGTGTGTACCAAATATCAAAAGTCGATTCGCAAATGAAAATATGATTAAACTCATTTTTATCAAGTGCACAAAATAAGGCATTCATAGCCTTTACATTTAGAGAAAAATTCTTCCTTTTCAAATCATTTAACTCATTTATTGGTTTAGAATATTTTTTAAATTCGTTCTTAACTATATTCCATAAATCGAAGTCCAAAGAGATGAGAAAAATACGCATCTGTGTTTTCCAATATGTGTAATACATCCTATTGAACATGGGTGGATGTGAAATAGAATGTCTCTTATTCATACCAAAATAAGTCATTTACTCAAGTGGGTGTTAAACCAAAGAGTACTTGTTAGGATCAATTGGCACTGAGAGGGGGGGGGGAATGGAGATTGGGGTGGGGTGAGGGGGTGAATTAGTACAAGCTAAAATTTTTCTTTTAAAAGCAAAAGCCTTTCGAATAAGATAGAATAGGAAATCTGAAGCTTTTTATTTTTAATAAAATAAGTGAGTGATTAAAAGTAAGTTCACAATAGCAGGGAGCCCATCACAGCATACAAATCCATCACCACTCACATGGCGACATGATCACCCCATCGGATAGCCCGTCGCCAACCACAAAAAGAGAGAAACCACCGCGGTACACCTACTGATCGTCGAATCACTGCTTTGTTCACTGACTTTGCTTACCCTTTAGAGTTTAGAGCAAGCCCCTTACCCATTGTTATAGCGTTCGTGCCTTCACCCGTAACTTCCTTCACTTCAATCCCTTGCCTTTAAAGAAGACTACAGGGAAGGCTTTTCAGCAATAATCTTTTTACATAAAGCGAAGTTCTGTTCCCAACTGCCCATTGATCTTGCACTCATGTATAATATGTTTTACTTAATCAATTACTAGCTGACAAGGAAAGCATGAATTAACTCCTATCAAATCGCATATAGATTAACATCTTATACTATAGATTGACATCCTATAAAAGCAGAATCAAGTGACAAAACTTATGGAATTCAAGGAAGTCAAAAAGATAATCACGTTTGAGAAAAAGAACTTATCGTCTTGTTTTCAAGGAGTTTAGTTAAGTTAGAAGCATCAATTCAACAATATCCAAGTAATGCAAGTATGAAACATTTACAATTTTATAGTGGTTCGGCGCCAACAGCCTATGTCCACTTCTGAGTCCTCCTTCTTGAGGCACACCGGCATCCACTACCAATCTTCTTTGGGTGAAGATCAAATCCTTACACTTGAGCTTACAAGAGAGACTAGATTTACAATTCTAACCTCTCTCCCTTACCCCTTTTCTTTTTCTTATAATTCTCACATAATATTTTTTCAGAATATAATCCCTTAAAAGTGTTATTCCGAATGTAAGAAAACTTGGGATATTTATAGGCCCCAAATTGACTTCAGAACCATAGCCAAAATCCAACAGCATCTGAAAAATCTGGGTATAGGCGGTTTATCCATTGAACTGGGTAGTTTATCCACCGTCAGTTGTTAGCCACCGCCTAGATTCTGGGTATAGGCGGTTCACCTGCCACTTGGGCGGTTTACCCAATGAAAGCTACGGCCCACTGCCCAGATTCTATGGTACGGGTAGTCCAACCGTCACTCACCGGTGGTTTACCCGTCGAAATTTTCGCAAAAGTGGTTCCCTCCACTTTTCAAATTTCGACTCGACTTTTACGTTGACTAGCTATTTGGTCAACTGGTTGAGCTCAACCTGAGCTCAACAAAAACCCAGTAGTGGATCTGGTTTCCTCATTGAGTTGATTTAGATTCATTCCAAATCCAACTCAATTAGGACTCTAAACCTAACTATAACTTAATGATTATAACACTTAATGACCAATTAAGCCTAATTAAGACCTAACTCCCATATACTCTGGCAACCTCTGGCAATCTTGTGGCAAGTTCTTTGGTCTTCTTTCCGGCGATCTCCCTTAGCGTTCCTAACGAGCTTCCCGATTCCTTCGATGAATCTCTTAGCGAACTTCCGACGAGATCCCACTGCATCGTATGAACTCGGTCTGATGCCTAGACTTTATATTGGCCCATCATCTGATTGTAACTTTATTAATCCTACTATAGTTAGACCTGCACGATGCTAATTATGACTTAATTAAATATAATCATAATTATCAAAATATCAATTATAAGACCATCCCAACTCCTAGTAAGTTTTTCGGCTATCCTCGATAATCTTCCGACGAGTCTTGATCTTCTTTTGGCGAACTCCCTTACGCTATCCTAGCAAACTCCTGAACCCTCGGTGAGCTTCCGACACACTCCTTGCGAGTTCTCAAACGCATCGACTCGATGCATGAACTTAACCTTAGCCAACCATAATTGTAATAATTAATTCTATCATAATTAATTCTGCATCAATCAACTCTAACAATCCTGTTAGATCAATAATTTATCAACTGATTTCATCATCAAAATGAAAGATTCAACATCATCCACTCTTAGTATCATGTGAGGAATATCCATGTATACTCTTATCAGATAAATCTCTGATCAGGTTGGTCAGGTTGAGAGAGAATTAGTTCTCCAAGAGAATCCAATTAGAGTGAGACTTAGACGGATTTCGTATGTGGCCTGATAGTACTATGCCCAATATATGGTCTTTGGGATATCAGATGGATAAGGGATTATAGATACATGATAACTGAGGATAGACATGTCCAATAGATAAAATCCCTTATATCATTTAGGAACTATGGTGAAATGGTCTAGTACATCTATAGTCGATGAGACGAGTGATTATTATGAGATAATAATTCACTAAATCAGAAAGAGTTCTAACATGTAGGACTCATGGCCAGCTCAGTATTGGGTCTAGAGGGTTACACACATATGGTATATGCTTTAGCAAATAAAGAATTAGATATAAGTTATCCAATTAGTCCTATTCTTATTAGATGAGACCCTATATTAAGGAGCTCCTTGCATGAGGCTCAATTAGAGGCCAAAGGAGATTATTGAATAAATATCCAATAATCAAAAGTTAGTGGGTAATTGGATGAAGATCAAATACCCACTAAGGTAGGATCCCTAAAGTTTTTTGTGGATCACTATAAATAGGAGGCATGGACGACCCTTATGTGAGAGGCTACACCTTTGGCTGCCCCCTTCTAATCTCCTTTCTCCTTTTGTGCAAGAGTTATGAGTTTTTGGGCTACGAATGGAGGAGTATCGTTGTAGCGATCCATCATGTGAATACCACTTGAGAGGATGTTTGACATCTTTCATCCTCTCTATTCAGATCTAGAAAAGCATAGATATATGATCTCCCTAGGTAAACAATGTCTCACATATCCTAGTTTTCATTTTTGTGGATTTCTCATACACCAATCTTTGCGCAATGATTTTGATCTATATAGGAAACTAGTTTTATTTTGATCTTCTGCTGCACATATGATGCTCCCACTAAGTTTCCCAGCATTGGCAATATGGGACACCATGTTGCTAGCTCATAAATAGTTCCACCGCCTAGTCTGGCGGTGCCACCACATGACCCATCATTGGGTCATTGAATGAGCCTCCCAATGGGCCCAAATCAATTCCAATTAAGACCCAATGGACCCTCAATTGGGTTAGCATAGTTATACCTAAAACTAACTTAATTAAGACTTAGACTATGATGATCATGACATAAATGATTACAAAGTGTAAATGTTGTACTGTCCAACATGTCATTGGTTCATTTGAACCCTTGGTGCATCATGCCCTCCTTCGGTATATTGCTCGATCCATCGGCATGTTGACTTCCATAACATTCGATCTTGACACAATGTCCGATTTTTCGGCCCGATGCCCGATCTCTGACTCCAGCCTAATGTATGATTTGATTGCTTCAATCGTTTTACCTTTTCATAATTAAAGAGAGTCCTGCATCACTTTTCTTGAAAACAGATTAGATCATAACTTCATCAATTAATTTCATCATCAAAATTCGAGATTCAACAATCTCCCCCTTTTTGATAATGAAGTTTTAACTAAACTAGCCCTATCTATATGTAATATTAAAATAAACTTGAATATATAAAATGATAATCTTCTAATCATAATATCTTTATATTCAAGTCATAACAATTTTAATGAAAGTGATGTGCATACAACATAAGCATCATCATGATAAAATCATAAGTATTATATACATAATATCAAATCATTAAATTTATTATAACATGCATAATTCTAATTTATCAAAACATTAAAGTACATCATAATATCAAGATTTAGTTAAGATTCCAAATCATCAAGCATAATTTCACATCATCATTACTTCTCCTCCTTTGTCATCAACAAAAAGAAGAGTTCAACTAGTTGGCTCATAATATTACTTCTTTTGAGATATGCAAGATCTCACTTCTTTTTCTTCCCTTTATCATTATCAAAACAAGAAAGATAATTAAATGATGCAATGATACAAAAATTTACATCAATATTATTACATGAAAGATCAAGTCATGAAAACCATGAATCATTTCGATAAATCTTTTTTTTTATAAATAGCAAGAAGAAGGAATCATAGGAAATGATCTTGATTCAAAAGAAAATTTTAAGTCATGAAAACCGAGAGAACAAGATAATGATAAAAAGTTATATATGAAAAGAGTTCATGCATTTGGTAGATTCAACATACCTAATTCACTTCTAATAAAATCAAATTGTTCCTCACTTAATGGTTTAATGAATATATCTGCTAGCTGATGTTTTATATCAACAAATTTCAAAGATATATCATGATTGCTTATATGGTCCTAATAAAATGATGTCTAATATCAATATGCTTGGTTCATGAATGTTGAATAAGATTTTTTAATAAACATATTGCACTCATGTCGTCACACTTTATAGGGATGTCTTTAAAACAAAGTCCATAATCTTCTAAAGTATTTTTCATCTATATTACTTATGCACAACATGCACCTACTGCAATATATTCAGTCTTGGTTATGGATAATGCGATAAAGTTTTACTTCTTGGAAGACTAAGAAACGAGTGCATAACCTAGAAACTAACAGGTTTCTTATATACTTTTTCTATCTATTCTACAATATCCAAAGTCGGCATCATAGGCAATCAAATCAAAATTTTTTGATTTCGGATACTATAATCCTAGATTTAAAATTTCTTTTAAATATCTAAATATTTTTTTAACTACCTTGTAATGAGATTGTTTAGGATTGAACTGAAATCTTACACATAGACCAATGCTAAACATAATATCTGGTCTAGTTGCAGTTAGATATAGCAAACTACATATCATTCCTCTATAGGTCTTTTGATCAAAATATTGTCCTTCATTATCTAAATTCAATTTTGTAGAGGTGCTTATAAGTGTGTTTATAACCTTAGCATTATACATATTAAATCATTTTAACAAATCTAAAGTATATTTAGTTTGACCTATAAAAATACTATCATTCAATTGCTTAATTTGTAGTCTTAAGAAAAATATTAATTCACCCATTAAACTCATTTCAAATTATTGGCTCATATTTTTGGCAAAAGACTCATATAAAGATTTATTTGTATAACCAAAACTAATATTATCAACATAGATTTGAATAATAAAAAAATTATTTTTAAAATATTTAATAAATAATATGGTACCGATCTTGCCTTTTAAGAATTTATTTTGAATAAGTAAAGAACTAACTCCCTTATACCAAGCTCTAGGGGCTTGCTTCAATCCATAGAGTCTTAGATAACTTAAAAAATGTGGTTCGAAAAAAGAACATTCTCAAATCCGGGTGGTTGTTCAATATAAACTTCTTCGATAAAATCATTAAGAAATACACTTTTAACATCCATTTGAAATAATTTGAATTTTTTAAAAGGAGCATCAATATGGCTTCCAATCTAGCCACATGAGTGAATGTTTATTTATAATCAATACTTTCTTCATGGTTGAAACTTTTACCCATTAATCTAGCCTTGTTTCGAATCACGATACGGGATTTATTTTGCTTATTTCTAAAGACCCATTTAGTGCTAATTATAAGATGGTTACTAGGTCTAGGAACAAGCGTCCATATCTTATTTCTCTCAAATTGATTCAACTCTTCATACATTACAAAAACCCAAGAATCATTTTTTATAGCATCGTCAATACATTTTGGTTCAATTTGAGATAGAAAGGCATCATTAGCACAAAATATTTTAAATGATGAACGAGTTTGAACATCTTTTGATGTATCTCATATTATTAGCTCCTTTGGATGAGCATCTACATACTTCCATTCCCTGGATAAGAATTCCTTATATGTAGATGCATCCAAGTTATTTTGGAGAGAAAAATTTTCATTTAAATTTAAAGTACCAAAATCAAAGTCATCATCAAAATCAATTTTCTTCAATTCGAGAACCTCATTAAAAAAAATAAATGGATTCCTGAATCACTAAAGTTCTTTTATTAAAAACACGATAAGCTTTTAAACTCAAGGAATAACTAAGAAATTTATGCCTTTATCAGATTTTGTATCAAACTTTCCTAAGACATCATTTTCATTTAAAATAAAATATTTATAACCAAGAACTTTGAAATAGGAAATATTGGGGTTTTTATTATTTCATAATTCATAAGGAGTCTTGGATATTAATGGGTCTTACGAGAACCCTATTCATGACATAGCATGCTGTGTTAACGGCTTCGGCTCAAAAATATTTGGGTATCATTTAACATGGTTTTTTCTATCTCTTATAAGCTTATATTTTTTCTTTTAACTAACTACTCCATTTTGTTATGGATTTTTTGAAGTAGAAAAATTATGGTTGTACCCATTTGACTCGTAAAAATTTTAAAAATCATGATTTTGAAACTCATCACCGTGATCACTACAAATATATGAAATCATAAAACCCTTTTCATTTTGAATAAGTTTATAAAATTTTGAAAAATATTTAAAGCAATCACTTTTGTGTGTAAAGAAGTATGTCTAAGTATATCTACTATAATCATCAACAATTACAAAGGTGTATTTACTACCTCTTAGACTTGTTATGTCAATTGATCGACATAAATCCATATGGATCAATTATAGTGATCTAGAAGTGCTTATTTGATTCTTTGATTTGAAACTACCTTTTATTTGTTTTCTTAGTTGTCATGCATCACAAACTTTGTCTTTGACAAACTTAATGCTAGGCATTCCTCTTATAAGTTCTCTAGTTGAAATTTGAGAGATTAGTATCATGCTAACATGACTTAATCTCATATGCCAAAGTCATGCATCATTGTTTAAAGCCGAAAAATATGTTTTATCATAAAAATCATTAATATCAATAGTATACACATTATTATTTTTTATAGCAATCATATATCTATTTTTGTGTGGTATTTCAATTATACAAGCATTAGATTTTGAATTTGATGATATATCCTTTATCACACAATTGACTAATACTTAGTAGAATATATTTTAAACTATCTACTAATAACACATCTTTAATCAAGAGATTTGACTTGTTACCTATGGTTTCTTTGCCAATAATTTTTTCCTTGTTGTCTCCGAAGGTGACATAACCTTCGTCTTGGCTAGTGAGCTTATAGAAGTGTGTTGGATATCTGGTCATGTGCCTTGAGAATCCACTATCAAGGTACTATCTTTTTCTTCTAGCTTTTGATTGTAAACATATCTACAAGAAAAAGGGTTTTCTTTTAGGTACCCATTTAACTTTGAGTCCCTCGTAAGTAGATATATCTATCTTAATTATTGACATTGAGTTATTCATGGTTCCTTTAGGAACCCAAACTAATCTATATGGACTATACCTTTTAAATGAACATTTATAGACGTAATGCCTAAATTTACTATAAAAATTATATTTATTTCCAAATAAAATATATAATGTTGGTCCTTTAACGAAAATAATTGGCTTTTGTGAGTGTTAGTCACAAAGCCAATTCATTTCTTTCTATGAATATGACTCTTATTAGCAAGGATTATGTTTAAGGATTTGTTACCTATTTCAAAATTTTCTAATATTTCTTGTAATAAAATATTTTCTTTCTTCAATATATCTAATTCTTCACACTTAGTATAAGAAGCTAACATACATTCATCATACTCATTTTTTAATTTTTTAAATTCACTAGCAAGAAAAACATGATCCTTTCTTAATAATTTATACTTTTTACAACTAATTTAAAATTATCAAATAAGTCCTTAAATGCATTGCATAATTCATTGTAAGATAACGAAGCTTCGTTTGGGTTACATACCTCATTGCCAAATGCCATTAATGCGTAATTTACAACTTCTTCCTTGTTGGTTGGCTCCTCATCTTCGGATATACTTGAGTTATTCTAAGTAGCTTTGAATGGTTTCTTCTTCTTTGGTTACTTCTTCTTCACTCGGGGATATTCATTTTAGAAGTATCCCGACTTCTTGCATTTATAGCATATTATTGAGTCCTTTTTTAGTTCACTTTTGTTCTTACCATCTTGTTTTGTTTTGGTAATTTTTCAGAATTTCTTAAATTTTTTATAAGAATTGCCAAGTCATCATCATTGTCATCATCACTTGAGTTTTCTCTCAAGTGGTTTTCCTTAGTTTTAAGTGTTATGTCTTTCCTATTCTTTATAAGATTGTTTTCTATTTCATCATGTCATTTTGTAGATCATCAAAGACCCGATAAGTTCTTAAAGCAAAAATGTATTTAGGTCATTTACTTCTTGTATTGCTGTTACTTTAGGATCCTAACTTTTTGGAAGGGATCTTAGTATTTTGTTAACAAGTTCAAAATTAGAAAAATTTTTACCAAGCGCTTTTAAACTATTGACAACATCCATAAAATGGGTGTACATGTCTCCAATGGTCTTATTAGTTTTCATATAAAACAACTTATAGCTATGTACCAAAAGATTAATTTTTGACTCTTTGATTCTATTAGTGCCTTCATGTTTGACTTTGAGTGCATGCCAATTTTATTTGTAGTTTCGTAGAAACTCGATTAAATTCATTTTTATCAAGAGCATAAAATAAAGTATTCATCACTTTAATATTTAAACAAAAAAATCTTCGTTTCCAAATCATTCTATTTGTTCATTGGTTTGGAAGACTTTTCCAAACCGCTTTCACAATATGTCATAAGTCGAAATCCATAGAAAGCAAGAAAATTCTCATTCAAGTTTTTTAATATATGTAGTCCATCCCATTAAACATGGGAGAACAAGTGATAAAAAGTCTCTCTTGATTATCGATAAAAGCTATCTGTCTTAGGTTTTAAACCAAATAGAGAATCTTTGCTCTAATACCAACTGTAGGATTATGTTGACACTAGGGGGGGGGGGGTTGAATTAGTGCTTTCAAAAATTACATCGATTTAAAAAAAATTATACGATTAAAACTCATATCGAAAATATATTAGACATGGAATGCAAGTGAGAGTAGTGAGCCATTAAGCGAGTAATAATAATAAAGCACAAGGAAATGAACATACCAATTTTATAGTGGTTCGATCGTTGTGACCTACGTCAACTACCGATTCCTCCTTCGTTAAATCGATGTTCACTAACGATCTTCCTTCAATGGGTGAAGATTAATTATCTTTTACAAATCTTTCTTCTTTTTACAAGTTTAGGAGACAACATTTACAAATCTCACACCTCCCTTAGAATGAACTTTAGACTTTTAAGAGGAGGAGAACTCTCAAGAGACTACAACAACGTTTACATACTTAGAATCACAAGCTTTTTATCTCAATTCTTATTACCTCAAGTAAGAATGAGTAGGATATTTATAGACCCCAAATAGCTTCAAACTTTGAAGACAAAATTCAAATTTTTGAGATTTTCAAGGTGTTGGCAACCTTACAGTCTTGTAGACTGTGTTCTGACAGTACCACCACTTGTCACAGTTTGGAAGACTGTTTGGGTGGTACCATCGCCCAATCTAGGTAGTACCAAGGCCCAGTTTGGATGGTACCATCGCCTAGCAGCATGGGAGACCATGTTGCCAGCCTATAGGTGGTTCCATTGCCTGGTCTCGCGGTGCCACCACTTGACCCATCATTGGGTCACTGAATAGGCCTCCCAATAGGCTCAAATCAGTCCCAATTAATATTGGCATATTCTCACATTATCTGTTACATATATGTCCTTGGTTCTATGTAATGAGAGTCGAATTGTGATGAGATCACGATAATGAGATCGATTCACCTTTAAAAACAGATCCTCGGTCATAGGTTACTCAAGATGGACATTAAGATAACCGGATAGATCGATGTACTATATACCCATCCATATGATGGAGGCGGCTGATCTCATAGCTACTTATGTAGAGACACTAAGGATATAATACAAGTGCTTATTGGAGAATGAGTTCACTGATTGATCCACTTATGGAATGTTGTATGATTACTGATACCTAATGTCATATAACAATTCCATAGTCCTAGTTGTGTATCTGGTCCTTAGACTTGAAATACTAAGGATGCCTTGTATGAGTACTCCTTTCTTTGATGTCAGACTTATAGGTTTAGAAAGTTCTAGATCTGGTATAATTGGTTATCGGGATTGGTAACCAACCTTACGAAGGCAATTTAGTATCAATAAAGGATCATCCACTCTCAGTATCATAAGAGGAATATCTCATATGTGCTTGCTCAGACAAATCCTTGGCTAGGGTCATTCAGATTAAGAGAGAAACAGTTCTCCAAGAAAATCCGATTAGAGCGAGACTATGAAGGATTCTGTATGTGGCCTGATAGTATTATATCCAATATATGATTTTTATGATATTAGTTGGATGAGAGATTATAGATACATGGTAACTGTGGACAGATAGGTCTGATAGATTTGATCTCCCCTATACTATTTGAGGACTATGGCGTAGTGGCCTCGTATGTCCATAGTCGATGAGTCGAGTTATGGGATAATAATTCACTATATCAGAAGGAGTTCTGATGGGAGTGACTCACGACCAGCTTGGTATCGAGCCTAGAGGGTCACACACATATGGTGGATGCTTCAACGAATTGAATAGAGATCCAATTAGCCTATATTCTTATTAGATGAGACTCTATGCTAATGGACTCCTTGATTAAGGCCCAATTAGAGGCCTAAGAAGATTATTGGATAGAGATTTAATAATACAAGTTTAGTGGGTAATTGGATAGAGATCCAATACCCATTAAGGAAGGAGCACTAGTGTTTTTTGGTGGCTCTCTATAAATAGGAGGGGAGACTCATGGTTGATAGGCTGCAGCTTTAGCCACCACCTCCTATTCTCCTCCCTCCCTTTGAGCAAGAGTTGCGAGATCAGATTGGGGGAGTTTCGCTATAGAGATCTATCATATGAATACCGCTAGAGAGGATGACGCTTGACCTCCTTAATCTTCTCCATCTGGATTTGGAATATAGGGATATACGATCTCCCTAGGTAAAATCAATCTCTCTCACATCGTGGTTTTATCGATTTTTATATTTTTCTCATGACCCCAATCTTTTGTATGAAGATTTGATCTGCGTGGAAAATCGGTCTTTGTTTTGATTCCGCGGAATAGGCCTCCCAATAGGCTCAAATCAGTCCCAATTAAGGCCCAATGGACCTTAATTGAGTTAGTATAGTTACACCCAAAACTAACTCAATTAAGACTTAAACTATGATGATCATGACATAAATGATTACAAAGCATAAATCTTATATTATTCGACATGTCATTGGTTTATCCGAACCCTCGGTGCATCATGATTTCCTTTGTTGTATTGCTTGATCCATCAACATGTTGACTTCCACAACATCTGATCTTGACATAATGTCCGATTTTTTCAACTCGATGCCCGATCTCTAACTCTAGCCCAACGTATGATTTTATTGTTCAATTGTTTTGTCTTTTTATGATCAAAGATAGTTCTGCATGAATTTTCTTGAATACAGATTAGATCGTAACTTCCTCAATTGATTTCATCACTAAAGTTTGAGATTCAATAAAAGTCACTGATTTGGCCTTCTAATGAGCCAAAATCGCTCTTGGTTCAAGCTCAATAGTTTCTAATTAAGTTGGCATGGTTTCAGACCAATACTAACTCAATTTGACCTCAAACAATCTCAATCAAGACTTAACCACTCAATTACATATCTAGCACAATCACGAAGCTTTCAACATGTTGTCCAGCATTCCGCATATCATTTGATCATCCAGTATTTCATCTGAACCTTTGGTGCATCGTCATTTCCTTTGTCGTATCGTCTGCTCTATTGACATGTTGACTTCTCACAACATTTGATCTTTTGGCACAATACCCGATCATTCTGGCCTGATGCGCAAACTCATAGCACAAAGTCTATCATTTCAACATGTTAACCAATCCTCCTGCTTCATGTTCAATCATTGACATGATACTTTCTGGTCCAATGTTTAATTCTCCTACTTCGATAATTTGTCTTGTGATGGTTCATATCCGTGATCATAGTTTTTCTTATGTCACTTATTTCAAAAATTTATTAGTCCATAATCTCATCAATTAATTTCATCATTAAAATATAAAATTTAACAATGATATATAATGCACATATTTATTAAGACATATAATGTGGGAGTGCATAGATACTTTAGATGTGTGATGCATGTATATATTACAATGTGTGGTGTGGGAATACATATATATATATATATATTATAAAAATTCATGTATATATTATGAGTTTTTTGTTATATGTTTTGTGAATTATTTTTTCTCATAGGCATTCTGATGTCCCCTAAATTAAAATTTTACCTCTTAATTATGCATCTGCAATATTATATAATGGTATGTTGCCAACATGGCCATAAGAAGATATGTTTATATTGAAATATGAGAGTGCATGCATATGTGATGAAAGTTTATGTATTATGATTGCATATTACATATAAAATAAATTATTCTTACATATACATATTTTATATATTTAGATATATGATATGCAAAAATATATGCATAATATAATGTTATAATATGTGATGTTAAAATTGATAGACATAACTTTATCTTGCATATACTGTTCTCAAAGACATTCATTACATTTTAAATAAGAGTTATATCTTCTTATTATGCATCTATCCTTTTATGAGGTTAAATGGGTTGTAAGAATATCTAATTATTCAGAAATATTTTATGCAATTGTAGGTGCGTGAGATATGAGTGCACAGAGAGGTCATGTTCTGTGATGTGAGAGTCCATGCCTATATTATAGGTTATTATTGCATATACGATGATGACCTATCTATGTACAGGTGTATTATAATTCACTTTGATTCAGAGTTTCACTCCTTTACTACACATCAATCATTTTACCGGGTTATAAGTTGCTTAAGAATACATAAAAAAAGTGATGTTACAATAAATAGTCTCATGCAAATGAATGTTAAAATTTTATACACAATGCGTTCTTACTTAAATTAAATGATAGAAGTTTATACTTGTTGAGTTATCACTCATCATAAATCCTATCTTATAGATAAGGGTATTAAGCACTCAAATGTTAGGTAGGGATGCAAGCAGCTATGAGCCTATACTAGTGCATATATGGATGATGACTCAATGTGTGTTTTCTTTTGTTTATATGTTTGACTTTGTAAAGGCATTAAACATCAATGTGTACAAGGGGAAACCCTTTCATTTTGTGTAGCAAGTTAGCTGATTTAAAATCACCTACCTTTTCAATATATTATGTTTGATAGTATTAGTAAATAAAAATGTGGCATCTTATTCTAGTCATGTATGCAATATATGAACGAAAATAGGATCAGAGTGTTACAAGTAATGGTATCAAAGCCTTGTAGACTATATATTTTTACAAAAGTATGAAATGCCCTATAAGTCTTTATAATTAAAATGTATTGATTTGCTTTCTTATTATTATATGATGTTCTTATATTTGATAGTTAGTGTGTGAACAACTTAAGATTAATCAAGGAGATACCATATTGGATGGTGAATATATAGAGAAACAATTTAGACAATTGAAGCAACCAAATGAGATATGGTGGTCATAAGTTGAAAAATATGTAGAGAAACAATTTAGACAATTGAAGCAACTATTGGTTTGTAGATATGAGGTGGTGTCGTTAGCAGAGATGTTTTAAAATTACTATTTGAGAGGTTTATGAAGATTGGTTTTCACCAATCTTTCTAGATGATATAGATCCACTGGTCACAGAGGAGAGATATATATGATACTTGACAAATATGGTCTACCAATAGGGTGGAACAAAAAGTTAGGCTAGAGTATGTGCCTATTATAAATGAATTCTTGGAGGCTTTTTCTAGAGGATCTCATGGACCGTCACCTGATACAGAGATTGAGTCTATTACAAGCTTGATATTTTGCATTAAATTTATTTTCAAAGTACCCTATAGAATGACCTCAATATAACTAGAGGGGTTAAAGGTATAATCATAGGTGCTCCTTAATAAAGGGTTCATTTACCCTAGTCTTTCATCATAGGAAGCATCAATCTTACTTGTAAAGAAGAAAACTAACTAGATAATATGATTGTATATAGACTATAGAGAGTTAAATAAAGTGATTATTAAGAATAAATATTCACTCCTTATAATTCATGATTTGTTTGAACAAATTGCAAGGTGCCATTAATATTCTCCAAAATTGATTTTAGATTAGAGCATCATCAATTAAAAATTAAGAAGAAAGACATTCGAAAGTTAGTCTTTAGGACTAGATATGGGTGTTTTAATTTTTTTATAGTGTCATTTGATTTAACTAATGTATTGATAGTTTTTATAAGCTAAATAAATAGGGTATTCAAGGAGCACTTAAGTTGTGATAGTTTTTATATTATGATATACTAATGCTCCAGAGAAGTACATGAACACCTACGATAATAATTTTAAGGATTTTGAAGAAAAATAATAATATGTAAAGCTTAAAAGTGTCAGTTTTGGTTAGAGAAAACTATCATTTTAAAATACCATTTTTTGGACATAATGTATCCCTAAAAAGATCTTAATGGATCTAGTTAAGATGGAAGCAGTTAGTAACCAACCCAAGTTGACTAATTAAATTGATGTAGGGAACTTTCTTGAGATTGCATGTTATTATAATATTTTATCTGAGAATTCTCTAAGTTAGCATCACCCCTCATCAAATTAATAAAAATATTAAATTTAAATAAATTAATGCTTGTGAGTATAGTTTCCAAGAATTAAAAGAGATTTTATTTGAGCTTCACTTTTTGCTATGCCTCAAGCCAATAAGAGGATTATAAGAATTATTTGATTCTTAATTTAGAATCGGCAATAAGAAGTAGCAATCATAGTGATTACCCTAAAATTTTAAATAATCATATTTACAACAACAAATATAAAATATACATTGGTCATAAGAGTTTTAAAGACTATTCGTTAAAAGAAGTTTAATATGAGGCAAAGGAGATGACTAAAGTCAATTAAAGATTATGAAAATATGATTAGTCACTATTGGAGGAGAGAAAATATCGTTATTAATGCTTTAAATAGGAAGTCAAACAACCTATTGTTAGAACCCTTACATATTCTAAGCTTGGAGGTGATCACTATAGGAGATCGACCTCCTTAGAACTCTATAGGGGTTTCCTTTTCCAAATTGATACTCAAAGGCTACAGAAAATACTATTCTATTGATGATAAAAAGTGAAGAATTATGGTTATTTATATATCTTCTAACCCTAACTCCTAATTTGACTCCTACTTCAAGACTTCTATTTCTAACTAACTCCTAATGCAACTCTAAGTCTAACCTCCAACCGGCCCATCTAGGGGTGGTCGGTTGCTTTATTATTTCTTAATCCTATTCTAACTTAATCTCCTCCTCAACTAACCCCCTCTTTAACTATGATAAGGGATGGTTAATTAGGGTAGCATGCATCTTAATCTCCCTTCAAATATCTTCCTCAACTAATTCTAACTTAGTCGACCTCCTTACTTTCCTTAATAGGGGGCGGTTAGATAAGATCAACATGAATGCCTTTAGATTTTACATGATTGCCCTCTTTAATAAAACTAAATTAGGACTCCCCTGGCTAAAGTCCTAATAGACCCTCCCTCTTTAATTCAGCCTTGTCCTCGAGGTTGATGCTCCATTAATTATGGAAATTTTATTTTTAAATCGTCATAGTTTTCTCAAGTAGCCTCTTCTTCTGGAAAGTTTGCCTACTATATTAGCACTTCAGTAGTAGGTCACCGTCGTTGTGTTACGATCCTACGGTCAATAATAGCACTAGGCTGAGTTTGGAGCTCTCCTTGGACAATCATATTAGGTAGATATCTTTGAACTGTCTCATTTTGTCCTAATTTGAGCTTCAAGCACACATGGAAGATTGGATGGATTTGAGAGTCAGTGGTAAGTCCAATCTGATGTCTTCTACAATCTAGTAGGGTCCATAGAACCAAGGTGAAAGCTTCATGGATGCTTTGGTCTGGATTGATGTTTGCTTGTATGGCTGAAGTTGTAGAAATACCCAATCTCCCATGTAAAATTCTCTTTCGCCTCTGTGTTGATCATATTATTATTTCATCCTTGCTTGAGCTACAGTGAGATTATCTTTTAATAGCTTCAGCATTTTGTCTCTGTCCTATAGTTCTCTGTCTACTTGTTCTACTTTAGAGGTGCCTAATACATATTTTGGAATTACAAGAGGAGGTCGACCATACATAACCTCATAGGGTATAATTTTTATGGATGAATAATGAGTTGTATTATACCACCACTCGGCACAAGGGAGCTAGTTTATCCACTCTTTTGGCCGGTCACTAGCGAAACATCTGAGGTATGTCTCTAAATACCTATTCACCACTTCAGTTTGGTCGTTGGTTTGTGGGTGATATGTTATGTCCTGTATTTGGAATAATTCTGTCCAGAATTTGCTCGTGAAGACCCTCTCATGATCACTTACAATAGATCTCGGCATCCCATATAATTTTATAATATTTTCATAAAGATTTGTGTAATGCTGGAAGTAGTGTAGGGATTGCGAACTGCACAAAAGTGAGCATATTTTGTAATGCGATCAACAACAATAAGAATTGTACTTTTTCCTTATGATGAGAGCAGCCCTTTGATGAAGTCCATTAATATATCGGTCCATATTGAGTTTGGGATGGGTAGAGGTTGTAGCTTTTCAGGGCTTACCACTATTTTGCCTATATATTATTGGCATATATCACATTGTATTACAAATTTAGCAATAATATTTTTTATCCTTGCCCAATAAAATTCTGCTTAATTCTCTTATAGGTTCTAAGGAACCTGGAATGCCCGACCATGGGTGTGGAATGCATCTCTTGGAGGATGGTCTTTATACAATTAGAATTTGGCGCAAGCACAATGCGTCCCTTATAGCGTAGGTCTTTTGAGTCCTAACTGTAATGTGTCACAAAACTTAGTTCTTCCTCCAATTTCTTTATGATCTTGCTAGTTCCTAGATCATCTTGTCTTTCTTTCCTAACGTCCTTAAGGAAAATGCTAGTTGAAGATGAAACGGTCAAAAATTCAGCTTACTCGGGTAGTCATGAAAGCGCATTTGCAATAATATTCTCTTTCCCTTTTTCACAATCATACTCAAGAAGCTTTGTTACCCATTTTTGTTGTTTACGGAAGGATATCTTTTACTCTATAAAATATTTTAGACTCTTATGGTTGATGCACATTCATCACATTCCGTCCTTTTTTCGTACAAGGAGCACCGGTGAGAAGTAGGGTTTACAACTTGGCTGAATGACTCCTGCTTCAAGCATCTCCTTTATAATCCTTTCTATTTTATCTTTCTGAAGATGAGAATACTAACATAGCTAGGAGGTAGGCTACGCAGTTCATCAGATATATCTAAAAGTTTAGCAAGAAAGGGAAGTAGATTTTGGTCTTCAACTTTGGTTGCCTCCCCCTTGGATCGTTGCTATAGTTGTACCAAGAAGCTGCTGCATGTTTTGTGTGATGCTTTCTCCATTCACTATGTGCAAATCATTGATATGTTGCTCCCCTATTTGCCACACAATACTACTTGTTTTCCCTAGTTGCAAAACTTCATGATTAATTTTAAAAAATTTCAAGAAACATCACCTAATGTCATCAGCCATTTGATGCCAAGCACCAGCTCACAATCATCAAGAGGGAGGAGGAAAAAAATCTACAATTATCTCTTGATCTTGTAGCAGTAGTTTCACCCGCGGGCACTTGTGATCACACTTCAAAATTCATCCATCAACAAGCTTAACATCAAACCTGCTACAATCCTCAATAGGTAAGGCCATTCAGACATCAACCTTGTTGTTCATAAAATTAATAGTGCTTGTGGTGTTAATAAGAACATTGATCGGTTGTTGCTTTAGAGTCTTCCTACTTTCATCGTCTATGGGTTTACTGGGTTTGCAGGTTTACGTAGCCGGTAAGAGCATGCATCGTAATATCAATTAGCTGTTGTTCTTCATCCGTAACCTCTTCCACATGCTCCTAGACCTCCTCCTCCATATCTTTAATAGGTTCAATCAGTAAGAGGTGCCCTATTTAGCAGTGATAGTCACGGCTCCACGGTTCGTCGCAATACCAACAAAGACCCTTTACTGATCTGTCATGTAGTTCTTCTTTTATCAATTTTTTTTGTAGTAAAGAATGGCTGGGAATAGAAGGAGGTTTATATGTCATTTTTCTAGGAGTGGTTCTCATTCTCCAAGCATCTTGGTTCAGTCATTCCTCTTAGATTCGGGCAAAAGAGATTACGACCTTCATGGTGGGGGGCTGACACACTTTAACTTCTCATTTAATTTCTGGCTTGAGTTCTTTGATGAACATCCCTAATAATTGTATGTCAGACCAATCATGAGCAAAGTAAGATAATTCCTCAAACCTGGTCTAGTATTCTTTGATCATGGAGGTTTATCGGATCTTGGCAAGTTGTCCATTGATATTCTCGTACTTGATTGGCCCAAAGCAATTCAGTAGTGCATACTTGAATTGTATCCATGTTGGAGTCTCATAATTATATTTAAGCCAATTGTACCATTGTATAGCATCTACTTCAAGGTGGATGACAGCGGTGTCCACCATGGAATCCTCCAATGTTTGGTGATGACGAAAGTAACATTAGGCGCGTGAAATCCATCCCGTCGGAACTCCTTCCCATCGAGGGAAGTCCACCCTCATGCATGGCTGTCTCATATCAGTGGCTCATTGTTTCTTTCTGAGAGGCCTCTCTGAATTGTACTTTGTTGGAATTTTGTTGGGCTTGGAGATTGGTCCAATCCCAATTCGGCGAATAAGGCACATAATCTGTCCTCCATTAAACGCCTCCAACTTGGTATCCATTGAACCTTGAGATGCCATTGCTTATGCCTCCATATTTGAGATGTCAATATCCTTCTCTTGCTATTGGGTCAATGATATAAAATAGTTGGATGGATTGATGGCCAAAAAAGGTGGTGAGTCAAGGGTAGATGGCTGCGGTTTGGGGTTGAATGGTTGCTATTTTTTGTTACTGTTGGGGCTATGATTTAGAGTACTGTAGGGGCTGTAAGGAGGGTTTGGTGATAGAGGTTTAGGGTTAGAGGGATGGCTTAGGTTGCTATTGATGGCAGTAACCAGTTTTCTAGGATTGGTGGCTGCAGAGGGTAAGGATTAGTGGAAGGTTCAGTTGCTACAGAAGATCACCGTTTAGGTTGTAGTTTGAGTTGGCTGTGGATTGTGGAAATAGGTTATGATGGTTGCATCTTAAGACTAGAGGGTGCCCTAAAGATAACATGGGTAGCAGTAACAATTTCAATAAGGATCATATATGGGTGCAATAAAAAATACTAAAAGGTAGTGCTACAGAATTCTACATCGATAGGTTGCTATTTTAGGTGTTGTTTGGGTTATAAAAATAGGTTATGATGGTTATAACTTAAGGCTAAAGGGATGCCCTAAAGACATCTTGGGTGGTGGCAGCAAGATGGTTGGTTTTCGATGAGTTAAGAAGAAGAAGAAAGATAAAGGTCCAGTAGTAAATTTTTTATCGAAAAACTTTCAGCAGTGAAGACATAATTTTTCCAGAAATTTTTAATGAAAATTTAAGTGAAACTCAAGGGAAATCTATTAGTAATGGAGAGGTAATATCATCAAAAATTTGTGGAAAGAAACGATAGGAAAAGTTTCTGCAAAATCAAAGATTGCAAGGAGGTGTTACTGTAGAGTTTTTTTAGCGAAAGATTTCAGTAGTACAATCAAATTTTTTTATAGCAGTTCATAATAAGGAATCAAGTAAAATTCAATAGGAATCCACTAGTAAGGGAAAGATAATGCTATCAAAAAATTCATGAAAGAAATCGACAGCAAAAGTTATGGCAAGATCAAGGAATACGAGAAGGTACTACGATAGAATTTTTTCATCGAAAGATTTTAGCAGTATATAAAGATTTTTTTTCAACAATTCAAAATAACAATTTGAGTAAAACTAAAGGAGAATATACTGGTAAGGGAAATGTAATGTCAACAAAAAATTCATGGAAGAAAATATTTTGATAAAATCGAATATCACAGGAAGGTATTGTAGCAGATTTTTATGTCTAAATTACAGCAGTTTAGACTTAAAAGATGAGAAGGTTATCTTAATGATTTTTTGATGAAACCAAAGGAAGATATGAGGATAGGAAGTTATAAAGCCATGACAGAAATTTCATAGAGATTTGATTAGTAAAAACACAACAGCAAATCAAATAGTAAGGGGTGTGAGGCTAGAATTCTACGGCATAACTTTCATCGTAAAGATGAAAACTTTACGATGAAAAGTTTGTGCAGCAAATAGGAATGATTTTTTTTATATTTTTTGAATAGGGATAACTAAATTACAACAGTAGTAAGGTAGGAAACCAAAACCTATTGCAATTCATGGAGAGATCAAAGGATGATCTGTGGTAGTGGAGATGACGATGAAATTTGGTGACGATCTTCAAGCAATTATGGAAATTACTTTGGATAGCTATGGGGGCTGATGGATGGCTGTGGAAGGGCAACGAGATGTCAAGAATGTAGTTTTGATACCAATTGTCCCTTATGGATTCTAAGCTTGAGGATGATCACTATAGGAGATCGACCTCCTTGAAACTCTATAGGGGTTCCCTTCTCCAAATTGCTACTCAAAGGCTACAGAAAATACTCTTCTATTGATGATAAAAAGTGAAGGATTATATGGCTATTTATAGATCTTCTAACCCCAACTCTTAATAGGACTCCTACTTCAAGACTTCTCCTAACCAACTCTTAATACAACTCTAAGTCCAACCTCCAACCGACTCATTTAGGGGTGGTCGGTTGCTTTATTATTTCCTAATCCTAGTCTAACTTAATTCCCTCCTCAACCAACCCCCTCTTTAACTAGGATAAGAGATGGTTAATTAGGATAATATGCATCTTACTCTCTCTTCAAATATCTTCCTCAATTAATTCTAACCTAGTCGACCTCCTTACTTTCCTTAATAGGGATCGACTATATAAGATTTACATGAATCCCTAGCTAGAGTCCTAACACCTATATAACTTATCAATAAATAGTTTAGAAGCCTCTCTAGGTGGAAATATGAAAGTTTGATTAGATGTTTGAAAGTCTAGTTCGGTGCTTTACTTGAATCTTTCATACAATCAGAGGTCAGGGAAGAGGAGGTGAAAGATTGCACAAGAAAACTGGTTCCAGAAGGAAATTTTTTGAGAAATTAATCCCAGATCAAAAGCCAAATTGGCCTCTTGAAACCAAACTTTTATTCATTTTTTTTGGCTGAAATTTTTACACAATCCCAAGGATCAACTTGGCTTTCGTCTGGGATTAATTTCTTACAAAAATTCCTTCTTGAATCAGTTTTCTTGTACAATCTTTCACCATCATGTAGTATTGGAATTTTTACGATGAAGTATAATTACATGTTGGGTATTAGGCTATCAAATTTAATTAGGGGATAAATTGTGTTTACTCGATAAATTGTGTTTACTCGATGAAGTTGGCCTAAAATAAGCAATTTTATTAGAGCACACTTAACTCTAAGTGTAACTTAGAATTACCAAGATATACAGAGATATGAAAAAGTATTCTAGCGGCCAGAAATAAAGAATAATATGGTTTAGATTGTTGAGAAGTGTCTTAGATGCCAATAATAAAAAATAGAATATGAAACTTGCAAGTACATTCAAACATAATGAATATTGCAAAGAAAACAAGAGATTTTATAAAATTTAGATCATGGTAATGAAGACTCAATATTCATATCAGGATTTTTGAAAGATATTTTACAAGGCAATAGGGACAGAATTAGCTTTTATCACTATTTTTATCCCCAAATAGATGGCTAATCTAAAAAAATCTTTCAAATATTAAAGGATATGTTAAGAGCATGTGTTTTGGATATTAGGATATCATGGAGTAAATATTTACTCTAATAGGTTTTACGTTAATAGTAGTTATCAAACAACAATTGCGATGACAACATTTGAAGTATTACGTGATAGAAAGTTCAAATCACTTTTTCATTAGGTTGAGATGGGTGAAAAAAAATATAAGCTTGGATATAGTTAGAAATGTTACTCAAATAGAGAAACAATGCAATAAAAGGATGAAAGTGGCACAAAGTAGGTAGAAATGTTACTCAAATATCATAAAGAGATCTTTGAAATTTAAAGTAGGAGATAAGGTAATCCTAATGGTGATGACAACAAAAAAACATTATGAGATCCTGAAAGACGAACAAGCAAAATCCTTGATAGGTACTCCGCATAAAATTCTTAATAAATTTGATGATATGACCTACAAACTAGCCTTACCTCCTACATTAGCAAATACGCATAATGTATTATTCCATATATCGATATTGAAGAAGTATATTTCAAATTCTTTTGATGTCCTAGAAGAACAAATAAGATTGAGTGAAAATTTTGACGTAAGAGGAGCAAGCTGTATAAATTCTTAATCAGAAAGAGAAAGAAGTTCACGATAAGAAGATATTGCTAGATAACATGCCTAACATGTAGATGGAAGCATAAATGATAAGCATATGTTAACATCAGCTAAATATACGATTTATGATATTTATGTTTCATAAAATAATATATGATATCCTCGTATTATCGATATTTAATGTTGAAGTGTATGTTTTCAAAAATATTTTTCTAAGTGATATTTGAAATATACATAAGCATTGATTTAGAACAAAAAGGTAAGTTCCTTCAACACAGTAAGCCTAAGGGCTTAGCAAGACAATAAGCATACACATGATAATTATAAGAGACTTTTCCATTGTAATAAACCTAAGTGATTCTCAAAGCTGGAATGAATTTGAGGTTTAAATATTATATGTGTATGTGTAGAGGATAGTAAATGATTTACTTATATAGGAATGAAGTAATGGATAACTAAGTAGAGATGTAAATCAAATATAAACATTAAGATTATTAAACTAAAAAAGTGAAATTGAATGATAAATTTAGATTCAAAATTTATCATTCTTATTAATTCTAACTTAGTCTTATCTTAGGCTCATGTTATGTTACATTTGGTGGTTACATATGTTACGCAAGTCAATCACATGAGTGATATACGTGTGATACGCTACGTGATCTTTTTATTTATGATTATTATTGGCATATTATCACATTATCTTATCTATTGTATGTATATAATGTGATTTTTCTAGTTTTATGCAATGAGAATCAGATCGTGATGAGATCACATAGTGAGTTCGATTTGCCATTAAACACAGATATGAAATAATCTTGGTCATAGGTTACTAGAGAGGGACATCGAGATAGCCAGATAGATCGGTGTACTGTATATTCATCTATATGATGGAGGCGGTCGGTCTCAGAGCCACTTATGTGGAAACACTAAGGATATAATATAGGTACTCATTGGAGAATCAGTTCACTGATTAATCCTCTTATAGAATATTGTATGGTTAATGATACTTAATGTCAGATGATAATTTCATAGTCCTAGTTATGCATCTGGTCTTTAGACTTGAGATACCAAGGATACATTATTTGAGTACTCCTTTTTTTGACGTCGAACTTATAGGTTTGTAAAGTTTCGGATCTAGTACAATCGGTAATCAGGATTGGTAGCCAACCTTATGAGGTAATAAAGTGTTAATAAAAGATCATCCACTCTCAGTATCATGAGAGGAATATCCCTTGTGTGCTTACTCAGACAAATCCCTAGCCAGGGTCATTCAGATTGAGAGAGGAGTTCTCCGAAAGAATCTGATTAAAGCGAGACTTCGATAGATTCTGTATATGACCTGGCAATACCATATCCAATATATGGTATCTAGGATATTAGTTTGATGAGGGATTACAGATACATGGTAACTGTAGACAAATAGATTCCATGGATTTGATCCCCCTATACCATCTAGGGACTATGGCGTAGTGGCTTAGTACATCTATAGTCGATAAGTTAAGTGAATTATTATGGGGATAATAATTCACTATATTAGAAGAAGTTCTGATGGAAGTGACTTATAGTCAGCTCAGTATCGGGCCTAGAGGGTCACACACATATGATGGATATTTCAGTGAATATAGGATTGAATATGAGTTATCCAATTAGCCCCTATTCTGATCGGATGAGATCCTATATTGATGGACTCCTTGTATGACACCCAATTAGAGGTCAAAGAGATTATTGGATAGAGATCCAATAATCCAAAGTTAGTGAGCAAATGGATGGAGATCCAATACCCACTAATGCAGGATCCCTTAGGGTCTTTATGGGTGGCTCTCTATAAATAAAAGAGGCGGTACACATAGGTGATAGGCTGCACCCTTCGCTACCCCTTCCTATTCTCCTCCTCTCCCTTACTATCTCAGCCAACCAACTCCTCTCAAGCATGAGAGGGCAGTGAAGAATGTCGAGAAATCTTTGATCGATATCTCATGTGCAATAGAAAACAAAAACAAAACCTAGATTCCTGAAGTTAAGAATTTGACCATTGTGCGATGAATGGTATATGAAAAATCTGCAAAAACCTGAAAACTACATGAATTATGAGAGATGTGTTACCTAGGGATATCATATATCCCTAAAAAATTTTTAGATCTGATGGAGAAGATGAATAAGCACTCGTGTACTCCTTTCTAGCGGTAATCCACAGAATGTAAGAAAACTTGGGGTATTTATAGGCTCCAAATTGGCTTCAAAACCAAAGCCAAAATCCATCTGTATTCGAAAAATTTTGATACAAGCAGTTCACCCGTCGGATTGGGCGGGTCAACCACCGAAAGTACCCAAATTCCTGGATATGGGCGATTCAACCGCCCAGCCTAGGTGGGTCAGCAGTCGTCAGCCGCATGAAAGCATGGGCAATGGCGGTACACACGTCGCTCACCGGTGGTTTACCCGTCAGAATTTTCGCAAAAGTGGTTCCCTCCACTTTTCGAATTCCGGCTGGAACCTAGTGTTGACCAATACTTTGGTCAACAATTAAGCTTAACCTGAGCTCAATCAAAACCTAATAGTGGACCCGATTGCCTTATTGAGTTGATTTGGATTTCATCCAAATCTAACTTAATTAAGACTCACTTCTAACTATGACTCAATGATTACAACGGTTAAAGACCACAAGCTTAAACTAAGACCCAACTTTCGCTAATTCGGTAACCTCCGGCACTCTTGCGGTAAATCATCCGGTCTTCTTCTGGTGAGCTCCCGACGTGCTCCCAGCGAGCTTTGCGATCCCTTCGGCAAATCTCCTAGCGAACTCCCGACGAGGTCGCACTGTATCGTCCAAACTCGGCCCGATGCTCAAGCTTGATCTTGGCCCATCATCTGGTTGTAACTCCATTATTCCTGTCATAGTTAGTCTTGCATGATGCTAATTATGACTTAATTAAATATAATTATAATTGCCAAATATCCATTACAAGACTATCCCAACTCCCGATAATTTTTTTAGTTACCCCCGATAATCTTCTAACGAGTCTCGGTCTTCTTTTGGCGAACTCCCTTGCGCCACCTTGACAAAATCCTAATACCCTTGGTGAGCTCCCGATGCACTCCTGGTGAGTTCCCAAACACATCGACCCGCTGCATGGACTTGACGTTGGCCAATCCTGATTCTAATAATCATTATATCATAATTAATCTTATATCAATCAATTCTAACAATCCTGTTAGATCAATAACTCATTAATTGATTTCATCATCAAAATTCGAGATTCAACAATCTTCCCCTTTTTATGATGATAATTAATTAATGACAGGAGTTAATTCTAACTCCCCCTAAATCTATGCCACTTAACTTTAAGAGAAACACACACTCTTAAATTCAAGCAATCAATATTCTATGCAAATTTCAATATAAATTTGCATCAAGTCATCAAATCATGAGTAAAAAGGAATTAAGCATCTATATTCTAGATGTCCAATTCATATCCTTATCCAAGATATCTATATATTTCAATAAGATCATGTGTCATCAATGTATTCATCATGTGTCATCAATATATATTTCTCCCCCTTTGTCATCAATAAAAAAGTGAAATATAGCTAATAATTTTAAAGCACGTGATGACATTACTTCCCCTTAGTATATACATTATAAAATTTTCTTCCCCTTTAATAAGGAGAGAAATAAGAGAGGTATTGTTGAATCATTTCATCATAGATAAGAACACTTAATAAATTTTAAAGATTATCACAAGTTCAAGAGATTTAAAGATTACATATGTATTTCAAATGTAGCAAAAGTCATTTCGATATCAAAAATTATCTCTTATAAATTTTAAATATGGCACATCTTCATGTAATTTTTTTTCTTTTTGAAAAAAATAAGATAAAATCATAAATAAAATTTTAAAAAATAACATTATCACAAAAAGACTTTATTTCATGAAATCTATATTATCAATTTATATATTTTCATAATTTAACATTTCTTGGTCTCAAGCTCAATCTTGTATATATAAAATTTTAAATATAAGCTCAACAAATTTTTTTCATGTAAATTTCAAGAAAATATAGCAAATAAACCTGAATAATAATAAATTATTATCTTTATGTAGATTTTTAAAATCATCATTGCATGCATAATCATTATACATGATTTTATATCATTATATATTCTCCCTATTTGTCATCAACAAAAGGAGAAGTACAATTAGCAAATTTTTGATATACTAAAGCTTAGCAATTTAACAAATTTTTCATTACTTTAGAACATGTAAGCTAGTGAATTCATTCTTATCTTTTGAGAAAAGTGCAAGCTAGCAAATATTTACTTCCTTTGTATTGTTCAAACTAGCAATTTTATAAGCTAACAAGTTTTGCTCCCTCTTTGTCATTATCAAAAATAAGGGATGGTTAGAGTAGTACAAAATTTTTCTCATTACATTATTTTTTAATAAATAAATAAATAAATATACTAATCATCACGTGAAATACATCAAGAAAAATTAACATGGTCATGAGATATTCAATTTATGAAAATAAATTATGAATATCAAGAGATAAATTATAAGAGAAACAAATAAAATAAAATCTATTGATTCATTCATAAGAAATCTCAAGTTGACAAGTTCATGATTTGTATAAAAAATTTATTTTAAATAATATGAGAACACATAACAAAAGATTTTGATTCATAAAAGATTGCAAGTTGTAATTCTAAGAAATCAAAACCACAATATAGGTAAATTACTCATTCAATTTCAAAATCATCAAAATCAATTTTAAGATATTTAAAATATAATTAATAGACTTATTAGTCTTTTGAAATGCTAGTGATTTCCTTTCTACACGTGTGAGCAAGAAGGTAGAAACAAGGTAAAGAAAAAAATAAAAAATATCATATCATAAAAATACTCAATTTTAAAAATATAAATTTTATAGATGTGAATTTCAAAATTAAGCTCAAAACTTCAAGATATTCAAGGAGATTCAAAAGTTTAAGAGCTACTCATGCATTTAAAATCATCTTATGTAATTTCAAGTATAGCAAAAAATCATCTATTGTACATTTTGATAAGAAGCATCAAGAATTTCATAAGAAGGCATGATAGTAGATTAAGCTCAAATTGTAACTCAAGTATTTTGAATGCATTTAGAAAATTCTAAATTTTCTTTCAAGCAAATTATTTCTCATTCAAGGTTATCATATCCAATTTACTTCTAATAATATTAATAATTTTATCTCTCCATTTTTTTGTTATTGTCAAGAAAGAAATATGATGGTATAATTTCTTCTTAGCTTTCATAGTCAAATTATGCCAAAAAGTACAAGGAGATCATGTCATTAAAGATAAAATCAAATTTTTGAATATCAAAAGATATAATTTTATTTAATAAGTTTCTCTTTTTATTTTTTTATGAATAATAAAATGAATCTTAGGGGATAATCTCAATTCATCCAAGGTAAATCTTTTTAATAAAGAAGAATGATCTTGATAATAATTTTAATTAATATTATTAATATCATAAATCATATTTTATTTAAAATAAAAAGTTATAGAGATCAATAATGTGATTCCCATAATATATAAGTCAAGTCAAGAAATTAAGGAAATATTCATGATAATACAAATCTCTTTCAATTTTCAACTTATCACAAATTTAAGAAATACTAATTTTGATGATAAGTTATGTCATTAATATTGATATTAAAAGATATTCATGAATATTAAAGATATGATTTAATTTAATAAATCTCTTCTTAGATGATAAAATAGAAGATTTTTAAGTTTTATTTTTTAAACTTACCTAAATCATGATAATAATTTATTCAAATTCAAATCATCAAATCGTCAAAATCAGTTTCATAGTTCAAGAGAGTCATAAAAATAACATAATCGATTCATTAATCTCTTTTTAAAATAAAATTATTTGAAAACTTATCCAAAATCACCATCAAAATTTGCTTTTCAAAAAATTAAATGAAAGCATCATATATTATTTTTCAATAGCTAAAATTCTCTAATCTATTTTTGTAGTTTAAGAGATTCAACAATAATAGTATTATTTTGTCTCTTGTCGAAGGATTAATATAACAAAAATTATTTCAAGAATAATTATCCTTCTTTTGAAATTTATTTCAAGAATACAATGTCATTTAAAGTCAAAAACATAATTCCATCAATATCATTATAATAAAATATTTTTAAATAAAAATTTCAATTTATTTTAATTTTAATAATTTTTGGACTTAGTGTAGCGAGTTACCATGCTTATTTCATTCTCATTAAATATAGACAATGAAGCATGATTTTTTTTCTATATTATTCTATGCTAAAATTATATCATTCAACATAATCATTCAATCATAACATTTTAATTATTTAAATCAATCATTCCATAGACTTTGTCAATATTTGAACCATTTAACAATAGTCTTTACATGTAAACAAGCTAATAATTTTAGCATTCACTCAAATATATTCTTTAATAACTAAAGTTCTTTGGTTCTAATTCATTTTCATACTTGTATACTTTAGATATGCATCATGAATATTAATTATATAATGATGAACCGTTAAAAGATTCATTATCAATAATTTTAATTCTTATAATTTTCTTATTACTACTTAGGCTAGTAAGCTTGAAGGAGTGTTAGATCTCAAGTAATATGACTTGAGCATCTAATTCCAAGATATTTTTATTGCTCCAAGCCTTGTTAGGAAATAACTTTATATTATGGGAGGTTTTGATTTAGGTATCCATTTAATATGGGATCCTTCATGTTCTTCCTATTTTCTCTAATGACATAAGATTGTTTATGGTTTATTTAGGAACCTAAACTAACTTGTGAGGACTATAGTTTTTGAATAGATATTTGTAAGCCATATGTCATAACCTACCACAAAAATTATACTTAATTCTTGGTGGCACATTTAAGATTAGTCCTTTAACAAAAATAGTTGGCTTTTGTTAGTATTTAATAAAAATAGTTGGCTTTTGTTGGGCATTGCCCACAAAACCTATTCCATTTCTTCTATTAATATGACTCTTATTGGCAATGATCATATTTAAAGATTTATTATTAATTTTAAAATTTTCTAATGTTGTCTTAAGCATGATATTTTCTTTTATAATGTTGTCTAGCATTTCACATTTAGAACTAGGATTGTGTGACGCTAATAACTCATACATTTCATTAACTTTACCAACTAATAATCATATTCATATTTAAGCAACTTAAAAGATTTATAAGTTTTTTAAATTTATCAAATAAAATGTGAAGCATATTTAATAATTTCATAAAAAATTACTTAATGAATCACTAACCTCATTGTCAATGGCCATAAGAGTAAGGTTCTCTACTTCTTGATTATGCATTTGATCTTTAGAGCTTCTGGGCTTCTTACATTCATAGCAAGATGTTTCGTCCATCTTTACATTATTTTTAGGTTCAAGTTTGTTAATTTTTCCGGTTCATTTATCAAAAGTTCAAGGTCCTCATCACTCGAGATTTCACTCGAGGAGTCATGTGTTCTTCTTGGTTCACATTCCTTCCGGTTCTTAGGAATGTGTTCATCTTATTTATTTTTAGAAGTATTTTTATTTAATGATTCATTTATATTAAGTGTATTTTTATATGTTATTTCTAATGTATGTCATATATCAAAAGTCGAATAAAAATAAGAAATCCGATCAAATTTATTTTTATCAAGAGCACAAAGCAAGACATTCATAACCTTTGCGTTTAAAGAGAAAATCTTCTTCTCTAAACCATTCCAATTGTTCATTGGAACAGAAGACTTTTCAAATCCATTTTCAACAATATTCCATAAATCAAGGTCTAAAGAAAACAAGAAAATACTCATCCAATTTTTCCAATAAGTGTAGTCCGTCCCATTGAATATGGGAGGACAAACGATAGAAAAGCCCTCTTGAAAGTCAATAAGAGTCATTTCTCTTGGGTGTTAAACCAAATGAGAAAAACTGAAGCTCTGATATCAATTGTTAGGATCAATCGGCACTAAGAGGCGGGGGGGGGGGGGGGGGGGGGAGGAATTAGTGCAAGTGTAAATTTTTCGTTTTTAAATAAAAACGTTTTGGTTTAAGCATAGTAGGAAGATCCAAAGCTTGTTGTTCAAATAAAGCAAGTGAATGATAAGAAGACTGCTAAGTTACTTGCTTACTAATTAATTAAGAAAGAGCAAGGAAATCCGAAAGATAAGAAACATCGTAAGTAAAATACTTGTTTTCAAAGAGTAAACAAGCTCAGAAGCGTTAATAAGGAAAGCAAAAGATGAACTCACAATTTTTATAGTGGTTCGGCACCAACGACTTACGTCTACTCTCGAGTCCTCCTTCTTGAGGCACACTGGCGTCCACTACTAATCTTTTTTGGGTGAAGACCAAACCCTTGCACTTTCCTTACAAGAGAGATAATATTACACTCTTTGATCACTCCATTACGCCTTTTCTTTTTATTACAATTCTCACATAATATTTTCTCATAATATAATCCCTAATATTATTGTATAAAATGTAAGAAAATTTAGGGTATTTATAGGTCCCAAATTGACTTCAAAACTGAAGCCAGAATTCAACCATATCCAAAAAATCCGGATACGGGCGGTTCACCCGCCGCCCTAGGCGGGTCAATTGCTGAAAGTACCCAGATTCTTGGGTACAGGCGGTTCAACCACCCAGCGTGGGTGTCAGCCGTCGTTAGCCATCCGAAAGCCTGGGCAGCGATGGTATACCCATCGCTCACTGGTGGTTTACCCGTCGAAATTTTTACAAAAGTGGTTACCTCCACTTTTCGAATTCTGGCTTGAACTTGATGTTAACCAACCCTCTCGTCAACCAATTGAGCTCAACTTGAGCTCAATCAAACCCCAATAGTGGACCCGATTGTCTTATTAAATTGATTTGGATTTTATCCAAATCCAACTCAATTAGGACTCGCTTCTAACTATGACTCAACGATTACAATGATTAAAGACTACAAGCTTAAACTAAGACCCAACTTTCGCCAATCCGATAACCTTCGGCATTCTTACGGTAAGTCATCCAGTCTTCTTTTGGTGATCTCCCGGTGTGCTCCCAGCAAGCTTCTCGATCCCTTCGGTGGATCTCCTAACGAACTCCCGACAAGGTCTCACTGCATCATCCAAACCCGACCCGATGCTCAAGCTTGATCTTGGCCCATCATCTAGTTGTAACTTCATTGCTCCTATCATAGTTAGTTCTACACGATGTTAATTATGACTTAATTAATTATAAGACCATCCCAACTCCCGACAAGCTTTTTGGCTACCCCCGACAATCTTCTGACGAGTCTTGGTCTTCTACTAGCGAACTCTCTATAATTAATTATATATTAATTAATTCTAATAATCCTGTGAGATCAATAATTCATCAATTGATTTCATCATCAAAATTCAACAATAATGATCAAGGAGATCAATCCCCAAGTGATCAAAGAGTCTCGATCCCCTCGTAATGATCGTTTATCTCTCATTTTCTATGATAGAACCTTAGGAATATATATATATATATATATATATATATATATATATATATATATATATATATATATATATATATATATATAAAAGTGAATGTCACTCTAATTGTTGATTATGGTCACCTCTTGACTTATCATGGTTCACCGAATGTAGCTAACGCCAACTGTAATCTGATTTAGTAGCAGACAAAGTGATTATAGGCTCTAAGATAGCTTTTGAAGATTGAGACAATATAACAACTGCCTCGTTGCTTCATTTGCTTATAATTAGATAGATTAATTATGTTTTCTATTTTGTGTTAAAGATCAAATTATGAACGATGAAATTAAAATTAAAATGTTACGTTACCTGACAAGTTGTTTCTATCTTTTTGATACTGCTGAGTTCTCAGAGCTATATAATCAAACACCATTAAGCATACCACTGGGAATCTCGCCGCCATGCATCTCTGCGACATAGACGCCTTCGATGGACGTTTCTCTTCGGCTATTCGCCTGAAAGAGCATCTTCGACGACGTGTATGGATTTTCCTGAATCTGCTGAGAAGGTTATATATAATCATAACGCTGACTCCGGTCCATTTATTCGCTCGACAAAATGACTACAAAACCCTTCTCTAGTGAGGGCGTCTTCGTCATTTGATCATTCTCTCTGAAACCCTAACCTCTCGAATCGTCGACCCAAGGACCGACATGACGAGGCGAACCCTTCGCTTCTCCGCCACCTCTTCCGTGATGCCGCCGGCATCGTCTCGCCGCGGTCCCCGCGAGGCCGCGTCGAGGCCCGGCGTTTCGTGACCTACATGCCCCGCCCTGGGGACGGCGCCCCGAGGCCCGTAACCTTGATCCCAGGCGATGGGATCGGGCCCCTCGTCACCGGCGCCGTGCAGCAGGTCATGGAGGCGATGCATGCGCCAGTCTACTTCGAGACCTATGAGGTCCACGGCGACATGACCACCGTGCCCGCCGAGGTTATCGAGTCGATCCGGAGGAACAAGGTCTGCCTCAAGGGCGGCCTCATGACGCCGGTGGGCGGAGGGGTCAGCTCTCTCAACGTGCAGCTGAGAAAGGAACTCGATCTCTATGCGTCGCTCGTCCATTGCTTCAACCTCCAGGGGCTGCCGACCAGGCATGAGAAGGTGGATATTGTGGTGATCAGGAGAATACCGAGGGGGAGTACTCCGGTCTGGAGCACGAGGTCGTTCCTGGCGTCGTGGAGAGTCTCAAGGTATGAGGCTTTACATTACTGCCAAAGCTTTGTGAGTTGTGGACTTGGCCGAGGAACTTGACCTAATACTTGTTATTACAATTCTCCATCTTTATAATCTTTTTCTATGACCTGTATGGTTCTTGTACATGAAATGGAATTCGAATTGTCGCAATAATTGCTAATATAATATTTGCTTTTCATTATTGTTTGCATAAGACTTTCTTGTTCTTGTGGATCATTAGTTGATGTAGATAGAAATGTGTTTGGTCACAAGTAACGAGAGAGCGTGATGAAGCAAATGCATAATTATTTTAGTAATAGTAATCAGTAGGCAGTGGCAAAGAAGAGGTGGTACTGGTGGTGGCGAATGCCTGAATGTGGTGGAGATGAGGGATGATGTTGAAGGGGATTGAGCAAATTCACCAAATGTACTGTTAATGTTTTTATTTTGGGACTTGATCAGTAATTTAAAAAGCGCTAGGCGCCAAAAGGCGTCAAAGTCCCAAAACGCCCGAGACGCAAGGCGCTTGCCCGAGCGAAGCAAGATGCTAAAATAAATAAATATATATATTATAATTAATAAATATATAAAAATATATAAAAATATATATAGTATACGATATCGGGTGGTACGTATATTAGATACTGCCCAGTGCATTAAAATATATTATAATTTTATAATATAATATAATATTAGATATAATATTAAATATAATATATTTTAAAAAAGGAAAAAAACTGGCGATGTTGCCTCGATCTTTCTTCCCACGTGGGGAGACGTTTCCTTGCGCGGGAGAAGAATCGCTCATGGCGAGGATGGCGTGCAGGTGAAGACGGGCTTGGCGTCGCGATCTTTCTCCCAGCGCGGGGAGACATTTCGTCTCCTCACGTGGGAGAAGAATCGCCCGCGGGCGAGGACGGCGCGCGGGCGAAGACGGTGCGGGGAAAGGAGGTATGTAACCTCTTCTTCTTTCTTCTTCTCTTCTTCTTCGTCCCTTTTTCTCCCTCAATTGATCGCCGACGATCGATTTCTACCTCAATCGATCGCCGACGGTTGATTTCTCCTTCAACTGACCGCTGACAGTCAAAATCGATTGCGAACAACCAAAGCAGAGCTAAAAGCCTGGTTTGGTCGCCTGGTTTAACCTGGGCGCTTGCTCGAAGCGCTGGCGCTGCTCGGGCGCCAGGCGGCGCACGCCGCCTAGAGATTGAGCGAGGCGCTCGAGCCTCGCCTCGCCTCGCCTCGCCCGAGCGCCTTTTTAAATCACTGGACTTGATGCATTCTTTTTCTGTAGTATTATAAATTAAATTAGCAGAGTTGACATGCATGGATATAAATATTGTTTTCTCAATCAAACTAGCAGACTCCTATGGATGATTTTCTTTTTGGTATGGTAGCCACCCTTGCATACTCGTATCACTGATTATATATTTGGTGTGGTAGACACCAGCCTTTATATGTGTGTATCCGTGTGTTTCTTTTTTACTTTAAGCTATAATATCACATTACATAAAAATTTTACTCGTTAACCATCTTTGTAGTATCCATTCTATCCAGTTGCTAACTTTTGTAACCAAACCTTATTCATGGTGATTCCGTTGAACATAACCTTCCTTGTTGGGTTCTCACTCTGGACACCTATATCCAAATCCTTGCAAAGTCCTGTAAAGCCTGGTCAGTGATTTAAAAAGCGCTAGGCGCTCGCCCGAGTGAAGCGAGGTGCTAAAATAAAATATATATATATATAATACAATTAATAAATATGATTATTTAAATATAAATATGATATTAAATTTAAAAAAATCTAAAGTACAAACTACAAAGTCACAATGTCACATTAATAAGCCTCAAAATTCAAAACAATAAAGTTTTACATCAAAGTCACTCATCATAAACAGTATACCGTTAATAGTACATTAATAGTATATTGTTAATATACTATTAGCATTAACAATACTGTTAACAGTATATTGTTAATGTACTGTTAATATACATTATTGTTAATATATATTGTTAATGTACTCGTTAACAATACTATTGTTAATATACATTGTTAATATATAGTATATTGTTAACAGTATATTAACAGTATATTGTTGCCTATTAACAATAAGTTAACAGTATACTGTTAGCAGTAGAGACAAGGCGAGGCAGCTGACCTGACCGAGAGTGAAAGTTACTTACTGAGAGCAACGACAGCAGAGAGCAGCAGCAGCTACAGAGGCAACGACAGCGACACTGGCAATAGAGAAATGTCGGGGGCATAATCATGATTCGTGAGTGAGATTAGGGTTGAGGAAGCATATATCGGTGCATTAGTTGGTTCGAACCAACTAACGCGAATGCGATCGAACCAGAGCTAAAAGCCCGGTACGGTCGCCTGGTTTAACTCGGGCGCCTCTTTGAAGCACATCGCCTGGAGATTGAGCAAGGTTCTCGGGCCTCACCATACCTCGTCCGAGTGCTTAGGCGAGCACCTTAGCGCTTTTTGCAATCACTGTGCCTGGTACTTCATAAATTTGTTATTAGAGCCCTTAAATAATGGATTGCATCAACAATTGATTCAAAGAATTGATGTGAATGATTTTTATGGTCCAAGTTGGGTGCCAAATTAGATAAAGTAGTGGGGTTGCTGGGCTCACTTTCCACAATTTGTGGTATCTCATGCATGTAGAAGATGTGAAAGGCTACACTACAAGAACCACAGGAAGTTGTCAGTTCAACTGGCCTAAGAGGTCATACGAGATGAACCATGCCATGAGCATATAGAAGAAGAGTGTTTTGTTTATTAAATACTCTTCAAAGAGCCACGGAAAGAGCAACAACGAATACAAAAGTAGGTTTTGCCTATTTGGTGATCCTTATGTTGACATTCAGTGCAAAAGGAAGATCAAATTAATAATGGTTGCCATTGATGTCAAGAAAAAAAGGAAAGATGAACATGAGACTTGACAATTATGTGCCAGTTTGTATGCATGGTTGCATTAAGGTGTTTTATCAAATCAAGATGCATTGCACTTTGCTTGAAGCTTATACATATGATGTTGTGAGGATGTGATTGTTGCAGCAGCAAGCTGATGCAATTCACAGTAAGTGAGGTTCAGGTGGACCTAAGATCCAGTTTGATCATATCATGTCTGGAGTTCTAGATCCTTTTCACCTATTTTTAGGGTTTTTTTGGCATGTTATTTAAAAAAAATTTACTGCCAAAGAGCACCAATATGTTTTGTTTTGAACTTGTTTGAATTTAGTAGGAACCATTTATATTATGTAATAGTCAGTTGATATTCATTTTGGGTCTCTTTTAAAGAGTTAAAAGATGTCTGCAAGTCAGTTTGCCTGGCACAGCTCTTGTTTTCCGTGTCCTTGGTTTTGTTCACATGAGAAATCAGAGTTGCTGACGTCTTTGTTTTTTTTTCCTTTTTCTATTTGGTGTTTTCTTTAACCAAGATTTCTAAAAGAGTATGATTCCTGTTGGGTTTTTTTATTTACCCCTCTAATAAATTCCTAGTGGTCTGTCATCCATGAAATTGCATAACTACTAGCTTCCAATTGTTCTAATATGCCTTAAAACATTGTGTAGGATACCCTAAAACCCTAATTAGGAACACTGAGCATCTTACTGCATTTCATCTTTTTGTTTGTGTAATCTTACTGCATTCACATGAGGAATTGCAGAATTTTCACCATAAAGAAAACCAGATGAACAATTTATCACTTTAGTTGACTTCTACATGGGGAGAGTTTAGGTCACAGTATAGAAAACTTCATGACACTTAAGATCCTTTGGAAAAAAATCCCAATAACTTGCACACCTGAAACAAAACTTGAACCCCTGATATAGAGATACTTAGTGTCTTCGGTTAAATCCCTAGCCAAACTGGGATTGTCCTTTATCTCTTGCTGTCCAATGCTCTTAGAACCACTGTAAAATCTATGAAACAAGATAATCTCACATAGATTTAAAGTCCTCACTCCTTTCATTTTGTGTGCTGTTGTTTTGCTTTCTTATTGTGATTGCTTGTTTACTCTAGCTTCAATCTCTGATGTCCTTGCTTGTACTTTGTCTGAAGTTATGACTATTACTTTTACTGTCTTTTTGAACTCTCAGTTGTCCATTTGGAGTTGGATCAGTCATGTTTTAATTGATAAATTCGGATGCAATAAGTCATTAAATTCTAGTAGAGCCATATAGGAAAATCAATCTTCAGTTAGAGCAGTCTGCATATTGTACTGCTTTCCTTTAGTGATTGATATCTTTCATTTCTTGTTTGTGTTAAGTCTGTTTCCCCTCTTTTTTATTTCGTCCTCTTGACATCTTTGCTAGGTGATTACAAAGTTCTGTTCTGAGCGAATTGCCAAGTATGCTTTTGAGTATGCATACCTTAACAACAGAAAAACAGTCACGGCTGTGCACAAGGCCAATATTATGAAGCTTGCAGATGGTCTGTTCTTAGAATCATGTCGTGAGGTTGCAAAAAAATATCCAGGGATAAAGTATAATGAGATCATTGTTGATAACTGCTGTATGCAACTCGTTTCAAAGCCTGAGCAGTTTGATGTTATGGTATGCTGCATCATATTTAGTTCACTTTTCAAGTTAGAAAATTTTGGATTATTGTTCTAGATCTATTATTAGAGTGATAATTTTCATTTAGAGGGTCCATGTAATTTGTGTAACTACTTTTATTACAATTTTAGTTGCTGACATGTTACCAATCGTGTAGCTTCTGGACTGTTTGTTGGCCACCATCACTATCATGTTGTGGTATAATTTTGAAGTGCCTGGCTTATAAGCAGGCACATGACTTGTGGCATGGAAACTAAATGATATGTCATGAAAAATCTTAGTATAGTTGGGCATGTCAAGTCATGGGCACCAATCAATTGTTGTGTTTTTCCTAAATAATGCTAGAAGTTGCATACTAGGACAACCTTGTGCAATTTCAACAATGTATGATCTTTAGAATATGTAATCGAAAGAATCTCCAGCCCATCGCAACAGGATAATAAGAACTTTATACGAAACATAAAAAAATTAGTCACTTCCATCACATGAGAAAACTGATCTGAAAGGTTCAAGATACATTTGACAAAAATTAACTTCCCTCTTCTTACATATGTAACCAAAGTTAGCAAATTCGAAAATAAGTATATGATACTTCTAACAAGGCTTCATATATCATTTATTTCATGCTAAAATGTGAATGGTTTATTTTGATTGGGCTGTGGCCTCATGTAATTTAAATAGTAACATGTACTGTATATTATGATTCAAGTGAATTGTATGTTCCAAACATAGAATATCCTATACACATGCTTCCATATAAAGTATCAGCAGTAGATTGAATCTGAATCATCCATTTGCAGGTCACACCAAATCTTTATGGCAATCTGGTGGCGAACACAGCTGCAGGTATTGCTGGAGGCACTGGTGTCATGCCAGGAGGTTAGTTTAACAATGTTCTGACCTAAAGTTTCATTTTTTGCTTAAGTCTCTATGATTCATGCTGATGGAGGAGACCATGGGGATCTAAGCTATCGGCTTTCTGCATTTGGAGGTTGTAGGTGACAGGAATTTGACATAAAAAGCTAGTACTAATCTTAGGGTGTCAACTCCTGCAATGTGTCCTATACAGCGTTTAGACTTTGTTCTGCCTCCTTTGCCGAATGTAATTTTAGATTTAGATTTATGGCATGGTGCATCATATCTGGTTTATGTAATTGAAACTATCAATGCTGATGACTCATGGCACTACAAAGATTAAACTCTAATGATCGTTATATTACATTGGATTCACATGTGATCATCTTCTTTCTTGGGTTCTCAGGTAATGTTGGTCAAGATCACGCTGTGTTTGAGCAAGGTGCTTCAGCAGGCAACGTAGGGAACGAGAAGATTTTGGAGCAGAAGAAGGCAAACCCGGTGGCCCTGCTGCTATCGTCTGCAATGATGCTGAGGCACCTGCAGTTCCCATCCTTTGCCGACCGGCTTGAAACTGGGGTGAAGCGCGTGATAGCAGAAGGCAAGTACAGAACTAAAGACTTGGGAGGAAGCAGCACAACCCAAGAAGTCGTCGATGCGGTCATTGCAAAGCTGGATTAAGAGCAGTTGATTCTGAGCTGAAACTATACTGTTCTGGATGCAGTTTTTGCATGTATTTGTTGTTGTTGTTTATCTGTTTTTATACACAATTTTTGCAGGATTTGCTCAATGAGACGTCTTTTTTTTTTGCTAAGGACAGTTCACCTGGGAATTAATCAGGTTGCAGAGCCAAGCGCTACCTATATACTGTTTATTATGTAGATAGAGAGGGTTAAGACTTAAGACACTGTGTTCTTATAATAAATAATCTTTGGAAAAGAATCACTGCACGAGGTGCTGTCCACATAATCGGTTTCCATCTCCATCCGACCCGTTCTGATCCGATCCTATACCAGCCGTTCTCTTCCACGTGCGTACGAGCGAACCCTCGCCTCCCTTAGTCGCAATCGGTGGTGACATGGGACCCACAAAAACTTACCAGCTTACGATTGTTTGGGGTTTAGCGAGATGCCACGTCGCCCGGTGAAAGTTTCCGGGGTGCTTCGACCGAGTCCACACCAAACAACAATCAGGGAAGTTTTGGAGTTCCACGAGGTGCCACATCACCCGATGGAAGTTTCCAACGTGATTCAGTCAGTTCGTCTCTTTTGGATCAACTCCGTCATTTTGTCTGGCCTCGATCGCGCATGAACACAAACGGACGTCAAACTGACGCCGACGCCGTCGGTCTCGTTCCGGGAGAGGAAAAGACGTGAACTCGGACAGCTGCGCTTCTCGCCCTTCCCGAGGACCTTGAAGAAAACATCGCGAGCAACTCCAGCACTTTGGCCTCCCTCATGGCGGCGCCGATGAGGGTTCGCGTGGAGTTCGAGGACCACCGTGGCCTGCTCACCAAGTCCCAGCGGAAGGACGGCCTCCGCCGCTGCTGGATCCTCGTCGGCCCCCACCTTGCCACCATCGCTGATCTCGCCGCCCACCTCGCCCGCTCCTTTGCCCTCCACCGCTCTTGCCCGCGCGGCATCCGCCTCTACGTACGCCTTCCTTCGCGCATCTCCCTCCTCCCCATCAACAAACATCGTAATGATCTTGAGCTTTAAATCCTTAATATTGTCTCATAATAGCGAAATTTTCTTGGTCCTCTTCTTTTTTAATTTTTTTTTTCAAATCTCATAACGACAATCTATTGTGTATTTTCTTGTTTCTTGATGTGTTTCTTTGAACTGCGTCGTCGATGCTTCTGATTATTGTTACGGTCATCATTATAATTGTGTTTCAAATGGACAAAGCAGTAATCGAGTTTCAATTTGGGTAGGTATCCACATTATATGTATATTTTCTTAAAATCTATTTTTTTTTCTCCTACTACAGATGGATGAATTTGTCTTACCCCCATTTGAATCAACCAGCATCTTCAGGGACAAGGATATCATCAGGTATACATTGTTTTGACTATTTCACTTTTCAGGAATTATGAGATTCACTGGCACAAGTATTGCAAAGGCGAACCTGTAGGTTGAGGGTAGTCTTCTCATCTATTTCTGCATATTGGGCACTCATGATGTGTAGACTATATTAAATCTGACTTCAGAGGATTCTAGTATTGGTCTTCATTCCTCGCAAAATCAGTTGTTGAAGGTGAAGCTATCAACTATGTTGTTTCTGTACCTTTCTGGAGCATGTTCAATAATTGTCTGAGATCCAATCTAGGTTAAGCTGAATTATTTACAGTTATAAAATGATCATTTTGTACATTCTAGGTTAAGCAATTCCATTTGTGCAACTTTGTACTTTCACTTGCTTTGAATCAGTAGAACTCCTCATTCCTGACAGACCATTATGTTATTCTTACATCTTTGTCTTGTAAAAACCATTTATAAGCTGGTTCATGAGAAAAGGTTGAATCCTTGATTTCTGTTTTAGTTTCCAATTTAAATGATACACAGGATTTGGTTACAGTTTAATTATGCCGTTTAAGTATATTTGTTAATACTTTTGTGTAAAGCCATTTATAAACCTACAGAATCAGGAAAGATAAATCTTGGAGTGGTGTTCTTTTTTCCCTGCTCAGAAATGTGCTGCTGTGAAATTCTACATGTTTGATTACTTCCCTTAAAATGCCTATTGTACAATATGGTAAAGCAATCATGAAACTGTTCTAATTTGTTTTCTAATAAACTCATCATTAGTAGCATCGGTGTATATTTATAATCAATTGTCACTCATCATCTTGTCTTTAGAGTTCCTCTGTTTGGCAACCTTAGTGCTTTCACTCTTACTTTCTCTTCTTTTTTTTTTTCATATTTTTTTTCTAACAGGAGATCTGACTTTATACATTATATCTTGTTGGTTTCTTCTCATGATATCTAGTAAATCGGTACCCAATGAAGGCACAATGACATAAGCGAGGAGAAGGAATTTATACATTGTTATCCTGTATTCTTGGAAATGCATTTTTTTACAAGTATTTGTCATAGTAAGTTTCCATGGCATTATGGCCTCCCATAATGATACTGTGCTTCTTTTATTCTAGGGTGAGAAAGAAGGCTGGTAGACAAAGGCAGCTTCTTGGTACATGTAACAGTGCATATTGCATGCAAGATTCTGAGAATGTTGTGGAACAATGCATGCATATTGATAGTAACCTTCTCGTTCATCCAGATCTCCCCGTGAACTTACAGACTAATAAAAGAAACAAAAGAGAGGGTAGCTGTGATTTTCAACAGAACACAACAAACATCCATGCAATTTTGAGTGAAGAGACAAACTTGAACAAAACGGAGCATATGAACAAGACTCGGTTGTTGAAGTAATTTTTATATGCCTTTATCTTTTAGAGTTATGATTCTCTGTTTACCATAGTTGTCTATGAGTTTGTGTCTGCATTGCATCTTATTTGCTCAGTTGACCTTGTAAATTTTAACTTCATACGTTGTTAATCTTATTCAACAGTGCACCGAACATTGTAACATAAGTTTCTCCAAATTTTTCTGCCTAATTGCCTACACGCTGGAGGAATAAAATATTGTATTGCTGGTGTTAGTCCCAGGATTCATGTTCTACATGTAATCCATAAACATTTTTAACATGTAAACGATGGCACATTATTTCTCTTAATTTGATTAACTTGTTTCAGTACTGGCAGAGATGTTGTTTTTGATGGATGGATAATTCACAGGCATTTCTGTAAGAATTTCCTGAAAGAAATATCATTAGCAATCTGATTGAACAGCCTAAGACTTAAATTACTTGAAAATCGGGATTTTAACAAACCCTTGGACATGCATTAGGCATTAAGGACATATATTTATACATATACATATGTATGTATATACATATGTATACATGTAAACACGCACACACACACACACACACACACACATATATATATATAACAAAATTTGATCTTCCTACTTATCTCTTGATTCATTTCATTTATCTTACATGATAGTTGCAGGGGAAGATTTATAATTGACCATAGTGGAGTAACTTATAAGTACTTGGAGAAGGACCAGGGGCAACTTGGTCTTTTTCCTAATATGAGAACTGATAAATTGCTCCACTAGGAGCAATATACTCTTCTCTAGTTGTAAATATTACTTTTAATAAATAAGTTGCTTCTTATTCTTTGATGAAGGAGGAAGAAATTAAATCCAAGCAACACTGAAAAGCCTATCATAACTGCTGAGCTAGACAAGAATGTCCTATTCGAACAGAATGAACGCTTTGTTCGGAAGAGAAGCAGTTTAAGGAGAATTTTAAATAGGAAAGATGGGACATCTGATGGAGATGGCAGGACTGATTCACTCCTTTCAAACAGGCTTCATCAGGCACATGCAAACTATTGTAGAAGTCAGCCTGAATTTAATGTTGATGGCAAAGCAGAACAGGTTTGTTATACTTACATTGCTGTTAAGCTTCTATAATTTTTATGAGATAGTTATCTTGTAAACTTTTGATCATAGATAACGTATAAAGCAAGGTTTTCCATACCGGACTGTCACGGACAACAATGTAAACAAGGTGTTCGATGAAATGCTTGTGTTAGTCCGTGTCCTTCGGTTTAGGTACATATCTTGTACAACAAGAAGCGGGCTTGCAGTAGGCTTGGAAGCCCTAGTTTGATTTGCTTTATGGCCAAGTTTGGCTTGTAAATACAAGTGTGTCTTATAAACACTTGTGGGGACATCGGTCTGTAGTGGACCATTATCCTTTGTGTGCAACCTCTCTGAGTTTGTAATGTCCTTGGGTGTAATTTGTATTTTGGCTTTATAAAGTGTTTTTCTTGAGCAGTTGCTTGTGGATCCCGTGGAAATTGCTTATTTCGCCCGCTTTTTGTAAGTCCGTGGATTTTAGGAGATCTCGGGAGGGCTGACCTTGACGGACACGCATGGGTGCCACACGGCTTAGGCAAAATCAGCTAAGCCCGTGACAATGTGGTATCAGAGCGGGAACTTGCCATACAAATGTGGGGGACCTAGCTAGGCTGTACGGAGGACAGCCAACACGAGCAACCGTTTGGGGGAAACGGACATTGGGATGTAGGGAAAAGAGTCGCTCAGAGGAGCGGGCATCCAGGTTTGGCATTCAGAGAATAGCTAATCCCTTTGCACGAGAGGCACCACGAGGACAAACAAGCGAAGAAGAATGCGAGCACACAAAGATTGGGATGGTTGAGTTTGAGCTATAGCTCGGCGTTGGCAACCAAACCTTGGGTGCTTGGTGAAAGATGAGACCAAGGTGGGAGGCGTTGTGTAGACCGAAAGAGTTATGCAAAGCAGAGGTGAGGGAATTGCTAACTCAAGGATTCAAAACTCATGCAAGGGCTTGTACATGGATGACAGAGTGTTCGTGGCCATCCCAAGGCACGATTAGAACTCGGCGCCATGGAGCATCGAACTTTCTCTTCAACATGGAAAGGATATGTCCGTAGGTGGCTGAAATGTGCAACAAATTCAGCATGTTGCTAGACCTTGAAGGGTGCGTGGAGACCGATTGGAGAAGGGTCGCCATCTAGCAAGTACATTTGTGGTAACAAAGCACAAGTTCAAGAAGACGGAGTAGTCCAAAGGGATGATGGTCTTGAAACTTCGTGGGAAGTATATAAAGAGAAAAGTTGCTCCAGCAGATGATATCCAGGAGGGATAAGTCCTAGTTCTCTAGTGGGAGAATCATGTAACGGATCGCATATTGAGAAAGAGTTTCTCAAGGTTATATCTCCATAAAGCTCAACGACCGAGTGAGCGATTTAAGAGTTGTCGCATGATCTCGAAGGAGGTAATGCATTGGTGGATGCATTTCGAGATCAAGTGGGGAGCAATCTAAGGCAACATCATATGAAGGCACACTTAGAGTCGAGGCGTAAATCGAACTCAATGAATCGACGTGGAATGGTGGACGTGAGGGCCACTATCAACTCGGCAAATCGAGGAGCAGAGCGACTTGGGTGGAACTCGGTGAAGTATCCAAGCCGCATGAGGAGTCGACATAGAAGATGGAACATGGAGCGGAGGCATGAAGCTTTCCTTAGACAGAGGTCAAGGGCATGAACTCTTGTAGAGGCAAGAGTGGGATCATGTCGTTCCATGGGTTCTTCATTCGATGGGACAGACTTATTTTGCATGGTGCCAAAGATGAAGGGAGCTTCAAGGCACATGCAAGCTACCTCGAGATGCATTTGATGGAGTAACTAAGGTGATTCAACTCATGGAGGCAAAGTTAGGATCATGAGACCTTAGTACGGGCAAGAGGACGCAGAGGGGTACTCTTGAAGAATATGCCAGTGTTGCCGTTCGTTGTCGAACAAGAGGTGCATAGCAAGATCTTTGGTAGGGGATAGAGGCCCAAGATCCGACAATGGTGCACCAACTCTAGCAAGTCGGGGTGGAGTTACTAGCGACGACTGTCCTAGAGCTATGCTTCGTCGTGAGTAACCCATGAGTGGGGGACGGGAATTGCCAAGGAGCGAACTAAAAGTCGGAGATGGCAGAGGCCCTACGATGTGTTGGCAGAGGCCACACGTGGAGAAGTCGTAGTCCGAGTTCATCACACGAGAATCAGATGAATGGAGATGTCACCGGGAGGCGACATGGCGGATCATGGTGGAATAGTTCGTGGCAATGTAATAGACAATCTTGTCCCGTGAGGGACAAAATCATGCGAGTTATTGGGAGCTCTACTTTGGTGTACGACACAACAAGAAGAAGGGCTATGGATTTAAGGAGTGAATGTCGAGAGGCGGGTCTTCGTGTGCATCAAAGCTTGCATTGGATGAAAGCCTTAGTCATCATATGGGAGCTATATACCACCGAGGAAGAAGTCCAAGTGCATGTACGTGAGTCCCATGGAGGGGACATGATCATGTGAATGAGCTCCACTTGATGAACAATACAGGCAAGAAGGGTGGATTCAAGGAGTGAATGCCACGATCAGAGGTCTTCCGTGTGCATCAAGCCTGAAGCCCGGTCACAAGATATGGGGCCGTGTGTACCACCGAGGGAGTAGTCGATTGCAGTACCGAGTCCCATGGAGGGGACTTGATTAACTGGAGCAGTTGGAGAGTTGGATGCCTGCTCACATTCGCTTAAGGGAGCCCGCAAGTCGAGGACAAAGCCGAGTAACGCTACCAACGGCTAAGGAGAAGAATCGGCGAGCCTGCAACAAGATGGCGGAGGCCATGCATGAGAGTTGCGTCTCTCCATCGACCAAGGAGAACTGCTAGGAGGACATAGTGGTGTCGGCGGTGGTCGAAAGGCGAGGAAGCGACGACGAGTCCAACGGCTACCCAAAAGAAAAGCGTCGAGAGGAGGTGGACTGAGGAGCTCCACGGTGCAGATCTACCGATCGCGAAGGAAGGGATGAAGATGCAAGACAGATAGTAGTGCTATGGTACGCAGATGGGACTTTCGTTAAGTCATCGATCCCTTGCCCTCATGAAGGGACAACATTGGTCGTAAAGGGGCCAAGGAGGTGGAGAATCAGAGGTAAACCCAAGTACCAAGACGAGGCGTAGAGGCCAAGAAACTTCATAAGACCGATGTCGATGGGCTTCTCATCCAGATAAAATTAAGGGACTTGGGTTGATGCAGGAGTGCTCGACGAATGAAGTAGGCATGGTATGCACCTTTCTACTCAAGAGGAGTAGGCGACAAAGGTGATGGAGAAGACGACAATCCCAAAGACGACCAAACCTATCAAAGACTTACTCCAAGTTGGGGACTCAAGTTGGAGTAAACTTTTTTTCGCAAAACTTCTTGCATTCGAAGTTCAATGGTAGTGGGAAGGTGAATCACGAGCTAACCCAACGCAAGGAGTGCAACCACTTCAAGTGCTGTGTGAGCAAAGAGCGCGAATGTTAGTAACCACCAATGCATGAAGTACAAACTCGAGGAGGCAAAATCGAGTAACCTTTGCCAGCGAAATTGAGTAACCTTTGCCTTCTCAACTCGAGAGAATGGGCAAACCGAGTACCCTTCTCTTAACTCGAGGAGGTGAGCGAAGCCAAGTTACCTTACCTTCTCAACTACGAAGAGAATGGGTGAAGTCAAGTATCCCGTTCTCTTACTTATCCAAGCAGGAGCTCGACAAGTTCTGACCCTTCAAAGAAAGCTTATGGAAGACAATGGTTGTCAAATCCTCACCGTTGGTGATCGGCTATTGAGAGTAGTTTTTCTACTTCATTTCCCAATTGACTAAGAGGGAGTGATGCGAACATACTTGGAAGTGACAACTAACAACGGAAGAAGGTTCAATGGGCAAATATTATGGAGAAAGGACCTTAAAAAAACTTCAAAGTCAGTGAGGCGATGCTCGTTAAAGCTCCAACAAGCATCTACCCAATTCAAGCAATATGAGTATCTACATCGCACATAATAAGGCGGTCTTTTCCTTCATCGAGGGATCCGAGAACCAACAAGGATCAAGACAACCCACCAACCCCATACCGATTCATCATTGGTGAGTTGAAGATGCATGGATTAGAGTTCGACTACTCAACAACAACGGAGAGCGGCCAAGGCGCAAAGCGTAAGATTAAAGATTCAGAATGCGAGGAGATGCGTCTACAGTGGCTTCGACGAGGACGTCGAAGGAATAAGTGGGGGAGAATGTCACGGACAACAATGTAAACAAGGTGTTCGATGAAATGCTTGTGTTAGTCCGTGTCCTTCGATTTAGGTACATATCTTGTACAACAAGAAGCGGGCTTGCAGTAGGCTTGGAAGCCCTAGTTTGATTTGCTTTATGGCCAAGTTTGGCTTGTAAATACAAGTGTGTCTTATAAGCACTTGTGGGGACATCATAGTGGACCATTATCCTTTGTGTGCAACCTCTCGAGTTTGTAATGTCCTTGGGTGTAATTTGTATTTTGGCTTTATAAAGTGTTTTCTTGAGCGTTGCTTGTGGATCCCGTGGAAATTGCTTCTTCCGCTCGCTTTTTTGTAAGTCCGTGGGATTTTAGGAGATCTCGGGAGGGTCGACCTTTCGACGGACACGCATGGGTGCCACTTAGGCAAAATCAACTAAGCCCGTGACGGACGGTATGTATCGATCCGCCAACCGAATCGATGGACCGCCACGGGCGATACCGCCAGAAGCGCTCATGTTACCATGCGAAATCAATCATTAATCCGATTGTCGGCAAGAATCGATTTTGACCGTCGCCAACTCGGTATGTTGGTACGGACCGGTATGACAATCCTCGGTATAAAGTAACTTTTTAAGCTGAAAAATCTAGAATTTCCATTATTTTGGTGTTAAAAGAAATCCTTGGCAGGATTTTCAATTCCGCAGTCAAATGACCAGAGGCAAACATATGCGTAGATTACCTTATTTTCTCCTATTTCTGTTATATTTGTTGCTCTTTCTCTCCTTAATAAGCTGCTTGGAGTCTGATATATTGCAAAAACTATAGATTTAATAGAGTAAATTGGCAGATAATTCAGCCAGAAGATATTTCTCAACAAATATTTGTCAAAATTTTGGAGCATTTTTTATCTGGACTTACCTCTGTAATATTATATATATCTGAAAATATGAAGAGTTTCTTGGTGGCTAGCCTTTGAGCTACTGGGTGGTGAAGTTGCCTCTGTGTGTTCTAGCAATAACAGATCTATTTTCTTGAGCTGGGCAACCATGCTAGTCTGATTTACATTGCACTTGTTTTCCTGGGTCACTATGTTTGGTTTTGTAGTTTAGTTAAGCATGTTAGTGGTACTATGAGAAATAGTATGAGGAGAGGCAGAAGAAGATATAAGAAGATTTTAATAAAAACTATGAATAAATATCTAAGTACACTAAACTAGACTAAACATATGATTGTTTTGCATATTTTAATGTATGTCAATGACGACAAAAGATCCTTTGGACTCATGGTTTTGTTATTGTTGTATTATATTTGATTTTATACTTAATTAGCTTGCATGATGTTTCTTCAACAACAGAGTGAATACCTTTTGCTTGCGGATGTTGGTTTGCTGAAAGCAAATGACCTGAAAGCAATTTCTACAAGTGACATGCAAGGTGATGGAAGCAAGATAGCAGCACCAGCAAACAACTGGGAAGTAGCAGTATCAGTAGCAAGCGCCAAGGAGTCGAGTACTCATGTCATAGGTATCAACAAACTTTGTTCAGTATGAAATATCATTTTTAGGATGAAGATGAGTTGCAACTGTGTCAGATACAAAATTTCTTGTCTTGTAGAGCCCATGCCAAATTCTGAGTGGGGGCAAATGCAGAAGGGTTTGTGTGAGAGAATGAAGACTCAGCTTCAGGAGAATAGATGGGATTGCTGGATAGCAAATAAGATTAGTGCAACTCCCTGGCCATGGGCAGTGAGAGGGAAACGTGCGGTAGGGACTGCTGATGGATCTTTTGGAGGAAAAGGGGGCAATCATGCTACTGCCAAGTGTGTCACGAGTCTCAAATCTTACAAATCCTAGTCTTTTGTGAGCCTTGTGGCCCACAACAATTTCTTGTGTATATAGTTTAGTAGTATGTCAATACGTTAGGAACCTGAGGTCTGGAATTTGTTTGGGATTCCAGGAACGGTTTAACCTAAATCTGGGCTTGTTTTGCTTAAACATATTTTCTGCATGACAGATAATGTTGAAATGTGTTGTCTGTTTTCTTCTCATTTTTTAACTGTTTGTTTTGTGAAGTTACTGTAGGAATTGCTGTTTAATTTAAGCCAAGTACTGATTTGTTCTCTCGTATTAATTGTAGTTATAATTTTGTTCTTCTTTTCCTATTCTCTGTTTAAGTTTTGAAACATGAATTTTGTTTTTATTTAGCAACGATTAAACGAGAGTAACATAATCGAGGATTTATGTTGAGAAGCCTAATTTTGATCTATCTAGAAGAATGAAAATGATGTGGGATCAATCAAATAAATAGGGTTTTTTTTTATTTTTGTGATATAACATATTCTTCATCAAGTAAATACTAAGGATAAATCCACACACAGGCTGAGACCAATATGCTCAAACCTTGATGACCCAAATCATAAGGAAACAGGTTTATCTCTATATTAAAGATAAAGATCCGCCCTCGACCCTTAAAAAGAAAAGAGGATTCCTAATAAATCAATGCATCTTTACTCACTACTAAATTCCATGTAGCAGCATCCTCGTGGTATCAATCAGACGGGCTTGTCAAAGTCACAAGCGTTGGCCACCAGACAAAAAAAGAGGCCTTTTCCTATGCACTGCGAATCCAAACGCCTCCTCCACATCCAACTCCTCTCCCTTTACCAGCCGCGCCTCCCAATCGAAGCAGTACAACAGATTGGCTAAGACCAGCTCCACCACCGCCAACCCGAAGTTGATGCCCGGGCAGATCCTCCAGCCGCCCCCAAAGGGAACGAGCCCGAAGCACTCTCCTCATCTGACGGAGCCGTCGCCGCCGCTCGAGAACCTCTCCAGCCGAAACTCCTGCGGGTTGCTCCAGCTGGCAGGATCGGTGCCGATGGCCTTGGCATTCACGAAGACTCTCGTACCTGCGGGGATCTCGTAGCCGCCGAAGGCGCAGGCCTCGGTGGTCTCGCGAGGCAGCAGAAGCGGAGCCGGGGGGTGCAGTCTCAGGGATCCGTTGATGACCTGCTTCAAGAAAGGGAAGTCATGGAGGTCGGTTTCCTCCATCGCGTCCTTCTTCCCCACCGCATCTCGCACTTCTTTCTGCGCTCAAGCCATCACTCTCGGGTTCCTCAGCAGCTCCGTCATCGTCCATATGATGGTCGCCGCAGCCGTTTCGGTGCCGGCGGTAAATATGTCCTACCAAATAATTTGTGTAGTAGATGAGACATCTAGAGAGAGAGAGAGAGAGAGAGAGAGAGAGAGAGATCGCGTTCATGAATGGAGAAGAGGAAAGAGAGATAGTACCGTTAGAAGACCCTTGACGTGATCCATACTGCCGAAGGTGTTCCTCTGCGTTGGATCCTCGCGCAGCCGAAGCAGTACCTGCACCAAGTCTGCGTGCTCCGATGTGCAGTCTCCTCTGAGGTGCTCCTCGATCACTTGGCTGTAGATATCATCCAACTCCCCGAACACCCTCTCCACCCTTGCCCGAAACCCTTCCAACGCATGAATCCACTGCAACCACGGGAAGATGTCCCCGGCGCAGAAAGTGTAAGTCCCTCTCTATGGTAGTTAAGCCGTGCCTTCCCCTAATTCTTTAATTTGAGAAGCTCAGCCGTAGATGCATTCTGAAACTTGAACCCTAGGAGTAATAAAGGGTACCGTTCCCCGCTACAAGACAAATAAGATCAATTAGAATAGAAAAGAGAATACATATCCAGTAGTATTCTACTGAGAAAATAAAGAAGTAAAGTCAATATCTATATTCTAATGAGAAAATAAAGAAGATATATTATAATAAGAAAATATATTATCAATAAACATATAAGTAAATAACCCAAGCTAATTACAAGACCCTAACCCAAGCTAATTACAAGACCCTAACTCTCTCGGACAGTAGAGCAGGAATCAAACTAATAACTAATAGAATCAAAGTAGCAAAAAAGGAATCCCCTCATTGATAAGAAGAGTTGAAGAGAGAGAGAGAGAGTCACAAACAAATAAGAGGCATTAAGCGCTTAAGGAAAATAAAAAAATAAAGTCAATATCCATATTCTACTGAGAAAATAAAGAAGTCAATATCTATATTCTAATGAGAAAATAAAGAAGATATATTATAATGAAAAAATATATTATCAATAAACATATAAGTAAATAACCTAAGATAAGTACAAGACCCTAGCTCTCTCAGGCAGTAGAGCAGGAATCAAACTAAATAACTAATAGAATCAAACTAGCAAAAAAAGGAATCCGCTCATTGATAAGAAGAGTTGAAGAGAGAGAGGGTCGCAGACAAACAAGGGGCATTACGCGCATAAGGAAAAGAATGAGTCCACCACAATGCGAGCAAGGAGAAAACACTGCACCAGAAGACTTAATCAACTAGAACAGGTACGGGAAACCACCTACTTACATTGGAAATCAACTGCTGTTAACCCCTCCTTTCTGCTAGCCCTTGCTTTCAACACCTTACTGCTTCCCGGCATCCCTACCTATTAGTTAAAGAATCAAGTTGCTCCAGCAGACTTTGGACTAATGATATCAAACCTTGCCTCGCCGGCTATTAGGCTTACTGTCCTGCTTCTTCGACTGAATTACTACCTACAGCGAATCAAACTAATATAGTATCGGAGACAAGTCACTGCTACAAACTAAACAGCCTATCGTTCCTGTCCCTAAGTCTGATACTACTTTATCTCATTCCCCAATTAATTAACTCCAGGTCTACCAACTACTGTCTTAAAAAAGCCTTGGTTTCTAGGTTTAGTCTCTCTCGATGGGGCACCTCACTAATGTAGGGTATAATTGAACTTATAGGAGCAAAGATAACCCCACTACCGATCCACTGACACACTATAATGTCTACTTCTGAGAATGGTGCTATAGGCCCAAACAGACTTACTTTTCCTGTCTTGTTCTGCTACTAATTACTCTAGCCTAAAATAACAGAAAGATGACTTTCTCGCTCTACTTGAATTATGTAGCTGCATGATCTCGAGCCTGCCTTACTCGCTTTTATCCTATTGTTTCTTACTTTAATTCTCGTGCTACTTACTCTTATTCTTGCTTGCGCCCAACTCAAACCCTGTATTGGTTTTTACTTCCCTGGTTCTTATTCCTTGGTTCGTTCTGTATTGATAGGTGCTTTTTGAAATACTTTATCTTATTGTAGTAAAGAAATAAACGCTAGTGCTTCTAATACTTTTGCTAGTGCTTAAAGTTCTCTAGCTAACTACTCCTATTGCTACTATCATAATTGAACACATAACTAACCGACCTAAACACATAAGCTAGTTTCTCTTTCTTACAAGAATACTTGAAAATACTCTACAATAGTAATTAGTATAATATAAGAGAATGTTTCAACAAGCAAAATCAAGAAAGAAGATAATGTAGAATCTATGAAAAAGAGAAAGAGTGTAGTGGTAAGCTCTCTCCGCGCTTTAACTCACTACTTACTACGAGCCTTACCCCGCCTTGCTTCCAAACTAACACTGATTATTGGAATTCTTCTACTCGCAGGTATGATCCAGTGCATCCAACTACGAACTATAAAATAATAATAAAAAAGATAAAGAAATCAATCAAAAAGGAATTAGGATAATCGAACACATAAGCGAGTCTATATATCATCTTTCTTTATTGAAGACATCGTGAAAAGCTAGATTTTCTTTATTGAAGATATCATTCAAAGTGTGCTAAGAGAATGAGGTTGGCAAGAAATAGGGCAGCTCTTACTTTAGGATGGAATGGGGTGTTGTGCGATACAGGTGTCAGAGTAGTACGCGTGTGTGGGTGTTTGTGCCATGACGTACTAATTTTTCTCAATCAATAAGGGTTTGTCTGTTGGCCCGAGCTCTAAAGCTTATAGTAGTACGAGGCTAGTGCACCTAGTAGCAAGAGTGGAATTAACAACTAGGAATTAAATCGCTGTCGACAAGATCGAAACAAGCAACTAGGGCTTTAGCTGATGATCCATATCTTTGTTTTTACTGAAGTCAAAGCTAGCCCCGCCTATCCCGTCTCTAACTCTTCCCGATCTATTCTTTAATCCAAAGTGCTTTGTTCAGTCTGACAACATTCCTTTATCTTATTCTTCTACCCCTTGCTTGAAGTCTTGAGACACGCCCTATATATTATACTTACTACTGAAATAAAAGTCCTATGTAACAGTTGAAGTACGCTACTTATTTATTGTATTCTTGTACCTAGCCCTCTCGTGCTTATGTTTCGGTTGAAGTCCCACTATCCTGTCTTGTATTCTGAGACTCCCTTCTTTAAGTCGACCACTACTGTCTCTGAGACTTTTGCTTCTTTATCTTAGTTTCCCTCTCATGTCTTTTATTCAAAGAGGGTCCCTACTTGGATTTAGAATATGATATCATGTATACAAAGAAGAGAATCAAACTTACATATCAATAAGGATTGAACTAGTACTGATTAGACTGAAAACACTCCATAGGGAATCAACTAATGCCTTACACGCTTATCTTCTATTATTGGTATGCCGATCCTTTCTCCTAGCCACCAAGTCACATATAGATAGACAAGCAATGGGACAAGCATCAATATGAAAATTCAGCTAAGTAGTGTAATCTACTCCGCTAGTAATTATAAGAGTGTATTTCCTGATCTTAATTCCCTATCTATTGATTTGATTCGAACCTTGCTTTACCATATCCCTCTCCCCGCCTTTGATCCTGGCTTTGCATATTAGGCTTAGCCTCTTGTTACTAAAATTGAACTCTATACTAGCCACTGAATTGACCTAGTGCTTCTTATACTTTTCTTGTATAATACAAATCAGAATCAGTGCCAACAATACTGGACCTAGAAACTAGGGATCTAGTACTAACATAACAACCAGTAATTCAACAGTGCCCATCCAAACTTGAGCTACTGCTGGCAAGCCTGTCCTTACCTCGATCTCATCCTCACTACCCCGGCTTCCACTCCCGTACTGCTTAATTGTATCCTTGCTTATAGGCTTTAGTCTACTACTTGCTTGTTGCTTACTTATTAGTAATTGTCCACTCCCCTCAAGATTAGTTTAACTTTACTACCTCCTATTCTTTAAATGATTACTTGAGTTCTGTAGCTCGAGTTAGAGCCTGCCCTACCCTTGCTTAGAGCCTTGTTTTCCCGTCTATAGGTCTTTCTCTCTTGGACTTCAGTCTGTAGTTGCTTACTTGGGTGCTTACTTCTTTGTTGAAAACTTCCCCTGCTGACCTCTAACCACCCTAAAGTATTTATTTCACCTGTTAGTCTTGCTGTCGGCACTTTGAATCTGACTATGCGCCATCAATCTTAAATTCTAAAACTGCTATACATGAGACTGACTGAACTGAACCCACCGCCAACAAGAGCAGAACTACTATTACTAGAATTGGATTCGAACTAAGAAACTCAACTGCGGCTAACAAAGTTTTGACTGATGCACACAGAATAGAAGCACCACTGCCCATCACACCGAACACCCAAACAAACATATGGAACTACCATGACTCGATCTCGGGCTCGCTCTACTGCTTTTAAGGCTATATAACTACTGAAATCAAACCTCGATCTAATTCTTACTACTTCTGCTTTCATTCTATCTTTTGTTGTTATTCTTTTTATCTTTCTTATACTCTATCTAGGCCGGGAATGTGAATAGTGCTGCTTTAATACACTTGGAACTTCAAATAAAGAGTTGAGATAGCACAGATATAGACCTTCCAGTACGCATCTACGCACAGAACTAGACCTGACATTCCTTATTGAAAGTTTGGGTATGCCATTCCCTACCTCAATTCCCTATCTATTGATTCAAAATGAAACTCCTTACTACAAGGCTATCTCCCCTTGGTCAACTCTTACTTGACTTGCTTCTCCTACTGCTGAGTTTGATTCCGATTGACATTATTCTCATTCTATATCTTATCCCTAAAATTCCCATGATCCGTATTATAGTCAGAAGTTGAGAAAGAATGGAATTATTATATTATAATGAGAAAAGCAATAATGGATCAGACCTAACCTACTAACTAGAAGAAATGGGAACTCGGAATTGATCTACTGACTATAAGTAGAAAATCCATAGTACCACGTAGGTAATCCTCCTACGGGGCAGCCATACTTTTCCCTACTGACTTCGAACCTCACCTTCACTGCAGATAATACTTTGAATCCGAAGCTACTACTTATGAGAAAGCAACTGCCACTTATCATATTGATAATAGGAAAAGGGAATCCAACTCCACTGCTTTAAAGGCTCTGTGAACTAACTACTTATGGGAAACTCAACTCGGAACAGGGAATCGAAATGCCCCTACATGCATGGAAACACTAACGATAAGACCCTTAACTGCTATTAACAAGACTGCTAGTACTACTACAAGGCACACCACCCTATTTGCTATCGGCAAGCAACTACCAACTCTAAAGCTTGCCCTCCTTTCGTTCTGTAACACTGACATTGGAGTCTTACTTGCTCGTTTAGCACTCTTACTATCCTGGGTAAGACTACCTTCCTGAACCCAATTTTTTAGCTAGAGAGTTAGCCCTATGCCCTAGCCTTACCGCCTTATTTACCAAGCCTGCTACTCCTTTTTCTTTTAGAAGACTTATGCTTGAAATGCCTATGTTCACGCTCTAGCCTACTATAGCTACATGGCTTCTGGTCTTTAAGTATTGATCTTAATCCTCTACTCCTAATTTCGATTCTGTTAACTATTTACTATGAGAACTATTCTAGTAGGGCATACGCTCTTCTACTAACAAGAACTAACCTCAAGACAGTGAATCAAACTGCTTACGCCCAACCTTGTTCTGCGGTTCCCCAAGCTTGACTTTTATTCATTTTCACTATTTAACTGCCGACCTACTTTACTTACTTAAGTATTGTACTGCTTACTTCTGTTGAGAATTGATTCATAATAGTTACATAGGTAGTTAACATATTTAGAAGTAGTGGCTTATGTTTACGAGTTATGGGGGTAGTTATTAATCATGGGTGAGATTGTGACAGTGGAATGAAGTAAGTGGTGTGAGGTAGTTACTATTATGTCCTATAAATAGGACCTTAGTGAATGAAATAAGAGTGCAGAGAAGAGAGTATGTGCATTTGGAGATAATCTTGTAAGTGTTCTTGTTCTTTTACTTATTGTTTAATACTACATCGTTTTCTTGATTGAAAGAATTTTCGTTAATTGGATCGTAGTATTCTGTTTTATCATTTCCTTACTCCTTCCGTAATATTTGTAGTATCAGAGTATTGTTTCAATCTAAACTAGGAATTATGGCTTTTAATGGCAATTCTATATCTCAACCCCTTATTCCCATCTTCTCGAGTAAATCCTACGAATTTTAGAGTATCAAGATGAAGACTCTATTCAAGTCTCAAGATCTTTCGGACTTGATAGAGAATTGATATGCAGATCTAGATGAAGAAACCAGGTTGAGGGAGAATAGAAAGAAGGACTCAAAGGCATTATTCTTCATTCAACAAGCTGTGTATGAGATAATCTTCTCAAGAATTGCAGTAACGACAACCTCAAGACAAGCTTGGTTGATACTTCAAAATGAATTTCAAGACTCATCGAGGGTGATTACGGTAAAACTTCAAATCCTTCATTATGAGTTTGAAATTTTGTTTATGAAAAGCAATGAATCAGTGTAATATTTTCTTTCTCGAGTGATTGAAATTGTTAGTCAAATGAAATCCTATGGTGAACATCTTCATGATCATATAATTATTGTAAAAGTTTTGAGAAGTTTAACTCTAAAATTTGATCATGTTATTGTGGTAATTGAAGAGTCAAAGAACTTATCTACTTATTCATTTGATGAACTAATGGGTTCCTTGTTAGCACATGAAGCAAGATTGAACAGGTCAATTGAAAAAAGTGAGGAAAAAATATTTTAGGTTAAGGGGGAGTCTTCTACTTCAAAAGAAGATAAAAAATCAATAGGAAGAGGACGTGGTAGAGGAGGATTTCGTGGTAGAGGAAATTGAAAAGGAAGAGGAAGAGGATACTTTGATGGGCATGATGAAAGATAATCAAACTATGATCAGAAAAACTACAAGAGTAGAATTCAATGTCATTATTGTAAGAAGTTTGGTCATATGAAGGCAGATTGCTGGAAAAGAGAAAAGCAAACAAGCTATGTGGAAGAAAATGAAGATAATAGTAAGTTGTTTATAACTCATTCACAAGTTAATAATATCTCAGATGATATTTGGTTTTTGGATAGTGGATGTTCTAATCATATGTCAGGCATAAAATCAATATTTAGAGATATTGATGAAACTCATAAGTTGAAAGCTAAACTTGGAGATAGCAAATAAATCTAAGTAGAAGGAAAATGAGTAATTGAGGTGAAGACAAATCAGGGAAGGTAAAACACCTTGGTAATATTTTCTATATTCCTAGCTTATCACACAACTTGTTCAGCGTTGGACAATTGATAGATAGGATATTCAGTTATATTTGATGATGGTTCATGCACTATTAGAGATAAGAAATCTGGCTTAATTATAACAAATATTTGTATGACGCAAAATAAGATGTTTCCAATTGATGTTTCAAATATTGAGAAACATGCTATTGTCGTAAATCAAAAGAATGAGACAAATTTATGACATTTGAGATATTAGAGACAATAGCATGATGGTTCATGCTATTGTCGTAATTGAGGTGAAGACAAATCAGGGAAGGTAAAACACCTTGATAATATTTTCTATATTCCTAGCTTATCACATAACTTGTTCAGCGTTGGACAATTGATAGATATTGGATATTCAGTTATATTTGATGATGGTTCATGCACTATTAGAGATAAGAAATCTGGCTTAATTATAACAAATATTTGTATGATGCAAAATAAGATGTTTCCAATTGATGTTTCAAATATTGAGAAACATGCTATTGTCGTAAATCAAAAGAATGAGACAAATTTATGACATTTGAGATATGGACACCTTAATATTAAAGATTTAAGATTATTAAATAAAAAATAATAATTTATGGATTACCTAAAATTAATACACTTGATGTATGTGAAGGATATATTTATTGTAAACAAAGTAAGAAACCATTTCCTATTGAAAAAGCATGGAGAGCATCTAATTATCTTTAATTAATTCATGCTAACTTATGTGGACCTATGAATACAAAATCATTTAGGAGAAGTCGATATTTTCTATTATTTACTGATGATCATAGCCGAATAAGTTGGGTATATATCTTAGAATTGAAATCTAAAGCATTTGATAACTTTCAAAAATTCAAGGTACTTGTAGAAAGGCAAAGTGGTAGATGCATAAAGACACTTCGGACAGATAGAGGTGGTAAATTTATCTCTAATGAGTTTAATTCCTTTTGTGAAGAAAATGATATTCACAGGAAATTGACAGCACTATATACACCGGAGCAAAATGGTGTAGTTGAACGTAAAAATCGAACTGTTGTCGAAATGGCAAGAAGTTTACTTAAAGGAAAGCATCTTAATCGGTAGCGTATGTTGCAGTAGTTTATTTGTTAAATATTTCACCGATAAAGGCTATTATGAATCAAACTCCTTTTGAAGCTTGGTATGGTATAAAGCCAACTGTAAGCCATTTAAGAATTTTTGGTTATATTGCTTATGCTTTGGTAAATTCATGAAATCATCATAAGCTTGATAAAAAATCTAAAAAAATATATCTTAATTGGATATTTTGCACGATTCAAAGCATATCGATTATATAATCCTATAAGTGGCAAAATTATTATTAACAGAAATATTGTATTTGATGAAAGGGTAAGTTGGAATTGGGAGATCAATGAAGGTAAAACAAAAATTCATATTCCAACAGAACTAGTCACTCCATCGAATCAAGTGACAGATCCTGCTCTAACAAGTTCAACGTCGACCTCACCCAATAGCAGTTCAAATTCAACAAATGATTCCTTAGATGAAACCCCTCTAGGAAAGTTTAGATCACTAACAGAGATTTATGATTCAACATTTACTTTATTTATTTCAGATCCTATAAGTTTTGAGAAAACAGTTGAAAAAGAGGAATGACGAAAAGCAATGAAGGAGGAAATCAAGTCAATTGAGAAGTATGAAACTTGGGAGCTAATGGATCTACCAAAAGAAAAGAAAGCTATTGGTTTGAAATGGGTATACAAAACAAAGTATAATGCAGATGGAAGTATCCAAAAGCATAAGGCTTGGCTTGTAGCAAAAGGATATTCGCAACAACAAGGTATTGACTTCGATGATACTTTTTCTCCAATTACTATATTCGAAACCGTGAGAACCTTTTTGGCTTTAGCTGATTATTTAAGTTGACCTGTTTATCAATTTGATGTGAAATCTGTATTTTTAAATAGAGATTTACAAGAAGAGATTTTTATTACTTAATCTGAAGAGTTTTTGGTTAAAGGATATGAAGAAAATGTATATAAGCTAAAGAAAGCACTTTGTGGGCTTAAACAAGCTCCAAGAGCATGATACAGTAAAATTGATTATTATTTTCATCAAAATAGATTTAAAAGGAGTGATAATGAACCTACACTTTATCTGAAGAAAGAAGGTGAACATAATATTCTTATGGTTTGCCTTTATATTGATAATATTATATATATGGGTTCATTTGTCTCTGTTGTGGTAGAATTTAAAAAATACATGATGAATAAGTTCGAAATGTCAGATTTAGGTCTACTGCACTATTTTCTTGGGTTGGAGGTGAAGCAAGGATTAGATAGAATTTTTATTTCACAAAGAAAATATGTAATGAATCTACTAAAAAAATCTAACATGATTAAATGCAAAGCTGCAGCTACACCCATGAATGTAAATGAGAAATTGAAACTTAAAGATGGTACAGGTTTGACAAATGCAAGATACTATAGAAGTTTAGTTGGAGGTTTGATCTATCTAACTCATACTCCATCATATATTACCTTCTCTGTTGGTGTTGTATCCAGTTTTATGCAAAGCCCAAATAAACATCATCTCGGAGCTGTTAAAAGAATTTTACATTATATTGTTGGAACTACAGATTATGAAATTTGGTATTCTTATAATTTTAAATATGAATTATTTGGTTTTACTGATAGTGATTGGGCAGGAGATTTGTGATAAAAGAGTACTTCAGGTAATATTTTTAGCCTTGGATCAAGAGTTATATCTTGGAGTTCAAAGAAGCAAGAAACAACTGCATTGTCGATATCGGAAGCAGAGTATGTAGCTGCAACATCAGCAGCATGTCAAGCTATATGGCTTAGAAGTCTTCTTAAATATCTTTATCAATAACAAAAGAAGCAACAGAAATATTTTGTGACAACAAAGCTACAATTGCAATGACGAAGAATCCAACATTTCATGGAAGAACGAAGCATATAGAGATACGCTATCATTTCATCCAAGATCGTGTAGCAAATGAAGTTATAACAATGAAGTACTGTGGCACGGATGAACAAGTTGCAGATATTCTCACCAAGTCACTTCCAGTTCAGAAGCATGTTTATTTTATGTCTCAAATTGGTGTATGTAACTATGAATCAAGGGAGAGTGTTGAGAATTGATTCATGGTAGTTAACATGTTTAGGAGTAGTGGCTCATGTTTAGGAGTTGTGGAGGTAGTTTAGGAGTTAGTGGGGATAGTTATTAATCATGAGTGAGATAGTAAGGTAATGGGATGAAGTAAGTGGTGTGAGGTAGTTACTATTATGTCCTATAAATAGGACCTTAGTTAATGAAGCAAGAGTGTAGAGAAGAGAGTATGTGCATTTGGAGATAATCTTGTAAGTGTTCTTGTTCTTTTACCTCATGTTTAACACTACGTCGTTTTCTTGATTGAAAGTATTTTCATTAATTGGATCATAGTATTTTATTTTATCATTTCCTTGCTCCTCCTTCCCCAACAACTTCCATTTCTGTACTTCTTCTTTTCAGTATTATAACTCAAGGTATGCTCCAGCACATCTACGTAATGAAATAGAATCAAATCAATGCTAACAGGAATCCAAATAAGGTTAAACAGACTCCTTAACTGTTGTTTCTCGTTTTGCCTCTTTAAGTCTTACTTACCTTGCTTTTATTCTAACACCAATGCTGGAAAGGATTCAACTAGTCCTTCTCAGAATGATATCACCGCTAACTGAGTTATAAAATGTGCGTCTCATACTTTTATCTTATGTAATACAAATTGGAACTACTGATCCCAAGGCTATCCTTACTTAATTGCGAACCTTATCTTAATGGTTAGGCTTCTACGAACTTCTTTCTTTCCTGCCCAGCTTTCTTATTGTATTGAAATAGCCATTCTTGCTTTCCTGTCCGCCCCTCTATTACTACTTTACTTACTTAACTTCTTTAGATCAACTATAAGTCTATCATTGCTTTATCTTAGCTTGTCCTTCTCGGATTTGATTCTGACTATTCCTTATATAGACGAGATATATATAACGTATACAAATAGAACCAAACGAATCCTTATGGGACTGTAACTGTACTGTAATAAACAAAGCCAGAATCCAACTCGTAAGTACAAGACCATAGTAAGCCCAACCCTATCTCTTTTCTTTGTTTGCTCAAACTAAACTGGTGCTCCTCGCTTTCAGGCTTATTACTGACATTACTTAGCTCAGAAGCTAGTCTTACCTTCCTTACTTGTAAACTTACACTACACCTATACAGTTAGCCACCAAGTACTAAAGCACAAGCAAGCAATACCTTAGCTAATAACTGGGCTATCAACCGTGCACAACGAGACTAAAACACAGCCATAGAAGGATTGAATTAATGTCAACAAGGGGCGAACCAACACCGAGAAGAAGCAAACTATCAGATGCTAACACCAATATCAGAATCTAACAAAGGAGTAAGGTAAACTAAGAAGTAAGGTCATACCGCGCATATCAGAATTTATCTAGTGATTATAAGATTTCAACTAGTGCTGATAGGGCTTTAACCAATACCAATGAGAACCAACCTAACCTAGGCCAGGGAATCAAACATGGGCATTTGAATATGGGTTAGATACTAGCGCATAAGGGAATAGAACCCAGCAGACCGGTCAAGTATACCGATTGAAATGCCTATGTCTTAGCTAGAGGCTTACTTTCCTATCTAGATCTGTTACTCACCTTAAAACTACTATGTTCACCTATGAGTCTACCTCTACTGGGCTTAACATGTTTCTCGTTCACTCTCGGAGTACCTTACCCTATTCTCTATCTCTTACTGGTGGGGGAGGGCTTGTCTCTGCTCTGGTTCTCCTCCTGCATAGTATGTTATAAGGTATAAAGAAATCTAATATTGGTTTGTTGTTTTCACCCATATTAGTAGCGTGTTCCAAGAAGTCTGATATTGGTTTATTGGTCTTTCCCGATATGGGAGGTAAGCTAAAGGAGGGTAGAATCCATTCGTTTGCTTGTAAGCTAAAGGAAGATAGAATCCATTCCTTTTCTCTGTTTTCTTGGTTGGTGGTAAGCTAAAGAAGAGAGAATAACTCCCTGGTCTCTGTTTGCTTCTACCTTGCTATAGAGAGATGGAATGAATGCCTTTTCTCTGTTCACTCCTACGCGCTATAGTAAACCAATATCTATATTTCTTAGTACATCTCTTTAGCCTTATACATACCCTTTATGCAGTATGGAGCCACCGTCGCTTTCGACGTCGCGTAAGGTGAATGAGTTTGTTTTCTCACACTAGCTTGATCCATTCTGTTGGGCTACTTTGGATCGCACGACACCTCTGAATGGAGCGAACCACAGCCTTCTTGTCTAGATACTATTCATCTATTTGACAGCAACATAACTAACTAGTGCGCTGGCTCGTGCATGGGTGATTTTAGGTGTTGCAGTTAAGGCTATCTTTTCTAGATTTTCATTATCCAGTTTTTGTGATTATTATAAAATAAAAGATAAACAACACACTAAAGAATAAAAATAATAAAATATAAGATAAAATGAACAGCAAAAAAGGAAGAAAACCAAGATAGTATATTAGTGAAATCAATAGTGCAATAGCGACCGATCAAACTCATCTTCCTTTTACAGAAGGGTGGTGAATGATTGCTCGCTCGTGGATTGATGCGTGAACCTCTCGTATGTTATTGAAGAATTATTGATGTCACTTTTAGGATGCACGTAACTACTTTCAGAGTGATTTTTCTAATGCACCTTTATTATTGATCGGTCTGTGGACCATCGTTATTCGTGACCCTTCGTTGCATGGCTATTTCGCTAATACATACATATGGGCTATGAATGATACAATGAGGGCGGTCCCTTCGATGCATGAGCGAAGATGTAGATGTTGTACCATAAGAATGATTGTGTGCCTGAAGAATCAATGTAGTTTCGCCTAGCCCGTTAAAGATGGGCACCCGAAAAATCAATGTAGTTTCTACCAAGACCATCGTTGTTGTCAAACAATGCATGAGTGACTGTCCTAGCAAAGACCGATGAGGAACCCTACCTTTCAGAATAAGTTCAGAGCCGACCTTGTAACCTAGACACGGACTGATTTCTTTGACTTTCAGAATGATCCGGATGACCTAGTAGATGTGATGAGACAATCAAAACAATCATCTACAGACTGATTTTATTGATGTGACTAGACTCGTGGACTGATAGGTGCTACTCAAGCAAGGACTATGTAGTTTGACTTTCATAAGTAATGATTCCCTTTCCTAGTAGACACGATGATACACTTGAATCAGCTGGACACAAACTGATTTCTGATTCGCTCACTGATTGATTGGGCACATGCTGGCTCTAGGATAGATGTCTTTGTATCTCCCTTGGGTATGTGTATGGTGTTTTTGTTTATGTCTCGGTCATGTGGTGAGTACGTCAACCTTGACCACGATGTCTCCCGGCCCCAAGAACAGTTGCTTGCCCGTGCGTACCTTATTAGTCCAACCCACCCGGAAGGTGAACTATTATATTATTATATATTCTACTCTGGACGATGCTAAGAAAGTCAAGCTCTATTCTCGATGGTGCTGGGAGAGTTATATTGTCTTCCCCAACTTCCCACCCTTTCTTTGAACCTTGTTAACCTTTGAAGTTGCACTGCCTAACGTGTGATCCGAAACTTTCTTTTGAACAAATACAGTCAAAACCCTCTGCTATAATATAAGCCAAAACCCTCTACTAAAATATAAGCCAAAACCCTCTACTATAATTGAACAAATACAATCCTTCTTGATGCCTGTATAGCTGATTCTAAGAATTGACATTATATATATTTGTGTTGGATCCAAGACTCTCTTTTGAACTAAAATACTATTTCTGTCTGCGCTACGTGGGACCTAATTGAACAAATACAATCCTACAAAACCCTCTACTAGAATATAATATGCTTTCTAATCTCGATAACCTGTAATGGGAAATGTGAGATGGAACCTCGAAACCAACCCTAGCTAGAAGAGAAATCAGTCTGTTAATAGTAAGAACTGTGGAATGTGTACCAACCACCTTAACCATAGCATAGGGTAGTAGAATCATCAAGCACAGGAAGGAGGTGAGGTAGACGACATCTAAGAAGAAAGAAGAGATTTTAGAAAGGGGAGGAAGCTATATATTCCCTTACATACACCTAGCCCCCCCCCCCAGAGTATTTCCCGTATTCCTTTCTATTGTGTTTAGGCGCTTCGTATCGAGCTGCCCTCCTACTACTAGTTCTCTGCTGCCAAAGAAGTAGTACGAACACAAGTATCAGAACCGTTCTAAAACCTTTGTCTTCTTTAAAGTAGTTATCGCAACACCAATACAAGTATAGATGCTTACTGCTCATCCCAGTCATTCCAGCTTCGATCTCCAAGAGGATGCTCCGCTGCCTCTTCCCGTCTTTGATCTACCAAAGGATGCTCTAAAAAAAGGATGCTCCGCTGCCTCCTCCCTGTCATCGAATCCTCTAACAGGGCTCTCTAGAGTGCCTCCCGCAACCTTAAACCTAATATCCCTATCTATAGTGAACTCTTTATATATCTAGCTTTGCTGTAAAATAGGTTTGTCGATGGGGATCCACGTAGCCACTCTCCTGGCTTCCAATAATATTCGTTTTTCAAGATGATGCTCATGTTGAGAATTGATTCATGGTAGTTACATAGTTAGTTAACATGTTTAGGAGTAGTGGCTCATGTTTAGGAGTTGTGGAGGTAGTTTATGAGTTAATGGGGGTAGTTATTAATGATGAGTGAGATAGTGAGATAGTGGGATGAAGGAAGTGGTGTGAGGTAGTTATTATTATGTCCTATAAATATGACCTTAGTGAATGAAGCAGTAGTGTAGAAAAGAGAGTGTGTGAATTTTGGAGATAATCTTGTAAGTGTTCTTGTTCTTTTACCTCCTGTTTAATACTACGTCGTTTTCTTGATTGAAAGCGTTTTCGGTTATTTGGATCATAGTATTCTGTTTTATCATTTCCTTGCTCCTCCTTCCCCAACATTTGTGGTATCGTAGCCTTGTTTCAATCTGAACTGGGCATTATGGCTTTTAATAACAATTCTATGTCTCAACCCCTTATTCCCATCTTCTCGGGCAAATCCTATGAATTTTGGAGTATCAAGATGAAGACTCTATTCAAATCTCAGGATCTTTGGGACTTGATAGAGAATAGATATGCAGATCCAAATGAAGAAACCAGGCTGAGGGAGAATAGAAAGAAGGACTCAAAGGCATTGTTCTTCATTCAACAAGCTGTGTATGAGACAATCTTCTCAAGAAATGCAGCAGCGACAACCTCAAGACAAGCTTGGTTGATACTTCAAAATGAATTTCAAGACTCATCGAGGGTGATTACGGTAAAACTTCAAACCCTTCGCCGTGAGTTTGAAATTTTGTTTATGAAAAGCAATGAATCGCAAAGATTTTCTTTCTCGAGTGACTGAAATTGTTAGTCAAATAAAATCTTATGGTGAACATCTTCATGATCAAATAATTATTGCAAAAGTTTTGAGAAGTTTAACTCAAATTTGATCATGTTGTTGCGGTAATTGAAGAGTCAAAGGACTTATCTACTTATTCATTTGATGGGTTCCTTGCAAGCACATGAAGCAAGGTTGAATAGTCAGTGGAAAAAAAGAGAAAAAAAATTTTCGTTAAGGGGAGTCTTCTACTTCAAAAGAAGACAAAAAATCAACAGGAAGAGGACGTGGCAGAGGAGGATTTCGTGGTAGAGGAAATGAAAAAGGAAAAGGAAGAGGACACTTTGATGGGCATGATGAAAGGCAATCAAATTATGATAAAAAAAACTACAAGAGTGGAATTCAATGTCACTATTGTAAGAAGTTTGGTCATATGAAGGCAGATTGCTAGAAAAGAGAAAAGCAAGCAAGCTATGTGGAAGAAAATGAAGACAATAGTAGGTTGGTTATGACTCATTCACAAGTTAATAATATCTCGGATAATATTTGGTTTTTGGATAGTGGATGTTCTAATCATATGTCAGGCATAAGATCAATATTTAGAGATATTGATGAAACTCACAAGTTGAAAGTTAAACTTGGAGATAGCAAGCAAATCCAAGTAGAAGGAAAAGGAACAATTGAGGTGAAGACAAATCAAGGGAAGGTAAAACACCTTGATAATGTTTTCTATGTTCCTAGCTTATCACATAACTTATTCAGCGTTGGACAATTGATAGATATTGGATATTTAGTTATATTTGATGATGATTCATGCATTATTAAAGATAAAAAATCTGGTTTGATTATAGCAAATATTTGCATGACACAAAATAAGATATTTTCAATTGATGTTTCAAATATTGAAAAACATGCCCTTGTTGCAAATCAAAAAAATGAGACAAATTTATGGTATTTGAGATATGAACACCTTAATATTAAAGGTTTAAGGTTATTAAATAGAAAAGAAATGGTTTATGGATTGTCTAAAATTAATACACTTGATGTATGTGAAGGATGTATTTATGACAAAAAAAGTAAGAAACCATTTCCTGTTGGAAAAGCATGGAGAGCATCTAATTGTCTTGAATTAATACATGCTGACTTATGTGGACCTATGAATACAAAATCATTTGGGGGAAGTCGATATTTTCTATTATTTACAAATGATTATAGCCGCATGAGTGGTTATATTTTTTGGAATTGAAATCTGAAACATTTGATAACTTTCAAAAATTCAAGGCACTTGTAGAAAGGCAAAGTGGTAGATGCATAAAAACATTTCGGACAGATAAAAGTGGTGAATTTATCTCTAATGAGTTTAATTCTTTTTGTGAAGAAAATGATATTCGTAGGAAATTAACAACACCATATACACCAGAGCAAAATGGTGTAGCTGAACGTAAAAATCGAACTGTTGTCGAATGACAAGAAGCTTGCTTAAAGGAAAGCATCTTCCGAATCAATTTTGGGCAGAAGCAGTTGCAACAGCAGTTTATTTGTTGAATATTTCACCGACAAAGGCTGTTATGAATCAAACTCCTTTTGAAGCTTGGTATGGTATAAAGCCAACTGTAAGCCATCTAAGAATTTTTGGTTGTATTGCTTATGCTTTGGTAAATTCACAAAATCATCATAAGCTTGATGAAAAATCAGAAAAATACATCTTAATTGGATATTCTGCACAATCCAAAGCATATCGATTATATAATCCTGTAAGTGGCAAAGTTATTATTAACAGAAATGTTGTATTTGATGAAAGGGCAAGTTAGAATTGGGAGATCAATGAAGGTGAAACACAAATTCGTGTTCCGACAGAACTAGTTATTCCATCGAATCAAGTGACAGATCCTGCTCCAAAAAGTTCAACGTCAACCTCATCCAGTAGTAGCTCAAATTCAGCAAATGATTCCTCAGATGAAACCCCTCCAGGAAGGTTTAGATCACTAACAGATATTTATGATTCAACATTTGCTTTATTTATTTCAGATCCTATAAGTTTTGAGGAAGCAGTTGAAAAAGAGGAATGGTGAAAAGCAATGAAGGAGGAAATTAAGTCAATTGAGAAGAATGGAATTTGGGAGCTAATGAATCTACCAAAAGAAAAGAAAGCTATTGGTTTGAAATGGGTGTACAAAACAAAGTATAATGCAGATGGAAGTATCCAAAAGCATAAGGCTCGGCTTGTAGCAAAAGGATATTCGTAACAACAAGGTATTGACTTTGATGATACTTTTTCTCCAATTGCTAGATTCGAAACCGTGAGAACCTTTTTGGCTTTAGCTGCTTATTTGAGTTGGCCTGTTTATCAATTTGATGTGAAATCTACGTTTTTAAATGTAGATTTATAAGAAGAGGTTTTTGTTACTCAACCTGAAGGTTTTTTGGTTAAAGGATATGAAGAAAAGGTATATAAGCTAAAGAAAGCACTTTATGGGCTTAAACAAGCTCCAAGAGCATGGTACAGTAAAATTGATTGTTATTTTCATCAAAAATAGATTTAAAAGGAGTGATAATGAACCTACACTTTATCTGAAGAAAGAAGGTGAACATAATATTCTTATGGTTTGCCTTTATGTTGATAATATTATATATATGGGTTCATCTATCTCTGTTGTGACAGAATTTAAAAAATGCATGATGAATAAGTTTGAAATGTCAGATTTAGGTCTATTGCACTATTTTCTTAGGTTGGAGGTGAAGCAAGGATCAGATGAAATTTTTATTTCACAAAGAAAATATGCAATGAATCTGCTAAAAAAATCTAACATGATTAAATGCAAAGCTACAGCTACACCCATGAATGTAAATGAGAAATTGAAACTTAAAGATGGTACAGGTTTGACAAATGCAAGATACTACAGAAGTTTAGTTGGAGGTTTGATCTATCTAACTCATACTCGACCAGATATTACCTTCTCTATTGGTGTAGTATCCAGGTTTATGCAAAGCCCAAGTAAACATCATCTCGGAGCTATTAAAAGAATTTTACGTTATATTGCTGGAACTACGGATCATGGAATTTGGTATTCTCATAATTTTAAATGTAAATTATTTGGTTTTACTGATAGTGATTGGGCAGGAGATTTGAATGATAGAAAGAGTACTTCAGGCAATATTTTTAGCCTTGGATCCGGAGCTATATCTTGGAGTTCAAAGAAGCAAGAAACAACTGCATTGTCGATATCGGAAGCGGAGTATGTAGCTGCAACATCAGCAGCATGTCAAGCTATATGGCTTAGAAGACTTCTTGAAGATCTTCATCAAGAACAAAAAGAAGCAACAGAAATATTTTGTGACAACAAAGCTACAATTGTAATGACGAAGTATTCAACATTTCATGGAAGAACAAAGCATATAGAGATACGCTATCATTTCATCCGAGATCTTGTAGCAAATGGAGCTATAACAATGAAGTACTGTGGCACGGATGAACAAGTTGCAGATATTCTCACCAAGTCACTTCCAGTTCAGAAGCATGTTTATTTTATGTCTCAAATTGGTGTACGTAACTATGAATCAAGGGGGAGTGTTGAGAATTAATTAATGATAGTTACATAGTTAGTTAACATATTTAGGAGTAGTGGCTCATGTTTAGGAGTTGTGGAGGTAGTTTATGAGTTAGTGAGGGTAGTTATTAATGATGGGTGAGATAGTGAGATAGTGGGATGAAGGAAGTGGTGTGAGGTAGTTATTATTATGTCCTATAAATAGGACCTTAGTGAATGAAGCAATAGTGTAGAAAAGAGATTGTGTGAATTTTGGAGATAATCTTGTAAGTGTTCTTGTTCTTTTACCTCCTGTTTAATACTACGTCGTTTTCTTGATTGAAAGCATTTTCTGTTATTTGGATCGTAGTATTTTGTTTTATCATTTCCTTGCTCCTCCTTCCCCAACAGCTCATAGCCATAGATTGTGGAAAGTTATCTATATGAGCTTGGAGTGGCCATGTGGGCAAAGAGAACCTTCAACCTCTTTAGTTGCCCTTGTTGCTAGAAGCTCCTCTCGAAGGGGAATTCAATTGGGAAGCTTTGATATCGTTGTAGCTCGGGCTGTTGCTTTTTGATACATCCTAAAGTAATGGGTCTAAAAGTGTTTTTGAAGAGGTACATGTTTTCCCACTTGATTTGTTGCTACTTCTGTGCTTCTGTAAGCCCGAGCCCTATTTTCTCCACCACCCAGTGGCACATTAATCATGCATGCCAAAAGCCTCCATTCCTTTGTTCCCCGTTCCCCCATCTTTCTTATGTCGGATTAGGACTTAGCACTTTTTTGTAGTTATCAAAGCTCTATCGTCTTCCTGGATTAACGAATGAAGGTTTTCTCGCTGGATTTCCCTCACAAAAGACAGGTAATAAATACAATCCGCGCAAACTCAAAGTTATACGTGATTTTAACACGTTCTGCAGCATCATGCCAATAAACACCTTTCTATTGCAGTCTCCTGAGTGCGCATCCGTATAATGTGGCTATTATTCTTTCTTGCTGTAGCTCCGCTATTTCGGAAGTAAACTTCAGCCTCGTTAATCTTTCGTTGAAGCTTCCATGAGCTGCTAAACATCTATTTTCGTAAATCAGTTATGACGATAATCGGGACATTCCTTTTTTTTTTTTTTTGTGGAAGGGAGCTCGGTACTTTCGATCAAGCCTGCAACTATTTCCACCGAGTATTTGGAGTAGCGCTGCTTGTTTCACAGCCATGAGATTTTGGTTGGTTTTGGCGTCTTCTCGCGGATCCTCTTCAAAGTAGAAATCATCTAAAATCCATAGATCATAGTAATCATGCGCTCCCCTAAAATCTTTAAATCCAGAACAACAACTAGGTGAATAAATGTAAAGTACACGGCTAAGCATTTGGCACAAGAGTGTCTTTTGCGTGGCCGTATTACCATAGAGCAGTAGCTGTTTGGTCATGGATGGTCTTTTTCAAAGATTACATTCGTCGCTACCCAGTCTAGTAGCAGGTACTTTTCACCTAGATCTTGGAAATTATTTATACTCACTCGGGTAGTTCTTCTGCTGCAATTACTTTTCAAACCTCGCTTGCAAGCTATTATCTTTCATGAGTATTTCCCGAGTTTCTTCTAAAATATGTTTTAGAGCATGAATGTTTATTCAATAGTTGATCCCGCAATTCAGGATCATCATAAACATGCGATCGATCATTCATAAGCATCCTTTTCTACACTAAGAAAATAGGTGATTGGGGATGCGTGGCCTGCGCCTTCACAATATATCCTTGGAAATGGTTTCTTTTGGATTTGCACACACTCTCTTTTCTGCAATCTTGCTTCGTTCACTAAGGTCCTATTTATATGACATAATAGTAACTACCTCATACCACTTCCTTCATCTCACTATCTCACCCATGATTAATAACTATCCCCACTAACTCCTAAACTACCTCCACAACTCCTAAACATGAGCCACTACTCCTAAACATGTTAACTACCTATGTAACTACTATGAATCAATTCTCAACACTCCCCTTTGATTCATAGTTACATATACCAATTTGAGACATAAAATAAACATGCTTCTGAACTGAAAGTGATATGGTGAGAATATCTGTGCCACAAATACTTCATATTATGGCTCCACTTGCTACAAACTGAGTCTTATGCTTTTGGATATTTTCATCTATATTATACTTTATTTTGAATACCCATTTTGATCCAAAGGCTTTCTTTTCTTTCAGTTGATCCATTAGCTCCCAGATTTCATTCTTCTTAATTGATTTGATTTTCTTCTTATTGCTTTTCGACATTCCTCAATTGCTTCTTCAAAACTTATAGGATCTAAAATAGATAAAGCAAATGTTGAATCATAAATCTCTATTAGTAATCTAAACCTTCTTGGAGGGGTTTCATCTGAGGAATCATTTGCTGAATTTGAACTACTACTGGGTGAGGTTGACGTTGAATTTGTTGGAGTAGGATCTGTCACTTGATTCGGTGGAGTGACTAGTTCTGCTTGAACACGAATTTGTACATCACCTTCATTAATCTCCCAATTCCAACTTACCCTTTCATTAAATATAATATTTTTATTAATAATAACTTTACCACTTATAGGATTATATAATCGATATGCTTTGGATTGTGTAGAATATCCAATTAAGATACACTTTTCAGATTTTTCATCAAGCTTATGATGATTTTATGAATTTATCAAAGTATAATCAATATAACCAAAAATTCATAGATGGCTTACAGTTGACTTTATACCATACCAAGCTTCAAAAGAAGTTCGATTCATAACAACCTTTGTCGATGAAATATTCAACAAATAAACTGTTGTTGCAACTGCTTCTGCCCAAAACTGATTCGGAAGATGCTTTCCTTTAAGCAAACTTCTTGCCATTTCGACAACAGTTCGATTTTTACGTTCAGCTACACCATTTTGCTCTAGTATATATGGTGTTGTCAATTCCCTATAAATATCATTATCTTTACAAAAGGAATTAAACTTATTAGACATAAATTCACTACCTCTATCTGTCCGAAGTGTCTTTATGCATCTACCATTTTGCTTTTCCATAAGTGCCTTGAATTTTCGAAAGTTATCAAATGCTTCATATTTCAATTCCAGAAAATATACCCAAATTATGTGACTATAGTCATCAGTAAATAATAGAAAATACCAACTTCCCCTAAATAATTTTATATTCATAGGTCCACATAAGTCAGCATGAATTAATTCAAGATAATTAGATGCTCTCTATAATTTTCCAATAGAAAATGGTTTCTTAATTTATTTGCCATAAATACATCTTTCACATACATCAAGTGTATTAATTTTAGGCAATCCATAAATAATTTCCTTTTTATTTAACAACCTTAAACCTTTAATGTTAAGGTGTCCGTATCTCAAATGCCATAAATTTGTCTCATTCTTTTGATTTGCGACAAGAGCATATTTCTCAATATTTGAAACATCAATTAGAAATATCTTATTTTGCGTCATGCAAATATTTACTATAATCAAGCCAGATTTCTTATCTTTAATAATGTATGAATCATCATCAAATATAACTGAATATCCAATATCTATCAATTATCCAACGCTCAACAAGTTATATGATAAGCTAAGAATATAGAAAACATCATCAAGGTGTTTTACCCTTCCTAGATTTGTCTGCACCTCAATTGTTCATTTTCCTTCTACTTGGATTTGTTTGTTATCTCCAAGTTTAACTTTCAACTTATGAGTTTCATTAATATCTCTAAATATTGATCTTCTGCCTGACATATGACTAGAACATCCACCATCCAAAAACCAAATATTCTCTGAGATATTATTAACTTGTGAATGAGTTATAAACAACTTATTATTGTCTTCATTTTCTTCTACATAGCTTGTTTGCTTTTCTCTTTTCCAACAATCTACCTTCATATGACCAGACTTCTTACAATAGTGATATTAAATTCTACTCTTATAGTTTTTCTGATCATAATTTAATTGTCTTTCATCATGCCCATCATAGTATCCTCTTTCTCTTCCTCTTACATTTCCTCTACCACGAAATCCTCCTCTGCCACAGACTCTTCCTGTTATTTTTTATCTTCTTATGAAGTAGAAGACTTCCCCTTAACCTAAAATGCTTTTTCCTTACTTTTTTTCATGTGACCTGTTCAACCGTGCTTCATGTGCTTGCAAGGAACCCATTAGTTCATCAAATGAATAAGTAGATAAGTTCTTTGACTCTTCAATTGCTGCAACAATATGATCAAATTTCGAAGTTAAACTTCTCAAAACTTTTGTAATAATTATATGATCATGAAGATGTTCACCATAGGATTTCATTTGACTAACAATTTCAGTCACTCGAGAAAGAAAATTTTGCACTGATTAATTATTTTTCATGAATAAATTTCAAACTCACGGCAAAGGGTTTGAAGTTTTACCGTAATCACTCTCGATGAGCCTTGAAATTTATTTTGAAGTATTAACCAAGCTTGTCTTGAGGTTGTCGTTGCTGCAATTCTTGAAAAGCTTGTCTCATGCACAACTTGTTGAATGAAGAACAATGCCTTTGAGTCCTTCTTTCTATTCTCCCTCAACCTGGTTTCTTCATCTAGATCTGTATATCCATTCTCTATCAAGTCCCAAAGATCGTGAGACTTGAATAGAGTCTTCATCTTGATACATCAAAATTCGTAGGATTTACCCAAGAAGAAGGGAATAAGGGGTTGAGACATAGAATTGCCATTAAAAGTCATAATGTCTAGTTCAGATTAAAACAAGGCTCTGATACCACAAATGTTAGAGAAGGGGAGCAAAGAAACAATAAAATAGAATACTATGATCTAATTAACAAAAATTCTTTTAATCAAGAAAATGATGTAATATTAAATAGGAGGTAAAAGAACAAGAACACTTACAAGATTATCTCCAAATGCACACACTCTTCTCTGCACTCTTGCTTCATTCACTAAGGTCCTATTTATAGGACATAATACTCACTCGGGTAGTTCTTCTACTGCAAGTACTTTTCAAACCTCGCTTGCAAGCTATTATCTTTTATGAGTATTTCCTGAGTTTCTTCTAAAATATTTTTTAGAGCATGAATGTTTATTCAATAGTTGATCCCGCAATTCAGGATCATCATAAATATGCGATCGATCATTCATAAGCATCATTTTCTACACTCAGGAAATAGGTGATTGGGGATGCGTGGCCTACGCCTTCACAATATATCCTTGGAAATGGTTTCTTTTGGATTTGCACACACTCTCTTTTTTGCACTTTTGCTTCATTCACTAAGGTCCTATTTATATGACATAATAGTAACTACCTCACACCACTTCCTTCATCTCACTATCTCACCCATGATTAATAACTATCCCCACTAACTCCTAAACTACCTCCACAACTCCTAAACATGTTAACTACCTATGTAACTACTATGAATCAATTCTCAACACTCCCCCTTGATTCATAGTTACATATACCAATTTGAGACATAAAATAAACATGCTTCTGAACTGAAAGTGATTTGGTGATATCTGTGCCACAAATACTTCATATTATGGCTCCACTTGCTACAAACTGAGTCTTATGCTTTTGGATATTTTTATCTACATTATACTTTGTTTTGAATACCCATTTTGATTCAAAGGCTTTCTTTTCTTTCAGTTGATCCATTAGCTCCCAGATTTCATTCTTCTTAATTGATTTGATTTTCTTCTTCATTACTTTTCAACATTCTTAAACTGCTTCTTCAAAACTTATAGGATCTGAAATAGATAAAGCAAATGTTGAATCATAAATCTCTATTAGTAATCTAAACCTTCTTGGAGGGGTTTCATCTGAGGAATCATTTGCTGAATTTGAATTACTACTGGGTGAGGTTGACGTTGAATTTGTTGGAGTAGGATCTGTCACTTGATTCGGTGGAGTGACTAGTTCTGCTTGAACACGAATTTGTACATCACCTTCATTAATCTCCCAATTCCAACTTACCATTTCATTAAATATAATATTTTTATTAATAATAACTTTACCACTTGTAGGATTATATAATCGATATGCTTTGGATTGTGTAAAATATCCAATTAAGATACACTTTTCAGATTTTTCATCAAGCTTATGACGATTTTATGAATTTATCAAAGCATAATCAATATAACCAAAAATTCATAGATGGCTTACAGTTGACTTTATACCATATCAAGCTTCAAAAGAAGTTCGATTCATAACAACCTTTGTTGATGAAATATTCAACAAATAAACTGTTGTAACTCGCAAACTCGATTCTAAGATGCTTTCCTTTAAGCAAATTTCTTGCCATTTCGACAATAGTTCGATTTTTACGTTCAGCTACACCATTTTGCTCTAGTATATATGGTGTTGTCAATTCCCTACGAATATCATTATCTTTACAAAAGAAATTAAACTTATTAGACATAAATTCACTACCTCTATCTGTCCGAAGTGTCTTTATGCATCTACCATTTTGCTTTTCTATAAGTGCCTTGAATTTTCGAAAGTTATCAAATGCTTCATATTTCAATTCCAGAAAATATACCCAACTTGTGTGGCATAGTCATCAGTAAATAATAGAAAATACCAACTTCCCCTAAATAATTTTGTATTCATAGGTCTACATAAGTCAACATGAATTAATTCAAGATAATTAGATGCTCTTCATACTTTTCCAATAGGAAATGTATTAATTTTAGGCAATCCATAAATCATTTTTTTTATTTAACAACCTTAAACCTTTAATGTTAAGATGTCCATATCTCAAATGTCATAAATTTGTCTCATTCTTTTGATTTGCGACAAGAGCATGTTTCTTAATATTTGAAACATCAATTGGAAATATCTTATTTTGCGTTATGCAAATATTTACTATAATCAAGCCAGATTTTTTATCTTGAATAATGCATGAATCATCATCAAATATAACTGAATATCTAATATTTATTAATTATCTAACGCTCAACAAGTTATATGATAAGTTAAGAATATAGAAAACATCATAAAGGTGTTTTACCTTTCCTTGATTTGTCTTCACCTCAATTGTTCATTTTCCTTTTACTTGGATTTGTTTGTTATCTCTAAGTTTAACTTTCAACTTATGAGTTTCATTAATATCTCTAAATATTGATCTTCTGCCTGATATATGATTAGAATATCCACTATCTAAAAATCAAATATTCTCTGAGATATTATTAACTTGTGAATAAGTTATAAACAACTTACTATTGTCTTCATTTTCTTCTACATAGCTTGCTTGCTTTTCTCTTTTCCAGCAATCTATCTTCATATGACCAGACTTCTTACAATAGTGATATTGAATTCTACTCTTGTAGTTTTTCTGATCATAGTTTAATTGCCTTTCATCATGCCCATCATAGTATTCTCTTCCTCTTCCTCTTCCATTTCCTCTACCACGAAATCCTCCTCTGTCATGTCCTCTTCCTGTTATTTTTTATCTTCTTTTGAAGTAGAAGACTCTCCCTTAACTGAAAATGCTTTTTCCTTACTTTTTTCATGTGACCTTTTCAACCTTGCTTCATGTGCTTGCAAGGAACTCATTAGTTCATTAAATGAATAAGTAGATAAGTTCTTTGACTCTTCAATTGCTGCAACAATATGATCAAATTTCGAAGTTAAACTTCTCAAAACTTTTACAATAATTATATGATCATGAAGATGTTCACCATAGGATTTCATTTGACTAATAGTTTCAGTCACTCGAGAAAGAAAATTTTGCACTGATTCATTTCTTTTCATAAATAAAATTTCAAACTCACGGCGAAGGGTTTAAAGTTTTACCGTAATCACTCTCGATGAGCCTTGAAATTTATTTGAAGTATTAACCAAGCTTGTCTTGAGGTTGTCGCTGTTGCAATTCGTGAAAAGCTTGTCTCATGCACAACTTGTTGAATGAAGAACAATGTCTTTGAGTCCTTCTTTTTATTCTCCCTTAACCTGGTTTCTTCATCTATATCTGTATATCCATTCTCTATCAAGTCCCAAAGATTTTGAGACTTGAATAGAGTCTTCATCTTGATACTTCAAAATTCGTAGGATTTATCTGAGAAGAAGGGAATAAGGGGTTGAGACATAGAATTGCCATTAAAAGCCATAATCCTAGTTCAGATTGAAACGAGGCTCTGATACCACAAATGTTAGAGGAGGAGGAGCAAGGAAACGATAAAATAGAATATTATGATCCAATTAACAAAAATATTTTTAATCAAGAAAATGACATAGTATTAAATAGGAGGTAAAAGAACAAGAACATTTATAAGATTATCTCTAAATGCACACACTCTCTTCTTTGCCCTCTTGCTTCATTCACTAAGGTCCTATTTATAGGACATAATAGTAACTACCTCATATTACTTCATTCATCTCACTATCTCACTATCTCACCCATGATTAATAACTACCCCCACTAACTCCTAAACTACCTCTACAACTCCTAAACAAGAGCCACTACTCCTAAACATGTTAACTACCTATGTAACTACTATGAATCAATTTTCAACAAATTATGCCCCTTCAAACTCCGGCAAGATCTTATTCAATAGTGTGGATATGCTTTTTCTCTACGCTCCTTGCTCCACGAGTATTCCCATATGAAATTTATGTGGGTACACCCCCAGTTTTTCCGCGTTGTTCCTTTGCGCATAATGATAGAGTCACATGCCATAGCGTTTTTGACCCTCATCAAGATTTCTTCCTTGCTTAATCTTTTCCTTTTAGGTGTTTCATCTGCCCTCCCTGCTTAAGGTAAGTAAGAAGAATCACTTTAAATGAGTGGTTCCTATGGCTTTTTCGAACAGGGAATCACTTATGTCATTAGAAAAGCGTTTCATGGTTTAAAGGAAAATAAGAAAGAAAGAGATTATTGTCCTACCACGTAGCTGCTCCTGCTGAAATGCACCTCCTTTCTTTCACACTGCCTGTCGTCGTTGTTTCTTGGAACCTCACATCTCTAAATGCAGAATGAAAAACTTGTGGGGATAATATGAAACTAATGAGTAGGGAAGGACGAGTGGAAGAGATAAGTAACATATATCATTACGCGTCAGGTGAATAGTAAAATATATTAAGATAATAGATAAACATAACATATTCTAGTAAAAGAGAATGAATAAGAATAAGATAATAGATAAGCAAAATATATTCTAGTTGATACAGGAAAACAACTTACTATATCATAAGAGAATAGATAAGCAGCAAAATCACTGTTGAATGGACAACAGGCAGACAAGAAGCTAGAATAGAGGTCTAGAACTAAAGTTTCTATTAGCGTACGAGACCGCTTGGAACAATTTCTATTAGGTACGAGACCGGACAGATCAATTTCTATTAACGTATGAGACCGTTTTGTTAGCGTACGAGACCGGCTAGATCTATTTCTATTAAGGCAGGAGACTGACTGGAACAATTTCCATTAGCGTACTAGACCGGGCAAGCAACTACTCCTATTACGTATGAGACCGTTTTGTTCCATTTTGATTAGCATACAAGACCAGCCAGAGCTATTTTGATTAGCGTACAAGATCGTTTTGGAGTTTCGTATGAGACCGGACAAGTAGGCAAGACATCAGACAAGTAACTACTAATGTTACGTGTCAGCAAGTCCCCGTGTTGCGACATTAGTAACTAGTTACGTGTCTGTGTGCTTTTGAGTACGAGACCGCCTCTTAACCCATGATCTCAAATCTAAATGCCTCGCCTGTGAGTATGGGTTTCCTGTGTTGTATATTGTTACTTGTACTTTTCATTCTTTTACTAGTGAGTTTGGTTCTTGTTAACAGTTTTGTAAGTGTGCTTGTTAACCCTATGTGTTAGGATCCGTCTATAAACAGTAGAATTCTTAGTAGCACATTGCAGTCTTAGAAGCAATAGTCAAAGCCTTAGTTTGCTTATGATAGTAGTAGTGGGTAGCAGTAGTTGATTTATTATATTCGTATTAGTTTCCCTAACTAGGTACTCCAAACTTATAACTTGTAATAACCATTAATAAAGTAGTTGCTTACCGGTTCTGACCTGCCCAAACCTATCTCTTTACTAAAGGAGCTCCTACACATATTGCTATGAGGCAAGTCACTACTAACGTTACGTGGTAGGGTAAGGCTTTTGAGCTCGCATCTTGTTATTGCTAGCTACAGTCCTGCTGGCATTAGTATCCGAGTGAAGTAAAAGCTCATAAGCAGTAAGGCAAGGACCTAAAGTAAGACTAAAAGCAGAGAAGGGAAGTCTTATTCCTTTGGTTGATTCTTATTTAGTATAGGTTGATTCCATGTTGTTATATAAGTTATCATATAAATGAAACTTTCAATACAGAACTCTAGTTGGTGGTTGTTGCTTATTAGGTAGTGTTTTCATCCTGTTAATGCCTAGGAGTATTTAATAAGATAATCAATATATTGCCTCATAGTGGTATACAACCTAATGGGATAGTAGTCCAAACTAATAGAGTAGCTTAGAAGCTTAAGAGGAGTACAAATAAGTAATATCAGTTTCATAGATAGGATAATAAGAACCTAGCTCAAGGGTAGGAGTGAAAGTAAGAAGAGATAGGGAGGGTGCCCCCGCGATAAGTCTGGAATCCCTGTTCTAATTTCATCTTAGTCTCCAAGAGAGTCAGTAGGAACCAGATCGGACTGAAGAGGTGTCTTGGATCTTATCTTTAGTATAGTTGAAGACATTAGCATAGAAAAGAGTCAGAAAAGAATCGACAAGGGTGAAACCAAGTAGAGGTAGAGGCAGACTAACAGGTGAAATCAATAATGAGTTGTTGTAACCGGGTGAAATCACGAATGAGTTGTAAGCGGATGAAATCAATAATGAGTTGTAAGCGGGTTCATGCCAAAATCGGATTTCCAGAATCATACCGAAATCATATTTCCTTTGATCGTCCTTGGGTTCATGCCATCTGGGTTAAGAAAGAAAACTTTATCCTAGTGCACTGGAAATGGAGCTAGAGAATGACTCTAAACCAGCAAACTATAGTGTTGGAGCGTGCCGGGTGTTTCTACTTGATAGGTTTTTGCATACCCCTCTTACATTTTCTACTGCATACCCACCTCCAACAACCTTACTTGTCCTAGGTTAGGTCCGCTACTACTCAATCTCATTCGTACTACCCTTACTACTAGCTCTACTGCCTAACAACCTTACTTGTCCTAGGTTAGGTTCGCTACTACTCAATCTCATTCGTACTACCCTTACTGTTAACCTGTCGTGCCTTGCACTTAATTATGTATTGATGATAGCCTTATTATGTCACTATCGAACATAGGATACGGATACACTTCTAATACTTTATCCTATAGCAGAGAATGGAATCACTGTGAACAAAAATACGTCATCTATGCAAGGTATGAGCTACAAGCCAAGATACAGGAAAGGCATAGCTAACAGGCGAAGTAAGGGATCGGATGTCGAGTTCAATTAAGTAATGAAAGTAAGTAGCGTCAAACCGGGGTAAGATTTAGATCAAGGAATGCTGGACTGGGATACAGGTGAGCCACAGACTTAGGCTTCATAGTGGTAGGCTAATAGTTGCTTAATAGGGTCATTGCTACTTAATAGTCTGCTTTTCTTGTCCTTGATTCTACTACTAATAGCTATCAGATCGAAACCACTGCCTTTCCTACTATTGAGTGCAACGACTACTACTTAACTACTAATATCAGAATTGGGCTCAGTAGCACAGGAACTAGATCCATCCAACAAGCTCCCTTGCCATTAAGCGTATACTAAAGAGTTAGTTGAACTAACAATAACAGAATCAAACAAGTAAGTCAAATAATGATATTGGAACGAGGGAATTAGCATTAAGGAAGAGAACTTTCGAAAAGCAGAATGAATAAGCTACTCGACACAGACTTGTTGATGTTATTTAAAAAGTGGGCTATGCTCCTCGAAGACTAAGTACCTGAGCCCGCTCCTTAGGTTAGGGGAAATGAAACACATAAGTGAGTCCGCCTATACTATCTCTTAGCTTGAATTACCTATTTTTGATTTGGACTTTGACCAGCCTTTTCTTGTAAACCAACCTAGTGCAGTGCAACTAATACAACTCTTGGGTAAACAACTCTGTGGTATCTAACTCAGATACCAATAAAAGACCTATAAGTAGAAGAACGAAGTGGACAACTAATCTGAATTGACCTATAGAGGGGCCAGGCTACGTACATAGGGAATCGAACCACTGCTAATCAGAATCAAGTTACTGACAAGCAGGAATGCCAGGGACAAGTACAAGAATAAAAGTAAGGAGTGGGAGAACGAACCCGGGAATATTATTTCAGAACGAGAGATAGGATAGCGAGCCTAGGAAAGGTGAACTATAGACCTAAACCAAGATAGTAAGAATGAGAAAGAGGGTAGCTAGAATCCAAGTATCAACTCAAAGGATTTAACTATGTATTAAAAAGAATAGAGACAGGGCTAAGCATACAATACAATAAGATAAGTACAATAGATAAGTACAATAGATAAAAATATAGAATGGTGGCTTTCACTCTAAAGTAATAATGAAGGACTTAAGCTAGAAGACCTAAGCTACAAGCGGGTAAACATATAAACTAGTCCACCACTCCTGGTTATAAGCCTTATGCTCTTTGGATTGAGTCCAACACTCCTTGATCTAAATCCGTTGTTCCCTTTGCACTCTTCTAACTAATGACTATAAGTAATAATAAAAGAATAAACAAATGAACTAGTGCTAATCAGACTTACTTTACTATCTCAGGGGTTATATGTGCTTTCATCCTATTACTTATTACTGTAATTCTGACTTTGGAATTAGATTCCCCTTCTCTCGTTTCAGTCCTTTTCATCACTATTCAAGTCCGTAGTCCCTAGAATGAAAGTTTGTATTCTTTGTTTCATGCCGATACCTATAACTACTGATACAATATCTAATAACTAATACTTGTTCTTATGTGTTTACCACTATACGTTTTCTTGTTTCATGGACTGGTGAGTGTGATTCCGGGTATCGATTAAGATTCTCTGGGGGAAGTCTCGACTCCTAGACTAATGAGGTTAATTCTATGTCTGTGTGTCACTAATCAATCCCTATACTAATTAGTTTAATGCCTCATGCTCTGGTTTAAGTCCGGGTTTTCCTATGTCGATCATGGTGTGAGAAGTCAATTATGCTCTCCCACTTCCCTACTACTCAATGCAATTATGATGCTAACCGGATTCACTCTGATACCAGTTAGTTCACATTCTATCCCATCTAAGCAAGGGCCCCTAACGAGGTACTTATGAACTATTTGATGTACCCTTACTACTAAGTGGAATTCTTACTTTCATCTAAGAGGCACTCTGGTTGGTTGGTTTGGTTACTCATTTGATCTATTGACCCCTAAGCCTACATTACTATATTTCTTAACTGTGAGTTCCTTTCTGCAATTCCTACTTGGAAGAAAAAGAAAGAGCCCCAAGGTGGCAAGAAGGAGAGCATCAATTCTGACGTGTCTACTTGTCTGTTAGTATTAGTTCGATTATTGTTAATAGTAGTATCCGCCTCATCAGTAGCAGTAGAATTCCAAGTTTCAAGTAAAAGTCTAAGTTCCTAGTTGATTTCTTGTCAATGGTAGAGTACTTCGATCCCCTATTGTTGAATCAAAGTATGGGTACTCGAGTTCTACTCCTAGAAGTACTAGTTGATTCCATGTCAGCAATAGCTTATTTCTTAATTTGAATGAAAAGTTTTTTAATGAGGTAGCGTATTCCCTGTTAGGGATTGTTGGTGCTAGTTCCAATCTGATTAATAGCAGCTCAATCCTTGCCGACAGTGATGAAAGCCTCAGCAATAGTAGGTGAAGCCTCGGTAGCACTAGTATAGTTCTCTTAGTCAGTAGTCAAATTCTCCGTTATGAAAATGAGTATGCTAGGGCGTGCTCAAGTCAAGTCGATATTGGTTTCAATCTCGTAAGTCACAGTTCTATTCTATTAGTAGAGGAATCATATTTGATGTGCCAGGGTATCGGAATGACATGCAGGAAAAGTGGACTTAACCCAAGGAGTCGAAGAATTGTACTTGGTAGCTGAAGAATTGGAGCGGGGGGGCACCATGCCAATATGAGATATTCTTTCTTATTCCCTTCTGGGCCAGGCAGTCAAGTGTGAGTAAGCGAGTTGTTGTTCGAGATGTGCCTATTTGTTCAACAAGTTTAGAGTGTAGTCAGGAGCATTAGAACAAGTAGTTGGGTTCCACTCTTCCATATGAAACTAGGTGGATGAAATTCTCATCTTCGAGTTGAGGGATGCCGACATCAATTACATAGGAAATAAAGAAAAGAAAAAGGGGTAACTAACGGTAAACAAGCAATTGAACAAGCACTAGCAATACTTGAACTCAAAACAGATAATCCAACTACGATGAGAGACCTTAACTACCACTGGAAAGAATAGAACTGTTGTTATGCTCATACTTCTGATGTCTTTGCGGCGTTAGTGTTGCTCCCATTGCTAACAAGGGATCCCATACTAGATATCAGACTTTTACTAATGCTTATAAGGCTTTCGCTAGTACTTCCAGTTCTCCAACTAATTACTCCTATCACTACTATCATAATGAAACACATAACTAATAGACCTAAGCACATAAACTTACCTCTCCTTGTGTGATACTAGCATGCCTTCCTTACATCTAAATCTAGCTTTGCCACCTATCAGGACTAGATCCATAGCTTAAATCCCTATAAGTCTTTTGCTCCTAACTACGAGTATTTCTCTACTTTTGACTGCCGCTCCACTCTTTTCCTTACTCATTTGTTTTTTAGTCAATGTTTTACACTTGTCTTCTGAACTCAATGCTTTACCCCCTCTTCTGAACTCAATGCTATGCTTTACCCTTATGGTTGGCTGTTTTGCTTCACAGATCAGATGAATTCCCGAGCTATTTCTTTTCACCATTAAGATTTTCCCTTGATTCTTTTGTTACTCCTATTGAGATTTTCCCTTGATTCTTCTATTACTCCTATGCTCTCGTGAAACAAACCTGGCACTGCTACATCTAATTCTCTAGCTACGGGGAAATACACCTGCCTTTCTTCTATTATTTCTATGCTCTCGATCACGTATATAGTACCTTGTTCTTATTATTTCTATGGCATCTTATCTTTAGGTTCTCGAGCTGAACTCAAGAAAAGGAGAATTTAGCATATAGGTTAGACTGCGCTCCAGGATAGGAGATGCTAGGATTCACTTTGGCACCCCCGATTTCAGTATGGTTTAAGATCCCCTTCATTCTTTTATTGACTACAGTATTGGTCCGACTCTTGTTAGCATCGATTGCAATCCAAGGTAGGTAAATTGCATTCCAAGGTAAATAGGTGTACTGTTGCATTCTAGGTTAGTGGTAAAGGTCTGGTTAGCGGGGTTCTACTCCCACATGCTTGAGCTCAATTATGTAGTTTCAAGTAAAGCCTTGTTATGAGCAGTTCTATTCTTGAGTGTAGCATTTTATCCTGATATTGGTATATTATTATATAGTAACTTAGTTCGGCATCCTGTTAATGAGCTTCCAAACCTTACTTTATTGCCTATGATCCTTTAACTAATAACCTCGGAAGCCAACTAATATAATTGAACTCGAAACAAGGATTCCACCTAATACTAATAGAATTGGCTACTAACCAACTAACTATAGAGTGCACCCCTGCATCCGAGCTGAGACTTTGTCCTCTGACTTCAATTATATTCCTGACCTCGCACCTGTATTGATGGTTTGAATCTCTCGGCCTTGCTGAAAGCCTGTATTTCAACTAGGAGCCTTCGACTCATAACTAGGCATTCCACTACGACTAATCAAAATCAAAAGCAGAAGCCCAAGCCTATTCAAGGTGCAGTAGCCCAAGCCTATTTCCACCTATATAGTCTATTTATCCATATATACTGAAATACATAATAAAGTATATCGATATGAACCTACTGCTAAGATTTCCCAGACTGTAGGATCCACACCTCTATTCTTATTCCCGTAAGTCAGATTCCTATAGTAGTATTTGATAGCCAGGATAGTTAGCCACCTGGTCGTTAGTAGTTACTTGGTGCATTTAAGTTCAATAATGAAATATAGCAAGTTAGCTTTGAGATCAGTAGTTCTGGTTTGAAAACAAGCAAAAGTAAGATTGACTACCAGGGGAGTTAGGCTTGGAAGCAGTACTATAGGGACAACTATAGATATTAGATCATTGGTTAAATAAATCGAATCGAGATAGACAGACTAATAATATGCAAGAGACAGGCTCATAGATAGCAGCGAAAGAATAATAGCCCGCAGGTCCATTATTGTTAACAGCAGTTCGGAGCTCAGTTCCATTCTTTTATTTAGTAGTAGTAGTAGTAGTAGTGGACTTGATTAAGACTTTTGCCAGTAACTTAGACTGGAGCTAGTGTTTTTGAGGCTGCCCTGCCTGCCTTGAATTCTCTAACTAATGGCCTTAACCCTTGCTTGTCGTATGCATTGCCTTTCTCATCCTTCCGCTTTTTGCTTTCATTCTGTATATCAAGTGAAGGTCTTTATTACTGTATTGAGTACTTGGTGTATAAGGCTCATGGGCAAGTAAAAAAGAAATAAAAGTAAGTAGATAGAATGGGACTAGGCAAGGGCACCCAAAACAAGCAAGGATCTAATGCAGTAGTTAAAGAGTTAAAAGCTAAGGGCAGTAAAGATAGAATGGAGTAAGGACAGCCTTGTTCTCAATTGCTCAAGAAATAAAGTCAAGAGGGCAGTCTCCTCAATAGAAGTTCTATTCCTTTTTAGTAGTGATATCAATCTATCAGTAGGATAGTTGAATTCCCTTGATCCGGTGTAAATTCTGATTAGGACTAGTTCGATCCTTGGACTTCTTTCTAACATATTTAGTATTATGAGTTGTTGTCCCTTACTGGCCTGGCCCCAATTTCAATCTGATACTGTTAATGGGTTAACTTCTCTATCCGGAGTTAAAGCCATAGAAGCACAAAGTCAATTCTGAGTCTGCTTATTCTTAGGTTCGAGGTGGAGTCCTATTAATACTTAAGGTAAGATTTGAGATCATTAGCTTTGGTTTAAAAGTAAGGATCCGATCCGGACAAGTAGTATTAGTTTGACAGAATAAGAAAAGTAGTCATAAGAATAGCAGTTAGCCTGCTTGGGCACTCGGGCTTCTATTATCATATTAGTAATACCCACCCTTATTCTTTAGTTCGAGATCTAACCTAGCACTACCTACTTTAGTTCTGTAGTTCGCCTTTATTACACTCTTGGGGATCTAATCTACTTATTGCCCTATTACTCCTTTGCTCTGTATCTAAACATGCCCGCACTTGTTTGGATTATTGTACTAATGCCCGTCCTCTAATGAACTCTAATCTGGACACGCAATATACAGATCGGTCTTACTCTCCCTTATTCCGTTCTTCACTACTACTATGAGCTATTACATAGGAATAAGTAGACCAATGCTATTACATAAGTAGATCAATGCAACTACAGAAGAAGAAGTAGATTAATGGTGCATCCTCAGTAGACATAGGGAATCAAACTCAACACTAAGAGAATTGACTACTACCTAATAAAGAAGGAAAAAAGAATGCAGGTTGACTCCGCTGCTTCTAATACGATAACTCAGAACTTAGGCTTTCACCGATGCTTCTAATACATTAATTGCTAAGTGGGAATCACCTCTATAAACTAATAAGTGGGAATCCGCTCTGTGGGTCCCTGGGTCAAACTATATTGCTTCTAAGACAAAAACTACTAACTATTAGAGCTAATCTAACTATCAGAACTAACCGGGGAATAAAGAATATAAGTAGGATCTAGTGCATCCAGGGAAAAGAGTAGTAAACCACAGAATATAGACTGACTCCTCCGCTTCTAGGACCTTCACTCGGGAACTAAGACCTGTAGCTACGATCAATAATAATGGAAAAACAAATAGGGAGTCAACCACTAATAGAAGAGTCAAACTTGAAATAGAGAATACAAACACCACTAGAAAGGCTATAACTAGTACCTCTGATAATGAAATAACGGATAAGGAATTTAGTGTCTCCTCCACGCCTTAAGTTTCCTACTTGTCTCTTCGATTCTATAACTGTTGATCCAGATCTTCACTCTGCCTTTACATGAACTATGAGTCTGCTCTGGGTTACTTACTTTCCTGGCAACCCCTACCTTCCTTTATTTCCAAGTTTCTTCTTATCTGTAGTGGTAGTAGTAGTAGGAGGAGACCACTTATCTGTAGTAGTAGTAGGAGACCACAGGGTGCCAGTTGGTGGCTTAGTGGAGGTTTGAAATGCAAATATAGACCTTAGTTGAATTCATGATATGGCAGTGGTTGGATTTCCGTTTTCGTTCTTTCCATCAACCAGTTAAAATAAGTTTGATTTGGAGAGTTAGTAGTTCAGGTTCTGACTAGTATTGATTAAAGGATCGGGATCCGTAGTTATAGCCTAAAAGGTAGTAGTAGCTGGTTTCCTGGTTTAGAGCTAGATCCATTAGATAGTGTTAAGAATTGATTCATAGTAGTTACATAGTTAATTAACATGTTTAGAAGTAGTGACTCATGTTTAGGAGTTGTGGAGGTAGTTTAGGAGTTAGTGGGGGTAGTTATTATTGATGGGTGAGATAGTAAGATAGTGAGATGAAGGAAGTAGTGTGAGGTAGTTATTATTATGTCCTATAAATAGGACCTTAGTGAATGAAGCAGTAGTGCAGAGAAGAGAGTGTATGCATTTAGAGATAATCTTATAAGTGTTGTTATTCTTTTTACCTTATGTTTAATACTACGTCGTTTTCTTAATTGAAAGTGTTTTTCATTATTTGGATCGTAGTATTATGTTTTATCATTTCCTTGCTCCTTCTTCCCCAACATTTGTGGTATCAAAGCCTTATTTCAATTTGAACTGGGCATTATGGCTTTTAATGATAATTCTATGTCTCAACCCCTTATTCCCATCTTTTCGAGTAAATCCTACGAATTTTGGAGTATCAAGATGAAGACTCTATTCAAGTCTCAAGATCTTTGGGACTTGATAGAGAATGAATATGCAGATCCAGATGAAGAAATCAGGTTGAGGGAGAATAGAAAGAAGGACTCAAAGGCATTGTTCTTCATTCAATAAGCTATACATGAGACAATCTTCTCAAGAATTGCAGCAGCGATAACCTCAAGACAATCTTGTTTGATACTTCAAAATGAATTTCAAGGCTCATCGAGGATGATTATGGTAAAACTTTAAACCCTTCATCGTGAGTTTGAAATTTTATTTATGACAAGCAATGAATTAGTGCAAGATTTTCTTTCTCGAGTGACTGAAATTGTTAGTCAAATGAAATCTTATGGTGAACATCTTAATGATCATATAATTATTGCAAAAGTTTTGAGAAGTTTAACTCCGAAATTTAATCATGTTGTTGCAGCAATTGAAGAGTCAAATAACTTATCTACTTATTCATTTGATGAACTAATGGGTTCCTTACAATCACATGAAGCAAGGTTGAACAGGTCACTTGAAAAAAGTGAGAAAAAAGCATTTCAGGTTAAGGGGGAGTCTTCTACTTCAAAAGAAGACAAAAAATCAATAGGAAGAGGATATGGCAGAGGAGGATTTCATGATAGAGGAAATGGAAGAGGAAGAGGATACTTTGATGGGCATGATGAAAGGCAATCAAACTATGATCAGAAGAACTATAAGAGTGAAATTCAATGTCACTATTGTAAGAAGTTTGGTCATATGAAGGCAGATTGCTGGAAAAGAGAAAAACAAGCAAACTATGTGGAAGAAAATGAAGACAATAGTACATTGTTTATGACTCATTCACAAGTTAATAATATCTCAGATAATATTTGGTTTTTGGATAGTGAATGTTCTAATCATATGTCAGGCATAAGATCAATATTTAGAGATATTGATGAAACTCACAAGTTGAAAGTTAAACTTTGAGATAGCAAACAAATCCAAGTAGAAGGAAAAGGAACAATTGAGGTGAAGACAAATCAAGGGAAGGTAAAACACTTTGATAATATTTTCTATGTTCTTAGCTTATTACATAACTTGTTGAGTGTTGAAAAATTGATAGATATTAGATATTTAATTATATTTGATGATGGTTCATGCACTATTAAAGATAAAAAAATCTGGTTTGATTATAGCAAATATTTGTATGACGCAAAATAAGATGTTTCCAATTGATGTTTTAAATATTGAGAAACATGACCTTTTTGCAAATCAAAAGAATGAGACAAATTTATGGCATTTGAGATATGAACACCTTAATATTAAAGGTTTAAGGTTGTTAAATAAAATAGAAATGGTTTATGGATTGCCTAAAATTAATACAGTTGATGTATGTGAAGGATGTATTTATGGTAAACAAAGTAAGAAACCATTTCCTATTGGAAAAGCATGAAGAGCATCTAATTGTCTTGAATTAATTCATACTGACTTATGTGGACCTATGAATACAAAATCAATTGGGGGAAGTCGATATTTTCTATTATTTACTGATGATTATAGCTGCATGAGTTGGGTATATTTCTTGGAATTAAAATCTGAAGTATTCGATAACTTTCAAAAATTCAAGGCACTTGTAGAAAGGCAAAGTGGTAGATGTATAAAGACATTTCGGATATATAAAGGTGATGAATTTATCTCTAATGAGTTTAATTCCTTTTATGAAGAAAATAGTATTCATAGGGAATTGACAACACCATATACACTGGAGCAAAATGGTGTAGCTGAATATAAAAATCAAACTATTGTCGAAATGGCAAGAAGTTTGCTTAAAGGAAGCATCTTCCGAGTCAGTTTTGGGTAGAATCAGTTGCAACAGCAGTTTATTTATTGAATATGTCACCGACAAAGACTGTTATGAATCGAACTCCTTTTGAAGCTTGGTATGTTATAAAGCCAACTATAAGTCATCTAAGAATTTTTGGTTATATTACTTATGCTTTGGTAAATTCACAAAATCATCATAAGCTTGATGAAAAATCAGAAAAATGCATCTTAATTGGATATTTTACACAATCCAAAGCATATCGATTATATAATCCTGTAAGTGGCAAAGTTATTATTAACAGAAATGTTGTATTTGATAAAAGGGCAAGTTGGAATTGGAAGATCAATGAAGGTGAAACAAAAATTCATGTTCTAGCAGAACTAGTTACTCCATTAAATCAAGTGACAGATCCTGCTCCAACAAGTTCAACGTCAACCTCACCCAGTAGCAGTTCAAATTCAACAAATGATTCCTCAGATGAAACCCCTCTAGGAAGGTTTAGATTACAAACAGAGATTTATGATTCAACATTTGCTTTATTTATTTCAGATCCTATAAGTTTTGAGAAAGCAGTTGAAAAAGAGGAATGGCGAAAAGTAATGAAGGAGGAAATCAAGTCAATCGAGAAGAATAAAACTTGGGAGCTAATGGATCTACCAAAAGAAAAGAAAGTTATTGGTTTGAAATGGGTGTACAAAACAAAGTATAATGCAGATGGAAGTATCCAAAAGTATAAGGCTCGACTTGTAGCAAAAGGATATTCACAGAACAAGGTATTGACTTTGATGATACTTTTTCTCCAGTTGTTAGATTCGAAATCGTAAGAACCTTTTTGGCTTTAGCTGCTTATTTGAGTTGGCCTGTTTATCAATTTAATGTGAAATCTACGTTTTTAAATGGAGATTTACAAGAAGAGGTTTTTGTTACTCAACCTGAAGGTTTTTTTATTAATGGATATGAAGAAAAGGTATATAAGCTAAATAAAGCACTTTATGGGCTTAAACAAGCTCCAAGAGCGTAGTACAGTAAAATTGATTATTATTTTCATCAAAATAGATTTAAAAGGAGTGATAATGAACCTACACTTTATCTAAAGAAAGAAGGTGAACATAATATTCTTATGGTTTGCCTTTATGTTGATGATATTATATATATAAGTTCATCTGTCTCTGTTGTGGCAGAATTTAAAAAATACATGATGAATAAGTTTGAAATGTCAGATTTAGGTCTACTGCACTATTTTCTTGAGTTGGAGGTGAAGTAAGGATCAGATAAAATTTTTATTTCACAAAGAAAATATGCAATGGATCTGCTCAAAAAATCTAACATAATTAAATGCAAAGCTGCAGCTACACCCATGAATGTAAATGAGAAATTGAAACTTGAAGATGGTACATGTTTGACAAATGCAAGATACTACAGAAGTTTAGTTGGAGGTTTGATCTATCTAACTCATACTCGACCAGATATTACCTTCTTTGTTGGTGTAGTATCCAGGTTTATGCAAAGCCCAAGTAAACATCATCTCGGAGCTGTTAAAATAATTTTACGTTATATTGCTGCAACTACAGATTATGAAATTTGGTATTCTCATAATTTTGAATGTAAATTATTTGGTTTTACTGATAGTGATTGGGCAGGAGATTTAGATGATAGAGAGAGTACTTCAGGCAATATTTTTAGCCTTGGATCAAGAGCTATATCTTGGAATTCAAAGAAGCAAGAAACAACTTCATTGTCGACATCGGAAGCAAAGTATGTAGCTGCAACATCAGTAGCATGTCAAGCTATATGGCTTAGAAGACTTCTTGAAGATCTTCATTAAGAACAAAAAGTAGCAATAGAAATATTGTGTGACAACAAAGCTACAATTGCAATGACGAAGAATCCAATATTTCATAGAAGAATGAAGCATATAGACATATGCTATCATTTCATTCGAGATCTTGTAGCAAATGGAGCCATAACAATGAAGTACTGTGGCATAAATGAACAAGTTGCAGATATTCTCACCAAGTCACTTCCAGTTCAGAAGCATGTTTATTTTATGTCTCAAATTGGTGTTTGTAACTATGAATCAAAGGGAAGTGTTGAGAATTGATTCATAGTAGTTACATAGTTAGTTAACATGTCTAGGAGTAATAACTCATGTTTAGGAGTTGTGGAGGTAGTTTAGGAGTTAGTGGGGGTAGTTATTAATGATTGGTGAGATAATGAGATAGTTGGATAAAGGAAGTAGTGTGAGGTAGTTATTATTATGTCCTATAAATAGGACCTTAGTGAATGAAGCAGTAGTGCAGAGAAGAGAGTGTATGCATTTGGAGATAATCTTGTAAGTGTTCTTGTTCTTTTTACCTCCTGTTTAATACTATATCGTTTTCTTAATTGAAAGCATTTTCCATTATTTGGATCGTAGTATTCTATTTTATCGTTTCCTTGCTCCTCCTTCCCCAACAGATAGTGCATCAGCCTTGTTAGTAACAGTTCCATTCACATTAGTGCTTAGTTGCATTCTATTATGAAAAGAGAGACTTAGTTAGGTGAACTACAGATATCAAATTGGGAGTAAGGAAAGAGAGACTTAGTTAGGTGAACTACAGATATGAGGGGCAGGCTTGTTAGTGGTAAATGCTAGTATAGTAGCTGGCCTAAGTCTTCTTCTGTAAGGTAATACAAAGCTAAGGTACTCAATTGAAGAAGAAGAAATAGGATAGTCAGAACCAAAGACATGAACTATAGCACATCTACTAATAGGAAGGAGTAGCCCAATTCTAGGGTGAAATACATGAATATGAGATCAGTAAAGTAAGAATAAAAGAGGGGAATGAAAAAACTGGTGTTTCTAATCTGATAACTGGGAACTAAGATTTTTTGCTTACTACCGATCAGACTTGGTCTTTGACATAAAAGTAACTGAACTGAGGGCTAACAGGAATCTAACTCGGAATTAATACTTACCCCTGGGGGAGTGGATCAAATTCCTATTGACAAGAAGAAAGCTATGGAAACACCAACTATCACTTAATTCTGAAAACTTCCCTACTCTACCTATAAACTTACCTTCCCCAGTGATAACCTCTCCAATTCCGATTTGTTATTGAAAAACCTCTACTTTGAACTAGAGCACCAACTTCTTCTTATTCTTCCTTACTAGAATTACTCGCCTTAGTCTACTTCTCACCATTTTGATACTCATCAGTCTCCTGTTTTCCAGCAGTAACCTTATTCTCAATATCAATAAACTATTCTTAGTGCCCTGACTTTAGAGTTGAATACTGGATTGACAGTGCTATTGTTCGTGAAGAAAGGTATGTTTAGCTACCAAGTTTGGAAAGTCGGAACTCCATTACCAAGCAGTAAAGTAAGAAACGAGGGCATATCAGAGGAATCACACTCACAACTAGGAATAAGTGAACTAAGAAGCACACTTGAGACTGGGAATAAAAAAAACAATGCTAACAAGAATGTACTACTGCCCCAGTAGATCAAACTACAAATATAATAGAAAGGATGAAACAGGAACATAATAATTTTACTAGGACATAAGAATAAGTAGATATATGGTGCATCTCAGGCCTTACTTGTGTGACTTCTCAGTCTAAAATACCCTTCTCTCTTTCCTTCCTACTGGCCAACAAATCTGGTTTGTTAGTTCAAGTTTGCCACTACACTCACTAGCCTCATCACTCTGGTCTTTACTGTATCTCAGCATGTTCCTACTGCCTTCCATTCTATATTGAACCCTAGATTCTTATTATGTTGACTTGTACTCATGATAATGATTCTGTTTACTTATATTTATATGCATTGATTGGTATGTGTTTCATCATATAGTAATTGGTTCTAGTTTCTCCTACTATGCTAGGACATAATTGAACAAATAAGTAGAAGACGCAAGCAACTACCATTATCATAGAACTAAACCAATAGCCGAGCCTTATTATTTCACATCGATCCAACAAACCTCAATCGTTAGTTAATTGAACTCAACTGTCCAAGTAATAAAGCAACTACTAGCTCTTTGCCCGATCTTCCCAGCTTTTATTCTTGCTTGTTAGTTCAGGCCTGTCTCTCTTTATTTTGATTCTATAATTCCCGGACATATGTGTTGCTTTGTTAGCTTCCCTTGCTTTTAGTCTATCTTTTCTCGATACCAGATTTACTTTCATCAATACCAATATGAAAGAGGCAATTAAGAGACTAGTTTGTTAGCGTACGAGACCAGACAAGTAACTACAGATATAATTCCACTCAAAAGATAGAATCGAACTGTTAACTACCAGAATCAAACATCACCCCACTACTCTAGACACCCCACATGAGCTCTTATTCTTTGTCTGCTTTACTAGCCTCTACTTCTTTCTTACCTTTCACTCTGTTACTCGGACATCCAAATAGGAATCCCGACCCCGAGCACCGGTCTTTCCTCCATTGTATATAAGTCTTTTACTAGTGCTTTTAATTCTTTCGATCCTTTCTCTCGTTTTGTCACCTTTGTTTTTCTTTCTATAGTTGTAGCTTCAAACTTTACCACTACCCCACAGCTTTGGGCCTGACACTGCTTTACCTCATTCTGTTGTTCACCCAGCCGAGTCCACCTCTTCATTCCCTAAACTACATACTTGCATTTTGTATCCATGCTTTGATACTTTATTGAACCTATAAGATTCCTTTCTTTACTGTTACCCCACTCTACCTTACCTTAGCCACCAGCAAGTCACTAATAAATTACCAAGGTAGTGAGTTAAGCTCTATCGCCTATAAGTATGTCCTCCTTTTCTCTTACACGTCACTCAAGGCTCGAAATACCTCTCAAAAGAATTGATCCTTTATCTTATCCTCCCGCTTACTCCTATTCTTACTACCTTTGTTTTCAACCTATAACTCGTGTCTCTCGGGCTTACTCCCCTAGCTTTCATGCTTTAACTACTTATTGACATTACTCGATCTCAAGCATACTTTTACTGCCAACAGAACAGACCTTTCCCACCTCTATTACCTTATCTTAGAATAAAGAACTGCCCTTTCGAGACCTAAACTCTACGTGCCAGGATCGTACCTATTAATTTCATTCTATATTATTAAGATAAAGTATTACAAAAAAAAGCGCTAGTCCACATTCCGAGAAGCACTGCACTGGGTGTAGAATGAGATAAAGCAAGGGGTAGAGTAGGTCTAGATCTCGAACATAAGGCATTGAGGTCGTTAGTTACAGGCCTATAGTTAGTAATTGAAGAATCGAAGTATAATCCAGTGAATACAACTACTCACTATAGAATGTAGCTACTAACTAGCATAATGAACTGCCAAGTAAACCAAGCCGTATTTTATTATCTAAGTTACTGACCAAACCCTATACTCTCAACTCGAACTCTGAAGCTATTGTACCTTAGCCTGTTTCTCTTAACTCCAATTCTGACTATACTGATATTACTCTTAGGATCCCTTACTTGCTTGCTATAACTGCTGATCCAAATTAACCAATAGCAATAATAGAATTTGTCAACAAGACCTGCCTTACTAACCACTAACTGGCAATCCAACTGTTAACTAGAAAACTAAATCACTGCCTAAAAGAATAGAATGTATGAAAAACAGAAAGGCTGAAACTGCTGATAACAAGGCTTGCTTTATTAATCCTAAAGCTGACTTTACTGTCACTAACTCTTATACTTACTTCTTTTATTATTTATTTGATCTTTAAGTCTTCGGCTACTGCTTTATATTCTTTAGTGGCGTACCAAAGAAACAAACTGATACTAATGCTACTGAGACTGAACCTACTACTAGAAAGGATTGAGCTAGTGTTGACAAGAATCGACTACTTTACGAGCATTTAGACGAGAACTCGAAATAGAGATCTAACCTACTCTATTGGAATTCAATTACTACCCATCCGAATGAAACCAATTCTAACCACTTACTTATTGAATTATGCAGTTTACCTTTTAGTCTTCTATTGTTGGAGTGAATTCTTTATTTATGTTTTTCTTCTTATTAAATGAAAGGAGAGACCCTGCTCCACTGTATCTGGTCTCCAACTATGGACTTGGGATTGAACCATCGCTAATAAGATTTATACTCTAAACTCACTCTTCCCTTACTAACTAACCTAGGAAGCTGACCTTCCCACCTATTACTCCATGTATATGAGTTTGTTTCTTTCGCTACTCACTCTAAAACTAACTATTTACCCCATCATTTATTCTTGTACAGCTGATCCGGATCCTGCTCCACTACACATATATTCTTCAATTACTAACTATAAGAATAGAAAAGCAAACAAGCAATTCAACTAATAAGTAAGAGAGTGCATCTACTACCGATAAGGCCTATAAAAGCAATTGAACCACTGATAACAATAAGAAAACTAGAAAAACCCGGAATGAAACCAATGCTAGTAAGGCCGATACTGATATCAAAAAGACTGTAGCTACTGGTTTTTATTCTCCAGTTACCAATCCGCTTGATAGCTTCCAACTGCTACTGCCATCTCTCGGGCTTGCTCTACCGGCTTTGATTCTTTAGCTCAACTATGAGTCTACTTTTACTACCATTCCTTAGCCCCTAACTTCAATTCCTAGGTTGTCTTAACTTTGTCTTTACTGCCTATGAGGCTAACTCCCTCGCCTAGCTAAGTATGATTCCACTACTGATAAGAGTTGAGCTGCTACTTATGAGGTTATAACCACTTATATTGATCCTTACTTTCTTTCTTAACCACACCTACGTTGATTCTTCAATCGCCCCATACTATTCTCTAATTGTGGACCGTGAGTTGGATTCCTATTAGATCAGATAGATACTAGTCAATTCCTGTTAGCGCTAGTTCAAATTCAATTAAGTCATAGTATAAGTTGAGTGTCAGCTCGGTTTACTAGTGAGTAGGGCTTCGGTCAGCTGTAAGTTCATTCTGATTAGTAGAGGCTTTTGATCTGATAGCTATTAGTTTGATTCTATAAGTGGAGTAGTTGGCTTCCTCTCTTCGTCATTAAGAGCATAGTTCTATAGGCGTTGTGTAATTCCTTATTGCAGGTTAAACTATCTCATAACTTCCCTTACTGAACTAAAACCTTGTGCTACCTTATCTAAGCCTATAGAGCTTCCCTACTAAAGAGCAGTTTTTATATCATGCCTTTCATTCCGTTGTTTTGGGTTTGAGCCCACTACTTCTTACTTGCATTCCATGGTTCGAAAGTGAGCTCGCTCCTCCTTGACTTCTTTAGTCTATGATTGAAACTGACCTAGCGACACCATCCTTATAATTATGATGATTTCTCATTGAAAACCTCCATCTTTCGTTGAAAGGAAAGAATCGAATTAGTGCCTAAAAGACTTACTACCTACTGCTCCACTTTATCCCAGGCTTTGTCCCCCCGCTTCATTTTGTATTCTCTGGGGTTTGGTATAGGCTTAGGGTGCTCAAGTATAGGCTTGAAATACCGACATAGGGTGATTCCCAAGTGAAATTATATCTTATGTACCTATGTTCTTGGTTTAGGATTACCTTCCGCCTGAATTGCTTCCCTTTAGTCTGATCTTTAGGGACACTATGATGCCTAGCTTGCCCTTGCTAGGTTTAAAACAAAAACTACTTTTGCTCAGGCTTACCTTACTTAAATTCTTTAGCTACTGACCTTTACTCTTAACTGACCAATGGAAGAATTGAGTTACCGCTTATCGTACCTTTACCCATAAGCTCCCCAACTTAACTAACTGATAATGGGAGTGGAACTACTGGCAAACAGACCCGAACTACTACTTATCATAATAGAGCTCCTGATAAACAGACTTTTACTACCAATATAACAACTATGAGACTAAATCGTAGTAGTAAGAACGAGAGTGAGTAAACCCATAGCTATACCGGAAACAGGACTTCACCTGATACTGGCAAGAGACTTCTTCTATTGGCTAATGCCAAGGCTTCTACTTTCAAATAGAAGTTAACTCACTCGCTTTAGTCTGCACTTACTGGCTTTAAAGCTATATTTCACCTATAGGGCTTGCTTTCTTGTTTCTAAGACTGTTGTTGCTGCTTATGAGACCTCAACTCAGAACTCAAACTAATGCTACTGCCAATGATACTTTAATTAGTGCTTCTCGTTCTGTACCTACCGATATGGATCTTTGTTCTATTGCCTACTAGTCCGCTCTTCCTTACTTGTATTTCGAAACTCACTACTATTAGACTCGCTCTACTGGCTTCACATTAAGTTAAGAACTGGGAATCGAACCAATGCTCTAAGGGCTCTATCTCTCACAAGAGAATCCATACTTCACTACCGGATAACGATCTGTAACTACAATACTACTAGTAGAAATGAGGACTTACTCCACACTCGAACCTAGGAATAAGGACTTAAGCTACTAACTCGGATGCCCTAGGTGTCTAATAAATAGGAATTGAACCACTAATGGCAAGATAACAACTGCTACCAATAAGAGCCCAACTCATAAATAACAGAACGAAACCCACTAGGAAAAGAATCAAGCTACGTAACAACAAATAGAACTTATAGTGTGAAAACGGGCCTCCCCCCACCTCTTCTTTCAAGGATGAAACTATAGGCATCCACTCTTACTTGCATAATGGAAATTCCTTATTGCATATGAGAAATATAAGAATACACAAAGAATACCTAATTGAATAATGAAATAAACAAGTCAAAAGGAGAGTTAGGCCTGAGCTCCAACTATAGAATCAAGGCAAGTAGTTAAGGTATGATATCCAATTTGAAGTAAGAGTAGGCTTACAAGTTGTACTTCTAGTATAAGCCCTAGTAGTAGAGAATAAGATATAGCAATAAGGGACTCAAAGTAAGGGGAGGGTATAGTGGTGTCTGATACGTAAGCCAAAGAATGAGCGGAAGTTCTAACAGTAAGAGTGATATGAATGGGCAAGGCAGGATCAAAGGGGCGAAGGGAGATATGAGAAACCTAACAGTCAAAAGGGCCAAGAGATGAGATTAAGTTTTACCAATAAATGAATGAAAGGTAGAAGAGGCGTACTGATGTATAGATAGGAGTTTAAGTGTCAATACAGATGTGGATGGCCGGTCGTATTACTTGATTCTTATCGGTAGTAGGGATATCATATTTGAATTGAATCACGTAAGGGCAAACTTACTATATCATAAGTATTCGTTTAAAAGCAAGTAAAGCAAGTAAGGATGGACTGATCGACAAGGTAGTTAGAAGCAAAAGCATTAGTGAAAGGCTAAGAGGCAAGACGGGAAAGGTGGACTTAGATCCTAGAGTCGATAGTTGATTTCCTAGTTTATAGTATAAGTCCTATTAACGGTAGAGTTATAATCCATATTATGTAAGATAAAGTATGAGAAGCACTAAGACAAATCTGTTTGTCTGTAGCTGGACTCTGATTAGCACGGTTTGAATCCGATATTTATTAGTACAATTCCCTTAAGTACTAGTTGAATTGTGTATTATGGGGTTTGTTATGAGAAGCAAGGACCCAGTAAGCGTTGTTGGAGTGAACCCAAGGATATTCAGAGTTGGAGCAAGGCAGCCTTAGAAACAGTAGTTATGGTCTGTTTGCCACTATTTCCATTATTTGGGACAGTCGCCCATTCTTATGAGCAACCGTTCAAGTCTTTATTACACAAACAAGTATTAGAGACCATTCCTAGAAGCACTAGTTTGAATTGAAGTCACATAAGTAAAGATCTGGATCTGAGTTAAGAGAATCAAAGCGAGGCTAACATTTAGTAGTTGTTATTTTTGATGTAGAGGTAGTCGTAACAATCTTATCAAGTATGTAGTGAAGTCCTCGTTATCAGAGTGTTTACATAGGTATTAAAGTTGGAAAGTTAGATTGAACCCAAGGAGTATTGGCCTAATCATTAGTAACTCAATTCCTTATTAAGAGATAAAGGATCGAGATCAGCAGCTATAGAATGAAGTAAGGAGTAGGGCTTTGTCCTTTGGTGAGATCAATAAGGCATGGACTATTTGTATATAACTCTGATGCTGTAGCTTAGGTTTGCTACTTGTTCATTCGATTCCCTATTTCTGTATTTAGAGTTTATAGCACTAGACTCGGTTGACGAGGGAGAGGTCAATTCATAGTATAAGGATAGTATGTTAATTGAGAGTAAAAGCCTTAATGGAAGTGCGCATTATTTAGTTGGACATAAAGATGGACCTGAGGTGAGAGTAAGGGCAGTGAACAAAAAACGAAACCTATGCACTCAATTCTCTTCCGCAGTCTGGTTACTTAATTATAGGAATTGCAAGCTTTATTTTTATCTTCAATTCTTTCTTTGGAGCCACTATAGGATTAGACTCGCACACAAACAAACTATATTTTCTGAACCAACACAAGAACCTTAACCTCTCTTCTATCCACGACTTACGCTGAAGAAGTTATCAACTCGTATACAAACAAGGAAAGGAGCAGCAAGAAACTAACTCGCCAACACCAAGATATCGAACTACTAATTAACCCTCAGATCTTGCTCCATCTTCTAACCCTAATAAGGCAGTAGATGAAAAGTAAAAGTAAGTAAAGAAAGCGGAATCAACTCTCTTTTGAATGCTTAGGTTAAGTCTATAGGCTGGCTCATCTCTTTTCTCAAGCCCAAGTAGTGGTGTTGTGGGTAATAAACAATAAATCCTCTTTTCTTCACTTCAAGTCTAGGAAATTATGTATTCTTTTATAAATGACATTCAGAAATGAAAAGTTTTTACTTAAACACAAGCAACAAAGACAGATCCAGCTCTTGCGGATAACTATTGAATTCAGATCCTGTTTCATCTTCTACTGATGACTAATAGTAATAGCCAGTATGACTGATAGTAATAGCCAGTATTAGATTATTATTATCAGCTTTAGGGCAGGGCAGTAACCAACCCTAGTACTCTTTACTAAATACACAATGAAACTAGAAAGTCATAATTGGAAACTATATCAATTCATAATGAAACTATTAATTCATAATGAAACTCCAAGTTAAGAAACATGGTGCTGAGCTCTGTATGATAGATACGTGTAATAACCCTACTTCTTCTATCTTCTCTCCACTGGGCTGGGGCAAACCTACTGCTTTTAGCCTATCAAGCAAATTCTTGAGTTTAGTAACAAAAAACACAACTGGTAACTCTCCTGGTGACTCTCAACTCCTAGCTCTCGAAAATAGAGATTTGAGCCCAACACCTCGATTATGGCCTTGGCCTTCTCAAGCACCAAAAGAAACTATACTTGGACCACTACTAGTTGGGGCTGGAAACCTTGATTGAGAGTTGTTGGCTTGGAACGCCAGAGTTCTCTAAGTAATATAATAGTAATAACTAAGTAAGAAAATAGTAATAGGAGTCAACTCGTATTTCATTGCTACACATAAGCACAAGCACCAAACCTAGACTTGTAGCAAAAGAGATGGACTCTACTCAGATAAAGGACTCGTAGCCCTGATTGAGAGTATGCGAGAAATTCATCTGATGTTCCATATTCTCATTGAAACTAATAAATAATATTTCTTATGCATTTGAACCTAATATTTGAGTGGGTTCGTTCGGTTCAACAAGCCGAGAAGAAGGATAAAGTATAGATTTTATATCGACAAACGGGAGCTTAGCTGAAAAAGGCAATAATCGTCGATTGTTAAGGGTAGAGGCAATCCACAATTAGTCAATTCTCCACGACAAACAGATGCAACTAGGCTAGGGATGAAACTAGAACTGGGCATTATCAATCATACCTTAGGCGCTTCAACGCTCCCACAGAGCTTCTCTTTATACGAGACACAAGAGGCATAATACAATGTCCTATTTCAAAATGGGATGAAACCATAATTGGGTAACCTACGTAGTGCACCTTTTGGAAAGTAAGTAATTCAAATAGAAAGTAAGAGAGTTGGGGCCCGGCCCGTCTCTCTTTACCTTCATTCTTTAGCTACTGCTCCCCAAGCTGTCCTTTTCCATCTATCGGTCTTACTATCCTCTTATGCCCCTGTCCTTTATTCCTCCTATATGCGAAGTGAACTCTGCAACTCACGCCTTCTACTGTTACTTATAGGTTATTCATGTCTCTACTCTTGCTTATGGGTTTTTGTCTTGTACTATTTAGCTTCACCTTGGCATTCCTTACTTGATTCCTCGTAGCTAGCTCTTCAATGCCTATGATCTAGTCTTACTTTCCCCTCCCCCTATTCTTTGACTAACGCCTGTGAGCCTATTATTACTTCTTCTAATATGTTAACTAGCAACCGGGAATTCCACACTGCCTAACAGACTATACTGGATCTTGGCTTACTTACTTATAAGCCTGCTCCTATTTGCTTTTAAACCCGTCTATTGGTCTGCTTTTCCTCTGGATTAGTCTTCTTATTCCTTCTAGTAATTCTGTATTGATGGTGATTTGGTTATTTATATAATATTCCTTAGTAAACTATGTGCTACCAATACTTTCACGGGTGCTTGTAAGGCTGCCATGCCCCTTCCTCGAATCTGATTTACCTATCAAACCTTAGGTCTCAAATCTTCCTTGCAAACTTCAGCTACTAAGAGTTAGCCTGTCACTCCTTTTTCTATCTCAGTTCGATATTTCCTTTCCTTTATTCTATTGATTTGCCCCTATCAATAGTACTTTACTCCGTCTAAGGCTTAGTTCCAGCTCCTGTCACTCCATCCTTAACTTTTAGTTAGTTTGAATATCCTACTACTTCCTCACTTCACTGCCTATGAGCCTGTTCTTTACTCTTACTCGATCCCAAGCTTGCTTTACTTGCTCTTATAAACTGATACTAATGTAAGTTAGCCTGCTACTAATGTCTATTAGTCCAACAACACTGACGAACAAAGCCTGTCTTAGCTCGGAACCCAGCCTTGCTTCACTATAAATAAGTCTACTGCTGCTGCTTCCATTACTACACTAGCTAATTGATAACAAGTCTGCCCTGCCTTGATCCCGTTCTTTAACGTAACTACTAAATGGGATCTTACTTGTTTGTTTTACTCTTCCACTGGTGAGATGCCCGACTACGAAGAGGTGAATCTGATACTTACTACTATGCTACTATGGGAACTGGAATGAAACCACTGCTTCTACTTATGAGAACTACCCTGGGGAATAAAGAATACACACACCTACCCACCATAAGAATTGAGCAACTGCCAACAGGAATCACAACTACTACACTAAGGAATGGAACTCAACTTCCCCGATTTGAAGAGTAAGGAGGACACTGGCCAGGGCTATAAGAGCCTGTCTCTTATACTTATTCCTTTCTTTTAAGCTGAAATTGCTTTGTCTAATTATGTAACTCACTTTCTTGCTTCTTAGCTGTATAGTCTGTCATTTCTAGATCTAAGGTAAGGCTTACAACCTTCCCCAGATCAGTCTATTTCCACTAGCTATATCAAACTTATATCCCTTTACACCCACCACATAATGAATCGAACACTGCCTAGCAAGACAATAGGTAAGTTAAGCACTAGGATGAAACTCTACTATAATAAGAAGAACTCAACTCGCCAAGCAACTAACTACTAGGCCGGTAGAGGAGAAAGGGAAGTTTGCCAAAACCCGGTAATAGAACACCGCCTGGCAAGGCTAAAAACGATGACTATTAGAATATCAACCAGAACCCACAGACTAAGTAATTGAGTCATCAGCAGCAGAAAGGGAAGTTTCCCCATATATTAGCCTAGCACTCCCCCGGTTTCATTCCATCTCTCCCATCTCTCTGAGGTCTACTTTACTTTGTATCACTCTAGGACTCATTACTTTCTTTGCTTTGAAACTGCCACTCCCTTATCTCAGCTTTAGACTCCTCTCTATCAGCCCTATCGCTCTTAACTACAAGCCAAGCATCATTGCTATATTCTCTTATTGCCCCGTACTCATCAATTCCATTATTGACCTTACCGTTGCGCTCCCAACAGTAACCTAAGCACCCACTGCGTTACTGCTTACTTTAAAGAAGAAGATTAACTGCATTACTGTTGACTCTTAATGCTTAGGCTAATCAAATAGAACCAATGCTAACAGGAATCCAACTCGAGCAGAAGAAGTAAGCTCACAAATAATACTTAATTACATAATACAAGATACCGGCCCGAACCACAAGACCTATATTGCCACCAACAAACTATACTCTTTATTATAGGGGATAAAGCTAAGCCTAACAAACAAGGCTATAAGGCGGGAAAGCAAGGATCTGTGTATTGTTAGTTAAAGAATTGAGTTCCAAGTTCGTATATTATGCAAGTGGAGTAGCAGGTGTATTCTTGTTAGCCAGTTCTCTATCCTTTGTACTGATACTTTTTCTTATTCTTGTATTGTCAGTAAAGTAATCTGACTTTTAAGTTGGCTTCCTTGAGAGCCAGGGGAGAGCGGCACAAACTGAGATAAAGAAGTGGAATTCCAAAACTCGAACAGAGGACTTAAAATAAGTATTAGAGAGGGCTTGGAGCGGAGGGCGGAGATACAGTAAAGGCTGTGTTAGATTCGTTAGTAGTAGGAGTTGGAGCAGGCTACTAAGAGTGGCAAGACAGGAGTATCAAAATGAAATGGAGCAAATGCAGACTTAAGATCAAGGTAGGGTGCCTTGTTAGCGCTAGTGAAAGCCCCACTTATATATAAGTTCAATCCTAATACTACTAAGCAGAATTCTGTATTTGTACCATTTTTAATGGGTCTTATCGTTTTTGTAGCTGGTACTGCAGGGGAGAACAGTATACTAACTAACGATAAAGGGACTGAAACCGCTGCTAATAAGAAATGCACCACCACAGATGAGGATGAGAACACTGCCTTTAATTGAGTTCGAGTCTCCCATTACTGTATCTAAAGCTAATTACCCCTTCGCTTTGAAACCAGTGCCCCTCTCCCATCTTCTATTCTTTAGCTGATACGTATGAATCTTCCTTTCCTACCTATAAATATGCCCCTACTTGGTTGGGTTCATTCCGAATCTCTTGCTCCTCTACTGTCCTGCCTATAAGCCTCGCTTGTTAGCTAAGGAATTCCGCTACTAGCATAAGGAATGGAACTGGTATCCGGTAAGACCTTATTAACACATAACTTAAGACTTCCCCTACTGCTTCTATGGCTTACTATCCATATTGTTAGGCTTACTATCTTTATTGCAAGTATGATTCTATCAAGTAAAGATACCTGACTAAGTTAGTCTATATAAATATGGAATCAAACCTATCAAGTAATAACTCAACTCTTAAGTCAGAATCAAATCAATACAAATCAGACCTAACTTAAAAGCTGCTCTTCCTGCCTACGAGCCTGCCTGCCCGCGCTACATTAGAATGCATTTACTGGTAACAATGCGGGGAGCATCATTAGAATAAACCTAGTACTGACACAGGACTAATACCACTGCTAAAGGGAATGGAACCAGTGTCGACAAGACTAGAGTCAAGGACGGGGAACTCAATCACTACCATTTCACTAATATAGATAGTATAATCGAACTGTGGACAAACAGACTTAAGCGCTACCCTATTAGATTTGAGCTAATAAGTAGAGGACCGAAGCTATATAAACAAGTGCGGGGGAACTATCCAAAACATGGAATCGAGCTATAGAGAACGAAACTGGTACTAATCGTAATTGAACTAGATCACTGCTGGGAAAACAATCAGTACTAGCGAGAATAAAACTAGAAAAAGGTAATCCAAACTCGGATAACAAGGCTTTCGCTACTACAGGAAAGGACTATAGGGCGTAAGCAGAATCATTAGCCAGACAGGAGGAGTATAATAGAGCTAACTAACAAACGTAGTGCTCCTCCACTTGCAGAATATAGTTTAAGGGGTGGGTCTCGCATTGAAGAATTCAATTCCAGAGTAAGATTCTGACTGAGAACAACATATCTTTTTATATTCTCTTATCATAATAGAGTTATACCTTGTTCTATTCTCTTATCATAATAATAAGGCACGTAGACCACACCTTGCATCACAGGATACCTCGCAAACATAACAACTCGACAAAGGATACCTTGCTAAGAGAAAAACTCGACAAGCGGACATCCAATGGAAGAAAGAAAGGACTACGGGGATCATTGTACCTCAGTTCGGTCATGTCATGTCATTGTTCACTCGTGCATCGATGGTCGATCCTAATTCATAGGTTGGTCGTTGGTGCACACACTCATTCTTTTATGTCATTCATTAAGCTAGAAAGTCACATCAAATAGTCTGTGGATGATTCCCACAAGTGTATCATCACACCTCCGTGGCAAGGGAATCATTATGAAAGTGGCAAATCGCATATTCTACACTAACATAACCCATTCTTAAAGTCACATCAATAAGCTTGTCGCTAGTTGGTTCTATTGTAATTGTTCTCATTCATCGAGGCACAGTCAACTGGTCGAGATGTCCGACACTACTATGTTTCATGGGTCCTAGATTTCTGTGTTGAATCATGAAATTACTAATCATGTTTTTTAGCCTTAGACCACGGAGAGATATTCTGTATTATTGGTATTATTTTGATTAGTAAAGTAGCTATTGCCTTATCTGTATGCATGCTATTCTGTTTCAAATCATTAAAAAGTTCACTTAACACTGGAATAACTAACATATCTGAAGTAAGAAAGTGTAGCTAGTTTTTCACCTGAAAGAGCCTTGCCACGCAACTAGAAAGAGTGGAGCGGCGCTAGCCATTTAGCTCTTTTCCACGTCACTAACAACTGACGCTGCAAAAGAGTGGAGCAGTGCTAGTCGTGCAATGGGCCTCTGCCACGTAACATACGTTCCTTGGCGCTTGGCCTGTGACACGTTAGTAGAAACAGCTCCTCTGTGCAACATTAGTCATTGCTTGGCATCTAGTAGTTACTTGTCTCAAGTGTCGCACTACGTTAGCAGTAGCTTGGCGGCCGTTAGTTGTTGCTTGGCGCCATTTAACTCACTACCGAAAAGAGTGGAGCAACGCTAGCCACCCAACTAATAGTCTGCTGCCGCACAACATTAGTAGTTGCTTGGCGCTTAGCCGTTAGTAGTTGCTTAGCAGAAGTTTACTATACAGCAAAAGAATAATGACGGAGGGAATCAAACAAAGAAGTAAGGATGTCAGTGACAAATACATATGTAGATACGGGTAGAAGGCATGAGTAGAGGAACCAAAGACGAGATACAGTTTGGAAGCAAGGGGTCAACTATAGTTTTTCAATTTCAAGATTTGAATCATGAGCCTCAGTCTTAAAGGCGTAGGGGCATAGACCAATAGCCATGATAGTAAGAATACCAGACAGGGAAGTCCAGGGTGAAAGTAAGGCCAAGAGCTAGGGATATAGGATTTTAAGCAAGGGGGTAGAGACTTAGATAAAGGAATACTCATTTTGTTTTGGAGTTAGTCAATTCAGATTCGTTGAGGAGGCGAGACATACTGAGTTACAGGAGAGGTATAATAAAACATAGCAGTAGAAAGGTTAGCTAAGGAGTGTCGGGTGGTATTTGAAGAACGAAAGGAGGGAGTGCCGAGCTAAAAGTGGGGAAGGGCATCCTTATATTAAGGATAGGTAGACTAAGATAGCAAATAGGGTCGATTGATAGAAAGGATTGGAATAGTTGTGGTGTAGGAGTTATATATTTGTTACTTGGCTCGGGTAGCAATGAACCTAACGGAAGATAATTAATGTAGTACCAATTATATTCTTAAGATAGAGTGTCTTCCTTGCCGATGCTACTCATATGATAAATATAAGTAAATAGATAAATATAAGTAAATAAAAGTAGAATAAATATAAGAAAATGTATACTGATAGTTGAGCATGTCTTCCTTCATGGTTAAGATAAATACGAGATAGAGAGAGGCAATATGAATTTAAGCAATCAGAATCAATTAACTGGTGTTGCGTAAGGGAGTGAAGGCGAGGGAGCAATAAGCGATGTTGGAATCATAGACAAGAACGCTAGGCTTTAAGATAGGGTGCGCGACCAAACGAGTAAAATTGACTACTCGAATGAGTTCTTGGTCCACTGGCGAGTCAGGCTTGGGGTTTCCTTAGATTAGTAAGGCGTGGCATTTGGTGCGAGTAGTAGGGCTTGGCCATTATCAGTTAATTCTGCTTAGTGGTGTTTCGATTCCTTTTCCGGTGTTGATTCCTCTGATACGCCCTTGTCCCATGTCTTCCATATAAATAAATTTGTGTCAAATGCACTAGAGCAGCACTTACTATAGTTTATGGTATAGAATCATATATTAATATATCATAATAGAGTCCAAAGCAAAGTAACAGCATAAGTAAGTTAATATACAATAATAGAATAAATAAACAAACTATATTATATTATAAGAGAATAGAATCGAATTGGTACAGTTTAACTCGCTACCGCAACACGAGTGTCTTGGTGAGTAAATTATCTTCAGAATCCAATTGGCACAAAGGAAACTCTCTTATGTTTATTGTATTGATACTACCTATGTTATACTATAATGAGAAAACGATCGAGCAACAAGGATGAATTTTATTAATGATGGGGACACTGCCAGCTTCCAGACTCACCTTTGCGCTTCCACCCCTCAGCTACATTCTGTAGTCTATCGATCATGTCTTTAGTTCTTGAGCTACTGATCTCAATTCCCTATCTGCTGATTTGTATCTTTGTTTTCAACCTACCATTACTCGATCTCGGGTTTACTTTCCAATCTATTAGGCTTTATCCCGTAGTCGATAAGTAGTCCACTATTGCTCCCAAGCTTTCAAGTAGTAAATACTTCTTCTTGCCCAACAACCCTATCTCCTTTTCTTTCTTTGATAATGAGCTATGAGACTAAGATCCAGTACTAATATAGTGTAACGGCTTATAAGACCTTAGCTACCTAACTATCAGATCGAACAATGCCCTAACGACTCTTACCTTGACATACAGATAATTAAACATAGAAGTTAGTCTTCCTTTCTTATCTCTAACTCTAGACCTGACGCTACTTACCTTTACTCTTTAGTTGAGGCTAGGGTCTTGGACTACTTAGTAGTGTTATGTAACTTCTTACTTACAGGAATACACATAGGGAATAGTGTGTGATACGCATAGCAATATAGAGTAGATAAAGATACCGTTTTCAACCATGTTACTATATGCAAATATGAGTAAACCACTAAGGAAATGGAGTATAAATAACCGTATGATAAAATATATTATCAATATCAATATAGGTAAATAGCAGTAGGACAAATAATAATAGACAGTAAAGTTAGGTTCCAGCAGTGAAAGCATAAAGGTAAGGATAGTCAAAGCCTTGTTTAGCAGGTATTGGAATGGAATGAAAATAAGTGTAGTTATAGAATGAAAGAAGGTAGTTACAGACCTTGAGCGAGGAGCGGGAGACCCGTTTACTAGTTCTATTCTTTCTAGCATTGTGGTTTGATTCAATGGATAGTAGTGCAATCCCTTTTATTTATTTCATTTCAATTGGTATTGGTTACATCCTATCATTGTAGGGGAGTGCTCAAGTCCAGTCAAGTAGTAATCAGCAGTTCTCTTCTTCCTTCGGACCCTGGACCACCATTCCGATACTAAGCCATATTCCACTCTGGGAACACTTAGCTTGGTTCTTTACAGTAGTGGGTCCAGTCTTGTTAGCCTGTTGTTAAAGCATGAGAAGCACCAGTTCTATTCTTCTGGGCAATGTCTCAGTTTGCAAGCGGGAAGAGGGCGAGTGAGACTAAAAGAAAGGTGTATCAAGCTTGGGTCATGTGACAGTCAATTATGATTGTTAGGTGGTAGCTCCATTCTTTTTTTCAATAGTTCTATTTATTCTATTCCTTGTACTGTGCTGGATCGTACCTATAGTTTCACACTAGTTCTTCTCTTCTTACTAGCATCGTACAAAAGCAAAGATATAGTCAGAATCAAAGCAAAGCGGTACATAGGCTTAGGGCAAGCAGTTTCGAATTCCAAGATAGGAGCGTAAGCACAAAGGGAAGGATGAACGACAGACTTAACAGTCGCACATAGTTATTTAAATCAGCAGGGAAGTTTGTTTTTCTATTGATACAAACAATAGGGTAGTTTTCCTATGGATACAAGCAATATACAGGTTAGTTGAGTTCGTTAGTGCACTATTGGATTCTACTATCTGATGGTAATAGTATCCGTGGCAGACCCATAGTTACGAGTGAGTGTGGTTGGGTGCCTAACAACTATAGAATTGATTTCTTACTTGAGAGCTGGGTAACAGCAGTTTCATTACTTATTAAGGGTTAAAGTAGAAGGTTAAATTATTCGCCTTACCCGATTCTATATCTCTTGTTTGATTCTGTGGTAGCAATGAACTCTCGACCCTTTGATTCTGGGCATCCGGCCAGCTAGCAACAACTATATCCTTCTATCTACCCTTATAGGTGTAACGTTTCTATTACTATAATGGAATTCCTCTTTTGTAGTTACAACAATCTTTGCTTCCTCGAGCGCTAACCTAGAAACGCTACCAATAATACTTCCCTTACTGACCTAGAACCCCGCTCTACTAGACTAGGCACCTTACCTATATCTCTTCCCTTGCCTTACTTTCATTCTGTCATATCGCCCAACATATCAATACCCTTCACTGGTGCTACCAAGCCTTATGCTATACTCTACCTATACTCGCTTTCATATCGATACTCATGTAAACAATACTTGGATTCAGAACTAAGGCTTTCAATGTCAGCTCTGGGACTGAAGCACCTACCTTCATACGATAATTCAAAAATCACTCCTAACCTACTGATTCGGATCCTCTAACTTTGCTACTTCCAAACTAGCACTACTCACTTTTCTTCTTTAGCTGATGTAATTGGCCTCTTGCTCCTGACATGCCCAGCGAGAAACCACTAGTGCTCCCCAACCATCATTCCTTTACTGCTATACCTCTAAGATTGAGATTGTTGCTTCTAATATCAAGCCTTATTGATCTCACCAAAGGACAAGCCCTACTCTTTAATGGACAAATCCAGTCTAGACATCAACACTTCCATTCTTTATTACGGTATGCTTTGTTCTTTTACTTATTCATTGGATTCTCTGTTCGGGTGTTTAACTACTCTACTGTTGAGTTGGATATAACTTCTGGCTTTAACGCTATTGGCAATAATCAAGAAAGAAACTAGTGCTGCAAGTGTGCTAGTGAACCCTCGCATCTTCGAATCGAACTAATCAGAATTCCGCTAGTAATATAGGATATGGTTATGATGTAGCACACCTAAGATAAGAACAATAACATGGATCGAACTACTACCGATGAGACTGCAACTCCTTTTGATCCAGCCTATATTTCTTCGATCTCGTTCTGTAACTAAGGAATTGAGGGCAATAAAGGGAGAATGGAAGATGCCCCGGAGAATTCTACTTAATTGGTTTGGGGCTTCAAGAAATTAGCTCAGTAGCTGGAGTATAGCTGTATTAGAATGAGACTACTGTCCATAAGGCTATGTGCCTACTACCAAAAAGGCTGAACTACTCTACCATAGGGGAGCGTATCAAACTAGTGCGTACAAAGCTATTGAGCTATTAAGTAAGAGAATTCATAGTCCAACTCAAAACCATGAATTCAACTTATATATATATATATATATATATATGGGGATGGAACTACTACTGATGGAAGGAATGCAACGAGCGAGTAAAGCCCGAGAAGTAGCAGCTACATTCTTAGAAGCTGCAGGTCAATTCTGATTAGTGGTAGTACAGGCCTGTTCCAAACAAAGTAAGGATTTGTATCGGTGTAGATTAGTTAAATAAGGAATGTGGGTGGTGAGGAATGTTGGTTTTTCTGTAGAACTTCAGGAAGAAAAGGAGAAGAGAATAATAGATGACACCAGGAGTATTTTCAATCAACAGTCTACAATGCTTTGGAATGAACCAAGAGTACCTATTTATATTGATTAAAAGATAGAATACAGATATTTTAAAATATTAAATAATATATCAAGTCTAAATAAATCTCATGCTTATTTAAACTAATCTCATCATCATCTAAACTAAATTAGATCCAAATCTTTATCTTTCATTTTATCTAATCCTAACTCCATAAATCAATCTTAATTACTTGGATTATTTCAAACACCCTCCCTTAATTCAAGTAGTTATAATTTAAAATTATTTTCAAAGAAATATTTTCTTTATCAAAATTTTTGTGAAGACGTTAATGAGCTGATCTTCGATGTTGCAGCAATTGTCTTATGCTTCTGCTTAGGTCTATAACTTGATCTTTTTCTCTTTGATATTCATCTTTGATTATCTGATGGCGGCTTTGTATTTGTAGAATTGAATCTCCTTGAATGCGGAAGCTTCATTTTTCTTTTTATTCTCTTGGCTTTCTTCACATCATCAGAAACTTCTACCATCTCTATATATGTACCTTCATTATTTTCCTTGGAGTTTAAGATCTCATCCTTTTCCTGTGAATGTATTTTATAAACTATAGTTTCCAAATTGACCTACACCATTTGAGATAGTTTTCATAGATCCACAAAATTTCAGATGATCATAACTATTTTTCTATAATATTGATTTATCAGTAGGAGTTGTCATATACTAATGAGATTTTATTTTAAATCAGGAATAAATAACACATCATCAATAAATTTTTTTACCAAACTTTGTGTTCACAGCAATTATCCCTTTTCCTTTTACTTGAACTTTTTTATCATTTTCCATCTGAACAGTAGATCTGACCGAATCATCAAGTTTCTAAAATAGACTTTTATCTCCTGCCATATGATTATTGCATCCACTATCCAAAAACCAAACAAATCTAGAATATTCATCTCTCTTGTCATCATTATTTTTCTCATGATAGTTTGTTTGATTTTTGTTCCAACAATCTTTTTCAAGATGTCCATATTTTCCTCAATAAGAACATAGAGGAATATTTAGATTTTTATTTTTGTACCAATAATTTTTTTTAATATGCCCTATTTTTTTGTAATAAAAATATTTTTGAGTTTTTATGTTATCTTCATTTAGTCAGCCTCATCCTTTGTCCCTTTGATCTCTTCCTTGAGATCTGATTTCTGAATTCTCTTTTTTATCCTTCTTCTGATCTATCTTCATTTGAAGAACATATTCCAAAGTTTCATCTGAATTCTCTTTTTTATCCTTCTTCTGATCTATCTTCATTTGAAGAACATATTCCAAAGTTTCATCTGAAGATCTATTCACTTTTTGTTCATGAACTAAAAGAGAACTCATTAATTCATCAATAGATAATGTACTTATATCTTTAACTTCTTCTATAATGGTAGAGATCATATCAAATTTTGAAGCTAAACTTCATAAAACTTTTTCTACTACAGTTTGATCTTTTAGATTTTCACCATAAGACCTCATTTAATTCACAATAAAAGAAATTTTTGAGAAGAAAAGAATAATCGATTCTGAATCTTTTATCATAAGAGTCTCAAATTCACGTCGAAGAGTTTGAAGCTTTGAAATTTTTACCTTTTCTGTGCCTCCAAATACGCTTTTTAGTATCTTCCATGCTTCCATTGATGTTGATGCCATCATGATTCGGGGAAATAAGGAATCATCTATTGCTTATTATAGCATATAAAGGGCTTTTGTATCTCTTTGCATATTATCATTCTGATCCTTTTGATCCTTAGTAATCTTAGGATCCTACAAATAATACTCAACAAAATCATTTTCTACCAAATTCTACAATCCTTGTGAAATAAGGAGAGTTTTTATTTTTATAGTCCAAAATTGATAATTATCACCTTTAAAGATAGGAAGTAGTTGATTAGGAACACTTACTGTAAGGCCCGCCATTTTCTTTTACTTTTTTTTGGATCTAATAGTCTTCCCTTCCTTTTGACTGATGTACTCCTTTTGATTTTCTTTAAATCACTGTTGGCTTTTCTGCAAAACTTCAAGTAGAAGGAGAAGAGAATAGTAGAGAACACCAGGCCCAGTACTTTCAATCAATAGTCTGCAATGCTTTGGAATGAACCAAGAGTACATATTTATATTGATTAAAAGATAGAATACAGATATTTTAAAATACTAAAAAATGTATCAAATCCAAATGAATCTCACCCTCATTAAACTAATCTCATCATCATCTAAACTAAATTAGATCTAGATCTTTATCTTTCATTTTATCTAATCCTAACTCCTTAAATCAATCTTAACTACTTAGATTATTTACAACAGAAAATACATATTTTAGATCAGTAGCCTAAGAGTGAAAGCGTGGAAGGACAACTTCGAGATAAGTAAAGCAGGGTTGGGTTCCAAGCTAAGGTCTTATTAGTTTAGTTAGATTCTCATTTATTGTTATAGTGTTGCTAGGCAGTGCTCGATTCCTACTGTTAGTACTTGAAGAAGAAAAACAAGCAAAGTAAGCTTTAAGGTTGGTGGGTATAGACTTAGGTACAGGAGAAGTCACTGTTGGGGTTTAGTCTGATAGTTGACTCTTGCATTCCCCGAACCCGAAGAAAGAATACAAAGGGAAGAAAGAATACAAAGGTCTATGACTCTTGCCTAAACGTCTGAGATAATCCAAACCATTAGACTAATACTGGTAGGGGTGAGTAGAAGAATGCCTTTCTAATGAGATAGATCATAACTAGACCCAGTAGCACAAGAAGAAGTAGGCGCATAATAATAATCGACAGGTAACTATGCCTAGGGGTGGGGGGGTTAAGCTGAGAACTAACATTGCTGCCCAAAAGCCTTAATCAGGAGGACAATGGCCCAGCCTTATTAACATCTTTCTTTTATCATTAGAATATGACTATTGATTTTCTCAATCTTATTATATAAAAACATATTCTCAATTAAAAACACATTATCTAGTTGGGTTTACTGATATTTCATTATTATAATAAATAATAAATAAGGTAGTACTGCATTTAGTAGTTAAGTGCATTGACCATAGATGAGGGCACGATCAACTATTCTAGGAGAGTATGGGTAAGAAGAAATTGTTGTTTAGGAATTTATTCTTTTAGTGTCATCCGTGAGTCTATGATATCCCAAGCAATCATTTATTATTCGATCGTTCATGCGGTCCCACCACCATACATCATCGATGGTCCCACCATCAGGCATCAATGGTACTTTGGTAATTCTTTCATAGGTCGGTAATTCATTGAAGCCAAGAAGCATGCTCCGTCTTATAGCGACCATATGAACTACGTCTTCAAGTCAGGTAACTTTTTCTTTTCTCTAAGGCACACTCTTAAAGTGGGATAACTCATTCATTGGTAGAAACAATGTGCATTGGGCTCAGTCTTCGGGGGACATCTCTCATTCATAGTAAGACCACCATCTTCATGCATTGTGGGTGGGAGAAATGTGTTTTTGGAGAATCATTATGAAAGTCAAAACATATAGTCTTATCTTAAAGGAAGACCTATAAGCCTGTCCTCTTCTCTAGAGCGAGACAATAACCCATTCTCTTTATGTATCACTACATAGTCGTTGGGTCGGGGCGGGGACCATCTCTCATTCATCGCAGGGACATCCCATATGCATTGGCAATGGACTACGTGGATCATATCATTCTCCCTACGCAATCACCTCTTTGGCTAATGAGTTCAAGGATCTTAGATCAGTAGTGGTAAGCTCATCAGCATTAGTGGAATTCTTTTTTCTTTTCTTAATACTTCTGTGTTTTTTGGCACATTACTTCTGTCTTGTCTTCCTGCTTCTTAATAGATATTTTGTCTCTACTTCTTTTTTCAGTATACTTATGACTTGTTTTTACTCTTCCGCGCCTCCCATCTTTTCTTTCTAAAATGAGTAGTTCAATCTGCCAAGCAATGTATAACTATTAGAACCAAACACTACACTAACCACTTGAACTTACTTACTCGCCTTTAAACTAGTATTTCACCTATTGGGTGGACTTACTTTACTTGGTTCCAAATTGATACTAATGCCTATGAGCCTTGATTCAAATCAGATATCCCTTATTGTTAGCCTGTCCCTCTTGACCTAAAGTCAGTATGTCACTTGGGATTCCTCGACTACTAATAGCTACCCTACCACGTAACTTACGTAGTTACTTGCCTCATCGCAATATGTATAGGAGCTCCTTAAGTAAAGAGATAGGTTTGGTCAAGTGGCTAGTAAGTAAAAGAATAGAAGCAAGCGTGGAATAATAGAGTGAAATGATACAGGTGAGTCAAAGAATTGAAGTGGAGCATAAGAACTTGATTACTACTATGAAAACTCAACTATCGTCTAAGAGGTCGATGCACATATGTCTACGCCAGAGAATCCCAATAGAAATACGGAATGAAACTGTTGTCTAAAAGACTTTGTTCCTTGCCTGGGGAATCAATCTATTAAGTAAGGGTTTCCCTCTATCTTGCCAACCTAGTTCTCTCGAGCAATAGAGGCAAACTGGAATCTATAGTGCTATTAGGCAGGAAATGAACACAGGACCCATAAACTGGTAGCTAGCCTATATGGTATGTGTAGTCAATCTTATTATCTGTATCGGTATTGCATGCTTACTTGTTAGTTAAAGAACCATGCTACTCCCTTATTAGCCTTACACGACTTCTTCCAAGCCTGCCCCTTTTGACACTTCATTATTTATTGAACTTTGTACTCTCCTACTGGGATGTGATCCGATCTCTTGTGGCGGGTGCACATTCTTATACTTATGAGTTCAATCCTAATATTATATAGCATTAGTTAACTTAGCACGACACCCTTATCAAATTAGAAAGCAAGAATACCTGGCTAAGTTATCAAATTAAAAAATAAGGATACAAGTGAGTAGTGTTCTAAAGTAGGAAAGTAAGAGACTAGATCTATTCCCTAAAGAATAAGAAGACCAATTAGGTGCCTGTACTAGATGGAAAGGAAGGCGGAATGCAGCTAACGATTTTAGGAATGCGATACGGTCGTTAAGGCATGAAAGCAAGGTTTAGACTACTGAGAGATAGGCCCAGTATTAGTATGATTCTTTATTATGAGCTATAGTTTTGTTAGCCCTGGTGCCGATATCTTATGCCTCCGCACAATTCTTATTGCTGGAGTGTAGTTACAACCCGAGTTCCTAGCTGTTGTCTTATAAACAATAGGTTATCTCCTACGTGAGTTCCCTAGTGGTGTTATTCCTATCTATTAGTTGTTGCCCTGTTAGCTAAGTGCAAATCATTATTTCTATTCTTATTCTATAGGAGCCATATTCGTATCGGTAGGTTAGTTCCCATATTCGTATTGGTAGGCTACTATTACATGACATGCTACTTAACTTATGATTACTATCATTATAAGAGAGTAGATAGATAAGTAACAATGGTATTAATACTTGACAGTGATGTTTTCGAGTAAAGGAATCAATCCTGAAATCGAGAATAGAAGAAAGGGAAAGGGTATTTAACTAAAGGAGAGGCAGGGAGGAACGAACTACTATGCCAACGACTTCAACTCATAAGCTTGTATTAGATAAAGTAGTGTTAGGGTGGTATGATCTAAGGCATCTAACAATGAAATAAGAAGCTGGTGATCGAGCTACTACCGATGAGATTGGAACTTAAGAAGTAGAGGATCAAAGTGGAAACAGTAGAATGAAAGAAGCGCCTGTAAGAATTGAAGTGGAACAGAGAATTCTCAACTAGTAAATAAAGAAACAAACTGTTAATAATAAGAATAAAGGCATTATAAATAGAGAATTGACCTATACAGTAAGCAGTAGTGGCAAAATAGAAAGAATTCATCTTAGTAGTAGTAGTAGTGCCATAGTAGTGACTTGCGTAGCATTGGCTTGTTATCGGATTTGAATCAAGTAAGGGCAGTCTAGCTAATAGGAGTTTAGGTTAAATAAAGAGAAAGGGAATGTAAGTGGCAGGTCTGAGCCTAATAGTAAGGGCGGGGGTGTTGGTTCGTAAGCAAGTACCTCTGTCCGTGTTCTTAGAATCAAAGGAGTTTTGTCAGTACCAGCCCAATTCTATACTTTAAGATAAAGCATGAAAAGCAGACTAATACAAAAGGGGGCAGGTTTAAGCCCATAAGTAAGGTTATACATGTTCCCCAGTATAAGGTTTAGTAGTCAAAGTAAGGATCCGCTGTAGTGTTTAAAGAATCCAAGTTAGTAGTTAGTTTCCCCACTTTGAGTTGAATTTCCTTGTGTCTACTTTCAATATTTCTATTATTAGTTGTCTTGTTAGCACTAGTTGTGTTCTGTCTTAGCAGAGAAGGTATTAGAGGAGCCTTCCCACTACACTAGGTTATTCTTGTCAGTAGTGATTTTTCAGCCTTACCGATACCAGCACAATTCTTTTAAGTGATAGTTAAAGCCCCAGTTCATAGTTAAATACTTATCCGTAGTAGTCGCATACTAATATGGAGGAGAAATGGATTGAAAGCAGAGTTATTGAGAATAGAAGTACAACATAGGGTAGGCTTAGCTTAGGGAGCGATAGACTGATCTGTGGAAGTAGTAGGGATCTGGTTCATTAACTACATAAGTAAAGGCATCAGTATCAGTTTGAAGGATAGGAATAACAGGACTAATAAGCAGCAATGAAAGCCTCGGTAGCACTAAGTTTAATTATGATTAGTCATAATATAGGTTCGAATATGATTAGTAATAGTCTAATGTAAGTCTCGTTGTGTGCTGTTTCATTCGCTAGGCAGCATTGGATTACCTATTGCCTACATAAGAATCAATTTAGTAGTACACAAGTTGAAACAAAGTAATAGGGATAGGGATGCCTGTAAGGAGTTTTAGTTGACCCAAGAGATGGGAATGGTAGACCAATACAAAGAAGAGTCGGGCTGAGATATAGTGAAGGCGGAGTCAAACTCGAACTAAGGAATGAGAAGAAGAGGAATCGAGCTTTCAAGTAAGAATGAGTGATATGATACCACTGGAAGAAGGTAGGAGCTACTATAGGAAATCAAACTCGAACACATGGGAAATACAAAATTAGTTCTCAGGAGTTCAATCAAGAATGCAGTAAGTAGAAAACCCAGAGGTCAGTGTTGAAACAAGAGAGCTCTTAGAAGTAAGGAGACTTGGATTGATCAATATTAGTATGAGGTACGATCTAGCACATCTACTAATATAATAGGTAAACTACAGGTTTAGAGAAGGGGATAGGGTCCAGTTATAGCAACAATAGATAGGGAGCTACAAAGTTAGAAGCATTAGTTGGCTCCCCAGTAAAGAAAGACATAAGTTAAGAGTGAGTCCAGGGTCTTAGAATCCAAAGTAGTGGAGCAAGCCTTATGTCCCAATTAACGTGTTGTAAGTAGTGGTGTCAGTTTCAAAGTAAGAATTCGATAAAGGTCATGAGATGGGAAAGCGAGGCTCGAAGCCAGTAGCTAAAGAGTTAGTTTAGAGCATAAGTATGGTAAGTGGTGGGTTCACTCTCTTATTTATCTCTTGGTTGGATTCCTGTGTCCTTGTTCCGGTCTTTGCATTGGCACTTTCCGTGTCTTGCTTTTGCTAATTCAATTCCTTAGTAATAAGTTACATTCCGATTAGGCACTAGCACATTCTTTACCAGTAGATGCATTCCTATAAGCACTAGTGGAGTTCTTGTTGGCATTAGTTCGATCCTGATTAATATAAGTATAAGTTTGATTATTCCATAAAATGGGGAAAGAAGAAAGAATCTATAATGCAATAAGTAGAAAACCAAGAGGTAAGTTGAAACAGTAAAGAAAAGATCTGAATTAATGTTTAAAGAAAAGCCCCTATTAGAGACTAAGGTACAGTAGAACGGGGCATATACTTGAGCGTGGGCATACCGATTACACATATAGGGGAGATTGACTGATCTAAAGGAGATACAAGCCAATGGGAAGGAAAGACATACTGATACGGAGTTTCTTTAGAATTAATGCCATGGAAGGCGGACCTTTAAGTAAGCGGTAGAAGGATCATAGTTGAGATACATAATTTCAATGGGGAAGGCAGCCTTGGAAGCCTGTTTGGATTACCGGTTTTGAGCTAAGGTCTGATAAGTACTTATTCAATTCTGTAGTATAAGATAAAGTCTTAAGGAGTGGGGACATAGCCTGTTCTCCTATTAAATGCCTTAGAGCTATGCCCGGGATCCCTACCCTATGGTTCAATAGTCGTTGTCACATCCTCGTATTCCCCTTTTATCTTATGTTTCGAGTTTTAGGTTTCAAGTTGGATTTTGCCTAGCGATATAGGCATGTGTATTCTTTTCATTTATATTTCTCATATGGTTATTTAGATTCTATTTCTTCGTGGGTTATTAGAGAAGCTAGGGTGATCAGTAGGGAAGGTCTTATAATCAGTAGCGGTAGTGTGAAACAGTAGAATAGGAATGTCGGGCAGGATAGGAGAAAGTGAATACCGATTTGGATACTTTCTCTTATATAATAAAGAAATCAATTACTGTGCCCTAGCCTACGTATTCCAGTAGTAACTACCCAAACCTAGTTCTATTTATCACCAACCATAACCTGTGTATTTTCCTTTAAAGTAGTAAATGCATAATGAAACTATCTTTTAGCTCCCAATGCATGAGTTAATGACCAATCAACGAATGAGTTATTTGGCTAAAAGAATGAGCTATGTATCACTTAACTTAAATAAAAGAATAGAGCGGAGGGGAAGAAGACATAAGTTGGTCCCATTGTATAAGAATGGCAGTTACGGCTGTAAAGGCGGAACCGTTCCTACCTTTCTAGTAGTGGCTTGTTGGTATATTAAATGTATTTCCCATAAAACTAAGTTAAGCTATGTTCTAGTTGTCAATGAACAAATCTCTTTATCGTTAAAGGAAGAATGTATCGTGTGGTGTGCTAAGCCTGAGTTGAAACTCCTAAGTAGAGTACCTAAAATAGTTGATCGAAACAAAGAAGTAAGAATCAAGTACTAACATACAGAAAACAACAATTAACTAAAGAAGTAAACTATATAAAGTGAGAATCGAGTGAGTAAGCCAAAGCATAGAAGTAAGGATCGATGTAATTGAGCTACAAGAAAGAATGAAATGAGTGAATCAGTGACTTAACCTCATAAATAGGAATTGAACTATGAATAAAGAATACACCCTACTGTGGTCTCAATGAAACTACCCTAAGTAATCTCACTCCAAAGTCAGAATTCCACTATGACATTAAGATTTGTATTGCGTTGGAGCAGCTTCACCCCCGGGCATCCACATCTGTATTGACACTTCCACATCTGTATCAGTACACCTACCCTTTCCTTTAATCTTACTTTACTTCTACGCATTCTTTATATCTCGCCCTATTCTCTCTATGGTGTCGAGTTTGGCTCTGCTTGTCCTTCCTCTCAGGCTCCCTCTCTTATCTTTAAAACTTGTAGTCGTCCCTGGTATGCCTACTCTCTTGTCTCAAACTTAGACTCCTCGGTTGTATTATGTAGTTCGCCCTTGATTCCTCTATCTGTTCTAATTCTTATGTGCTCATGTAGGTATTCTGATCTTGTCTTTAAGTCTGAATGACACCTAATTCCTATTCCACTGTGTTAGCCCACTACTCATTGATCTAAATCTTACTTAACTGCCTAAAGTCTTTAGTTCCAGGTTTGCTCTTAAGTTCCCCCCTTAAAGAAAGTTTGTAGTCCTCCCTTGTCTTCAAAGTAAGGATACCAAACTCTTATACTAAATAAGAAAGAATTTGGCTAGTAATAACAAGACCTACCCTACAAATCGAGCCTGTCATTCCTCTATCTCGATCTGCCATCTTAACATCTAAATCATATGCTCACTTACTGGCCTACCTTTCTTTTCTTGTACTAATGACCACTAATTCCTATAGTTCACCTATAAGCCTGCCATTACTATTTCACCTATGAGACTCATGCTCTAAACTCACTCTTCCATTACTACTTTAAAGCTTTACTTCACTGCCCTTATTTCCATTCTTTATCTCCACTATCTAGCTTATTGTCCTGTCTAGCAGCAGCACTTGACTATGGTTTAGTCTTACTTGCCCTACCATGAAACTACCAAATCATTAGCTTTGTTCTGAAACTCCATACTTACATTCTGTACTACTCTCCCCATAAACCCAATTGCTAGTGTTTTCCGTATTTCTATTCTTCTCATTATAGGTGATATCTTAACCAATGAATGGAACTGTGGACAACCCTACTACTGTAGGACCTTAGCTATAAACTCAGGCTTCCCTTACTGACATCGAACCTTGTCTTACTGGCTATGTGCCTTTATCTACTGGCTCTTATTCTTTTACTAGTGCCATTTACTTGTATTTTGAATATGGTCTAGCGTCAGACAAGCAATTGAAACTAGTGCTACCAATACCTATTCTAATAACTTCTATTATAATAAAAGGGTTCCCCAATAAGACTCATCTAGCCCCTAGGAAACCAGATATTAAACCATGTTTTACTGTATCTTAGCCACCAAGCACCTTCCAATAACTATGGATCGACACTACTGAATCTAATCTGAGCTTATGAGTTTGACTCTTCCCTTACTGCCCTTTAACCCTTGCTTTTCTTATCTTAAGCTGCTTTTGCTTGTTTTTGTTCTTCAGCTATAAGACTGAAGCCGGTGCTAACAGCAATGAAACAATACCGGATCAATGGAAACAAGAACTATGCTCCAAAAAAAGGCTTTCATTACTGACCTCTCTTTCCTATAAGTTTGACTGATCTTACTTGCTGTCAGAGACTACTCTCCTAATAAAAGGAATAAGACATAGAACTCGGGCTTAACTAGCTTCTAATAGGCATTGAACCAATAAGTCAAAGAGTAAGAATACAGCTCATAAGTAATAGAACCAAACTAAGTAGTAAGTAAAAGAATATTATGGGTGACGATCCCTGGGTCTAAACCTTGCTCTTTTTGTTCAACCTAAAACTCCTGTGTCCATTGTCATAGGCATTGGTTTGGTCTGCCTCTCTTTGTTCTTAAGTCTACTACTTGTCTTAGAGCTATGTTAGGCACCCTGTATTCTGTCTTTAAGCCTAATTAGCAGTGGTTCTATTCTTGCTCTCAGGGATTTATATACTTCTACCTTTACTACTATACTGATATATTTATACCTCTTTACTGGTATACTTACACCTCTGCTACTACACCGATACACTTGTATTTCGACTACTATACTGATACTAATACACTACGTTTCTTCTAATACCCTCTACTCGGTGCAGTTTCTACTCTTCGCTTAACTTCTTCGTTTTTATGCTTTTCAGTCTGCAATAACCATTGAGACTCTTATTTCTGCTCGGTATCCCTATACTTGTTAGTTTGGTTTATTGGGCCGCTACCTCATTCTTTTCTAATACTAAGTCCAAATTGGTATACTAGATACTAAATCCTTGAGTGAAAATCCATGTATTCCCAGTGCATTCTAATACCCATGAGATTCAATTTGATACTACTATAAATGCAAATCCTTATTTGGAGGTTGGTTCTCTACTTAGGTTCTCTATTTATTACTTTTATTCCGATACTGGTTTCTAGTTGCTCTCCTATACCACTTAGTTTGATTCCGTCGAAAGCTGGTTTCATAGCTGGTTTTTCAATTCACTATCTTTTTTCTAGGGTTTTGTTAAATTAGTAAATGCAGGATGAAACATAGAAGTAAGTATACCAGTAACAAGTATAAGTCAGTAGGGCATGAATAAGGAATGAGTGTTCGAGAGGGCGATAAGAGTTCATAGTGGCATATACGAGTAATAGACTACAGAATCGATTATTGTTATCTGCAGTTAGAGTTGGAGTTGTCACTATAGTCGTCCAACCTATTAGCATAGTATATAAGCTTGAAATCAACAGGCAAGGCTTAGTAAGGAAGAGCGGACTAATAGCTAAGGGTCCTAGAAAGAAAGTAAGCCCAGGCAGGCTAGTAGAAAGGGATATTAGAGTCAAAGCAAGGGTATTGAGAATGAAAGGGATAACTACAAGTCCAATAGTTAGCAGTAGTAGAACGAGAAAGTGTGTATTGAGAGTAAAAGACAGGAAATCATAATTTGAAAGCGAGGGGAGAAAGAATATCTGTTAGGAATTGTAGTTTTAGGGCAAGTGACGACAGACTTTACAGGTTAGTTAGAGTAGGAGTAAGGCAAGGTAGCCCTAGAGCATGAAAGGTAGCGTGAAACAATAGAATAGAAATTAGGCTTAGTAAGGGCAGACTGAAGCTAACAAGCATGAGTGATATAAACAAAGTAAGGCTAATCGGCATGTTGCTGAGAATAGGAGTTAGTGCAGCGAGACTAATAGTAAGTAAGGTAAGCCTGAGGATCAAGAAAAGGCAGCTTTGAGTTTAGTCATTGAAGAGTAAAAGCATGAAAGGTCAGGCTAATACATAGGGTAGTAAGATTTGAGTGTTGAGCTAAAGAAGCAAGTGTCGAGCTAAAGAATAGATATGTAGAGGAGCAGCTTAGTCTAAGTTATATGTTGAAGTCCTCTTCTTATGAGTCAAACTCTGATCTAGTGGGAGCGCTGGCATTCTTTTACTAATGGATAGATTCCTTATTCTTATTGTAGACAAGAGTCGAGGATAACTATTTCATGGATGAAAGGGTCCTACTTTTGAGATCACCACCAACCTAAACATCACTCGCTAAATTAACTGCAGTAATAACTGTTTATCTATTAACTTCTATTAGCATGTGTGTTTTCATATGATATTGATAGTCTATTTATTAGCCGCTATAGCCTATAGTTTTTTTAGCTACTATAGCCTATAGTGCTATTTCAATTCCTGGGTTATTCCTAATGCCTTGTCAGCACTTGGCCAATTCTTTATTCTTAGTAACACTTTGATTAGCAGTAGCTCGAGGCGAACTTTGGAGTCGGATTCCCTGTAGTAAGATTGGATGCTTACCTAGGTCTAGGTTCTACTACTCTTTTCTTCAGTTCCTAGCTTCTGGTACCAATATTATAAGTACGGTAGTTTGATTCCCTGAGCCACGCTTTCGTTCTTCTACTTCTTAGTTGTTTTCTTTATCTCCTACTCAATGTATTATAGCTGTGTCCGATATCTTGTATTCCTATTTCAACTCTTCCTTCTATTCTTTTAATTGTACCTGGCATTCATACCACTTAGGTTTAGTATGACTTTCCTTATTATGGGACTTTTAGGCTCCTTAGGGAATCAAACTCAAAGACAGGGTTTTGAAATGATAAATCAGAATAAAAGAAAGCAGCAGAAGAAGCGAACCCAACTGCTTAAGCCTTACTCACCAGTACAGTAGCCAGAGCCATACTTACAAGCCTGCCTCCCCTAACTGCTATTCTAACTACACTGTTGATCGGGCTTATTTAATGCTCTCTCATTTCTTGAATACTTCAATAGAAGCTTCCCGGCTATCATTCTTTACTTGCTTATTGCATCTTTCAACTCTGGATAAGATGTAGTGCATATCTACTATGCCAATAAATAAGAAAAAGAATATGGGTACGCCCCAGCGCATCTACTAATCAAACTCAAATAAGAGAAAGGGAATTCACTAACCGATAATAAGAAATGGACTATCGGCTTCTATTATTTAGCTTAGGGTCTAGGTTTTTGCTCTTGCCTCTCTCTTAGTAGGCTTACTCTTCTCGCTTTGAAAATGACACCGCTTAAATAACTGCATTCTTGTACTGCTTACTTGCATTATATAGTATTGCCATGTTTGTATCCGAATGAAAACACCTTACTTATTTTTTGGATAGTGAAAGATGGAAGTATGGATACTAGTGACCTAATTCCGATGAAGAAGATGGTAGCAACGAATTGGGAGTAATAAAATAGCATCAAAAAAAGATCTCCCTAGTTTATCCATTAGTTTCCAGCCCTAAATTTGCACCAAGAACTTGTTAAGAAATACCCCATAATGAAAGAAAAATAGGAGTGTGTCGCTAGGTATTTGACCAAATCAAATAGGATCGCCCACTTCCTATAGAACCTATCATTATAAAATACCTAGTGGAGGGTAAGATCATTGAACTCATAGATTTAGCCAAAAGATTATGACCTTGGGGAGTTGCAACATCAATTTGTGAGTTCGTTTTTCTATATCCTTAAGAAACAACCCCTTATATACCTTTTAGCATTCTGTTTGTTTCATGGAGAACCACTTTCTCTATAGTAATGAAGACTCAACATTGTCATTTCTAGGATTGTGTTAGGACCCTAGCTAAATTGGGTCCATTTATTCAGGTTGAATCATGTTAGCCAGAGTCAGTTATGAGTCAGGTGAATCTCATCGAGTCAGTTATGAGTAGATTAAGTAGTTTTTATATTCAGTTGGGATTGAGTCAGTTATTATTTTCAGTTAGGAGTTTATCAAGAGTCAAAGATTAGTGGGACTCTTGGTAGAGCCCTATAAATCAGGTTTAACTCTTTTATGGAGAGTAATCAACGAGAAATATTAGTTTTAACCAAAAGGTAAAACCCTAGAAGTCAGATCCCCTCGAAGTGATCTAGGAGGCCCGATCCCCTCGAAGTGATCGTTTATCTCCCTTTTCCACCCTATTCCTCCACGATAGAACCCTAGGGTTCTATCAATTGGTATGAGAGCAACAATCCTCGGCGTTCTTACTGTGATTCCACGATTGCTCCTTTCATCATCGTCATCACCACCGCCATCGTTGTCGCCACCATCATCATCATATTGACCACTTTGCTCCAATAAAAGAAAGAGAGAGAGAGAGAGAGAGAGAGAGAGAGAGAGAGAGAGAGAAAATAGTCGCACCTTCCCTTCTTCCCCCCTATCCTCCTCTCCTCCCTGCTGCTGCCCCATCTCCCCTACTCCTGCCGCCGGCCGGCTCTGCCGCCCCATCTCCCTTGCTCATGCCGCCACCTTTCTGCCGCCCAATCTCCCGCCTCCCGCCACACTGCCGCCATAGCCGCTACCTTCCTCCTCTCCTATCGCAGCAGCCACGCATCACCGCTGCCTTCTCCTCCTTTCTAGCCACACGCACTCTACACTGTCCTCCTCTCCTCCCTCATCTACCGCTGGCCACCGCTTGCTGCCGCAGCCGCTTCCAACAGGCCTTCTTCACTGCTGCCTGCCGCATCCGCCTCCCCGTCACCACCCACCACCGCTTCACGTGGTCGTTGCCCTCTTCCTCGGCCTCCCCTTCTTCCTCCTTGCTCGCCACGGCCACACCACTACCTCCTTGCTCTTAGTCGCAACCACTCCGCCATACCGCTACTCCGGTACCACCGACCGCCTTCTCTTCCCTTGTTGTTGTTGTCTTCCCCATCTTCCCCATGCAAGCCATCGCCACCTCTGCTGCCAGCCCTCATTGTTGTCTCTCCTCCCTGCCACTGTCGCCATTGGCCGAACCCCACTGTCGCAACCCTCACCATCCAGTAGCTACTCCTCCTCCGCCACCACCGCCATTCATTGTCCCTTGCCGTGCCCTGCTACCTCCTTCTCTTCCCTTGCCACTATTGTCTTTCACCCCTCAACTGCATCACTGTCGCCCATTCTTCCTCCCTGTCATGCAACCGAAGGCGAAGGCTGTAGCCATCCCTTCTTACTGCCGCATTCACCTCGCTCTCCTCATCATCTGCCTCTGCAACAACCGTTGCCCTTCCCTACTACGCAAACTCATGCCCCTGACTCAATAGTTAAAAAAAAATTAAATATCATTGATCTACAATCCTACATGATGACTACAAATGATATAGTTGATGTAAGGTTTAAAGCCTACGAGGCTCACATGAAAAATAGATTTCAAGAGCTCCTCCGTGAAATTAGAAGAAGCTGATCAGAGAGCCCCAACAAAACTTAACATGGTGAAAGCTTTAAAGGAAGTCGATCCAAAAAGTATGATCATGGGTAGGACACAAGATACATATGCATGAGGATAGAGTTTCCCAGATGGGAAGATAGAGACCTAATCGATTGAATCTTATGTGCTAAAAAGTTTTTTCATTTTCACAGGATTCTGGAAGAATCAATGGTGGAGATAGCTTCCACACAACTCGAAGATGATGTGATCCAATAGTATGATTTATACAAGACCTATCATGGAGTCCCTTCGTGGGGACAGTTCAAGAAAGAGATCTTGAGTCGCTTTGGACCGTCGGAGTACAAGAACATTAATGGACAGCTCACCAAGATTCGTTAGACTTCTACAGTACAGGAATACTATAGCAGATTTAAGCACCTATCGAACCAAACCTAAGATTGGTCCGAGATACAATTGGTGAGAAAATTTATTGAGGGACTTAATTCCGAAGTTCAGTGTGAAGTTAAAGCTCGCCATCCCTGCATCATGATAGCAGTCGTATCATTTGCTAGTGTACATGAAGGAAAAATTATTATAGACCCTCGCCGAAACAGAAGTTTTAATAGACATGACTTCAAGGTAGTCAACATAGACAAATGCAAATAAGATCAGATTTTGACGATTGAGACAATTAAGGAGGAAATAAAAACTAATAATATGAATGTTGAATATGAAGACCGTGACAAGCTTCTTACGATTGAACCAGCTAAGGATGAATCAAAAATTGATAATATGGAGTCCGATCACGAAGGTTGTGCCAAATCTGAAGATAAGATTGCTAATGGGCAAACCCTAATTTGTGATAAAAGGTGCTCAAAGGTAAAACAACTACTTATCGATTTCTTTTTTATGCCTCAGGAAGACTTCAAAGTGGTGGTCCTCAAAAAAAGATATGATACGACAACTAGCCATCAAATGAAAAGGGTTTCCCAGAAGACTACAATGGTAACTACATGAGAAGACCAAACTATTGTATACACCAAGTGGAGATCCTACTTAATTGATCAAAGGGTCGTGATGCGTGGCAAATATTGATACTGCTCAACTTTGAGGGCTAGGTTGATTTGAAGTGAGCGAGTCTGTTAGGACCCTAGCTAAGTCGAGTCCATTTATTCAGGTTGAGTCATATTAGCCAGAGTTAGTTATGGGTCGGGTGAATCTCATCGAGTCAGTTATGAGTAGATTGAGTGATTTTTATCTTCAGTTGGGATTGCGTTAGTTATTATTTTCAGTTAGGAGTTTATCAAGAGTCAAAGATTTGTGAGACTCTTGATAGAGCCTTATAAATAAGGTTGTAACTCTTTTATGGAGAGCAATCAATGGGAAATATTAGTTTTAGTCAAAAAGCAAACCCCTAGGAGTCAGATCCCTTCGAAGTAATCTAGGAGCCCGGATCCCCTCTAAGAGAACGTTTATCTCCCTTTTTCACCATATTCCTCCACGATAGAACCCTAAAATTCTATCAGATTGATTTTAGATACTTTCAGAAAATACATCCATGTCTTTTGACAGTAGTCTTCTATAATATAGGAATTTCAGATCATTTAGTATTCTCATTTTATTAGTCACTTTCGTTAGGAATTGTAGCTTCGTTAGGAGTCTCCAACGTGAGTATTTGAAGCACTTTAGGAAAGAATCTTTTTCTCAAATTCTCCCCTCTTTCTAATTGGATTCTTTGCAGGATATTTTCTACCATTGCCATTCTGTCTTTTTGAAGACTTCTTGAACTTTAATAAAACCATCTTGTATAGAATTATTACCTTTTGAAAGTTTTCTTAGCTTCCAAGTAACCACCAGAACCCTCTACTCTAGATCAACCCTATCTTGTGTTTTTAGAAGCCTGCCCCCGTTTAGGAAACTTTCCATTTTGGAAAGTCCTTTCCATCCTTTGGCATCCTTCCATCCTTTGGCAAATAATAGGATCCTCTAGGAAAATTCCTTATCCAATCCCCAATCATCCTTACTCATGTCATCCCCAACGTAGTTAACTTTGATCAAATTGAATAGAGGCTTTTTGGTTTCATACAAGTCCAATTGCACTTTAGGGTTTAGATCCATTTTACATCACCTAGGTAGTAGTTTATAACTATTTTAGGGGCGGGGTCAAATGGGTCCAACAGAAGCATTCTCACAAGCAGCCAAAGATGAGAAAGGAAAAAATGACTTCGGGAAAGATCAGCTCTTCTATATTATATCCATAAAAAAGGGATAACTTCGCGACAAACGTAGGAAAAAGAAACCTACTTCCATGCTGTCCTTGCTTGGCTAGCCATTTAGACCTCATACGTAGCCCTATTATTGTAAGCCCGGCGACTAGCATCAATCTAAAGAATTATGTAACTACCTATTTGTCTTTTGAATTACATTTATTTGAATCTTATGTATTTACTATGAGTAGAGCCCTCTATTCTTATTTTCGTTCCTTTTTTATTTAATTCAAAATAAATCTTTATTTATTTCATTCAAAAGTAGGACCCCGTGCCTTAAAAACTTTGGTTGTTGTTCCCCCTTTCAACAATAGAAATAGAACCGGATTTCTTTTCTTATGATTACCTATAGATATAGACATATTTCTTATGATTACGTCAGAAAAGCTCTTCTCTACCTAGCTCCCCTGAAAAAGAACTATCTTGTTTCTGCACACGATTCGAAAAATCATCTAACCTTAAATAAATTGAGCTTTGACCTCTCCAACCGTTGCCCTAACGAGTTGGGAAAGAGATTGGGGGTATCGATGTGGATGAAAAGCAGAGATGAGAGCGAGAGAAGTAGAATGAAGCCTTAAGTTAAGCACACGAAGACAAAAGCCATCGGCACCAGCTTTAATTCGAAAGACAATAATCAAAGTATCACGACTCGAAGAACATTCCTCGAGGGAGTTCACCTCTGAGATCGGTAGACAACCAATCCGTAAAAGGAAACTACTATGCATCAAATAAAGCAAGCCCTATTACCTATTATATTGCACACACCTAGGGAGGGTGGCGAGTTGATATGAATGAATTGATCAATTATGGATATACATAGAAGGCTTCTCTACTTTTGATCGGCTCAAGTCGGAACACAGTCTATGTGCCTACATACTGAATCAGACAAGTGAATAAATCGATAGTATGTTCTTTTCTTCAACGAGGCATACTTTATTAATAACTCTATTTTTCTTTTTTGTTGTCCCTCGGGTTCACTACCTCATATTGAATTCCTTAAGATAGATGAATAGAAGGCCTCACTTGGGGAGAAGGTGGTCTTTCTTTTTAGGCCCAAGACAAGAGGCAAAGCTGCGAGATTTGTTTGTTGCAAATATCTTTTCAGATCAAATCAAATCAAAGGTGGTCTTGCTTGTTTCAGAATTATATCATTCACCATAGACTAGTCGTAGAGTAGGGTAACTCCTCTATGGGTGTGATAGATCCACAAATATCAATATCCAATAGAAGGAGATAGATAACGGGATATGATCCTGCCTTAGGTTATCAATCATCGAAATAAATTGGGCTCAGCATCAGCATAAAATCGAGATTTATAGTATATCAAATTCTGGTTGAAACTTACTGTTTTATTCCACGTTGAGTTACTAGAGAGGTAGGGCTGCCCACCCCATTGATTCATCCATCAATCGTTTTGATTTTACCACCCACTCGCTACTAATAAGGGAATCTTACGTTCTTTTCCTCCGAGTACTAAGATGTTCAAGTTATCCGGGTTTGCTTTGAAGTGATCTAAGAAAACTTGGACATCATAACATTGCGTTATCCCTTTCCTTTTCTCTTTCTGGAATAAGAAAAGAGTAGCTAAACCCTTGGTTGGTTGCGTTAACCGTCTTGAAAAAAGAGAGTTGAGTGCAAAGAAGCATAGTCAGTTTGGGCTTTTCCCAAGTCTCCTAATGTTTTCGCCTTATCTACTTTTTTTTTTTTTTTGTTTTAGTAAAAAGGGAAGGAATAGGAATTGGGCCGGTTTACTTCTTTTGATTGAAAGGTAGACTGCCAATAGCTATAGGAGTGCCTAGTTTCGTACCGGGGATTTGATTCTACTTGCCCTCTTCTTCTGAGATGGTTATCAATCTTTTTTCTTTTTTTTTTTTCTTTTTCACGAATCTGCTCTATTCAATGAAAAAGCAACCAACCAGGCAATTGGCGATGAAGAAAGGCTCCTCTTTCCGTTCGTTCGTTTTGAAACAGAACACCCTTTACCTGTCGTCTTATTATTAGGAATATAGAGGCCCCCATACCTATCCAAAATACATGGTCATGGTGCAACTTTTCCCTGCCTGTCTGCTGCTTTGTCTGACTATATTAGTAGGGCTATACTAATGAGCTTCCTTTACTTACCGACAAAAATGCATTGAATAAGGTAAAAAAAAAACTAACAATGATTTTTTGCTTATATCTTTATTTATAGTTCTGTGGAAGATACTGTAAATTCGATGAAGCTAATAGCGGAAAGAAAGGCTTCATTAAACTCTATACTCCCGAGCCATCGTTTACTAGGTAAGAATGCAAATCATCCATTGGCTAACACTAGAAACTCTTTCGGTTCTCTATATGCCACTGAAAGAAGGGAAGGAAGCCTAAATCTTGTCTGTTCAACGCGTCTTTATTGAAAAGGCTTTATATGTGCTGCAGCCTCGACTCCCTATTTCCTAGAAGAACAGAAGAGAAAGTAGGGGAAGAGGCATCGGAGGGCATATCATTCCTTCCGGGTTACCAAGGTCTTTAAACTTCAACCATCATTCTTACCTATGATATGACCTCTAACTGGGCATTCTCTCACAGCTTTTTTCTGTGCTCTTCTTCGATGCCCCTTCTCTGTCCCAAACTCAAGTTTCAGTATATAATCTCTGTTCTGTTCTAATGGAAGGAAGCCTTTAATACTAATAATGTATTGTCTCCTAAAACCAACCCCCCAAAAAGATGTCGTGCCGGTCATGCAGAGATTTGAACGCAATTGGCAGAAAGGAAAGGAGCTTTGAAAAGAAACATCTTTTTGAAGGCAAGCTGGATCTTGTGAACATAGTAAACCTGGATAAAATGCCTTGGTACCACGCTTACGGGAAATATGCGTGCCCTATGTGCACCTCTTACTTATTAGTCAATGTGAACCTATTACTTATTATTAGTCAATGTGGACTGCTAGGATAAAAGGGTAAGGGAATGCTTAACTTAATTAGAATTAGATCTCAATCTCTCTTTCTGGTGCAACCCTTCTCATAGTATATAAAATAGTAATCCCTTGTTTAGGTCCAAATTCTTCTAGTTAAAGGATTCTCTGATGGAGCAGGTAATAAGTCTCCAATAAAAGCAAAAAGGGGATCCCACTCCATTCGATTTCCTATAGTCAACCCCTGGGAAGAGGAAGGACTAATTCAAACCCGATTGAGAGAGTACATTTCTTTAATATTCTTTTTTTTTTTTTTTTAGGTCTGGGTCATTTACAAAAACAATTCCAGATTTTCTATGTGTTCTTGCTGTACTAAAGTCGATGTCTATAGTATATGGATATGCTACCATTCAACAAATTCTTTTATGTATTTTCTTATTCTTTTTTCTTCTTGTAGACCGTTAGAGTAAGTACGGAATAAGGTTTCGAGGAAAAAGGAATGGCTCTTTTATAAGACTTATAAGATAAGATCACAGGATCTCGTCTTTCTTTTTTCGCTTAAAGAGCAAGGAGAAGATAGAGAGGACTTTCTATCGATATCGAAGTGGCATACAATTTGATGCTTCCTTGTGCAGACATGAGAACTATAATTAAATAACATAACTATAGATTGGATTCATACTACTCATAGTAAGGAAGGTGACGGAACTTATTGACCTAAGAATGTCGAGAGTCCACTCTTGCCCTAAGGTGTTGGTTAGGAACTTGATTTAGGTGTTCGGTTAGGAACTCTATTTATTTAATACCAATTGTTATGTTTGAGGGTGACTCTTCCTACTCTCCTCTAATGACCAAGCCTGAATAAGCCCACACTTTCACTTGACTTTTTATACTATTTCTTTTGGCAATAGTACACACTTTCTTCGACTATGGGCAATACCCCCGTCAATGTCACGTCAATGTCAATTTCTGATAGAATAAGAATTGCATGAGAAACTACTACCTGTTATATGTTGTGTGTTCCCCCATTCTTAGCCAAACTCTAACTTAAAGCAAGCCCCTAACACTATCGCCCTTAGTCGTTGAATGATCTAGTTTGTTATGGACACAAGCTATGGTCAAAAGCAGGAACAAATGGTGCGACATCACTGCCTATGATGTACTATGGTTCTGGTCCAGTAGGCAAACACTAGGGAAGGAAAGCAGCTATCCCAGATGAGTCAAACCAATAGGCACTATAGGAAGATCTAGATTGCTTACCGATTAATATATTAGTGTGATTGGTAAAAGGTAGTTAAAAGCTATTAATATATTATAGTTTAGAATATAAAATAGTACATAGAATAGAATAGAATAATAGTAAAGACTTTCCAGAATGCTTAGGAAGTATAGTTCCGGATACCAAACAATAGAAGTTCTTTAGTTCTTTCTTTCATATATATATATTGTATGTGCGCGTATCATAATTGAGTTCATTCTCTTTTGATTAAGGCCAACGTAACACGATTGGTAGCTTCCTATACTCGACTCGGTGGTAAGCCCACTACTCTTTCCGTAGCCTCTATTGTCAACTTACTTGAAAAACTCTATCGTCCAACTTACTTCTTGTCCGTGCTTCTACAGCCCTAAGTCACAAATAAGTGGTGTTGTATCATATCAAAGAGAAGCGGTTAAGAAGAAACAAGCAAACAAAGGTGAAAGCATGTTTTGGAGTCAGTTTACTTGTTCTGTGGTCAGGAATGAGGGAATTAACTCTTTCTTTACTATATGTTAGATGTCTATCATCTCATCTCCTATTCTATTTAATAGGTGTTTGGGAGCTTTACTTCACACAGTCCCTAACTCCAATTAGAAGTATTGTTCAAGTATCGTATGGATTCCGTATGTTATGTATTATAAGTCAGTATTTGTATTATAAGGAAGGTCGAGTTCGTTATCGAAAATAGATGTAATAAATTCGATTTACCTTTTTCAATGGGCTCTAACAATAATAGTAGATAGATATAGTGAGTTATATTGAAACCAACAAAGAATATATAGGCCTGCCTACCATCCACACCAGAACAGATAGAGTTTGATTCAAAACCAGCTAGTTTAGAAAGACCTACTAGAGATAAGAGATATAGGGCTAAGGATAAAGCCAATAAGGGGGGATCTTTCATGTATAACCCTGCATAATCCCGAATGTTCTCAATTCTAGTGCATGGACCAATGCAAGTATAAGTTCCTAGGTTCATTGAGATATAGAAACAACATATAAATAGATATCATGTTTTCAAATCCATCAGTTTCTTTTAGTCTCTAACAATTCTTTTCATACAATAATGATATATCTGATTTGACCAATGGACCAATATGAAAGCAGTAGTTTCATGCTTGTTTGACTAACAGCAATGATATTTCCAATATAATGCTGAGGAGGAAGATGCCTTTTCATTTAAAAAGAAAAAGGAATATCGGAATTACGTGTGGCTGAAGCTGAACCAACTACTTCAAAGTAAGCGAAAGAAAGGCAACCACTGGAGTGGGAGAGCGTGAAGTAAACTCAGAAAGAAAATGGCCTGTTCTCAGAAAAGAGGAAAGTATGCTTGTGAGGAAACTACTATATGCAAGCAAGCAGGGTTCAGGGAAATAACACTATTTTTGAGGTTACCCATTGCTTTAAGTTAAGGACAGGAAGAGTAGATGAGTTAGCTTGTGAGTTGTTGAGTCTCTTTGTGCTTCTTCATCGATAAGTAAATAAGTGTAAGAGTACATAAAAGAAGAGGCTAAAGCGGATTGATGGCCAAGTAAAGATCTGGAGTAGGAACTATATATATATATAAGAAAGTAACTGGAAAGTAAACTCCTTTGTAGCCCCGAAAGAATACAATTTAGTGCACCATGGTGATATACCTGTTGCTTGTTTACCCTTAACCTTAGCAGAAATGAATTGAACTGAACAACTCGCATTAGGAGCTGGTGGGCATAATCTTCGGCTTCGGCTTATTCTTGAGTCGACTAAACCTGAACTGACCACTTCACTTGAAGAACTAACAGCATAATCACCTTCACCTCCTTATCCTTATACTTCAACCTCAACCAACAGAAGATAAGATAGACTTTCGCGTTTGGGTGAACGGGAAATAATCGATCAATCTCTATTTGACTTCTGCACCGCGCATTTAATGAGTTGGTCTATAAAGAGTATAATGGAAATAGGGCCAAGAACCAGCATTAGGAATTGAGTCTGGTATAAAGAGGTATCTCAACGGCGAAAGCAGATCATGTGAAACAAACAAGGGCTAAGTAGGACTATTCAACACGCAATCAACAAGAGAACAAGTAAGCTTTCCAGCAGTAAGCACAGTGAGGTGTTCCCCTACCCTCTATTGGAAGTGCACTCAATTATTACTTTACTTTCAATGAATCAATTTGGCTTTTCTTTCTTACTTCATATTGCTAACATGATATCAAAGCCCCTCTCTCTATAAGAGAGATTATTTTTCTTTTTTTATTTATTATCAAACGATAACTTCTGTCATCATTTGTACCCAGGGGTCATCCACCGACACCCTCTCGGACATCCTCTGCTTCCTTTGCTCCGAAGGTAACTCTCTCCTCATCGGTACAAATCTATCTCTTCTTGTTGTCAAATGACAATGTCTCATCGATGTCGAAGCTAGAGATTTCTAGTGCGTTGGCTTTTTCTTCCTCCGTTGGACTTCTAGTGCATCGGCTTTCTCTTCCTCCGTTAGACCCTGTTGGCTTTCTCAATTCCTCTACCGAGGCATTCTTCTACATGAGGCCATCTTCCTTGTGCACCACCACTGTCACATCAGCTCTAACAAGCAATGACACCTTCCCTACCCGATCTGCAGCAGACGATAGCTTCTACACTTGTTCGCCGGCGCCATCCCTCCTACAACCTCCATTGCTATATTCTCTTTGCCGAGAGTACATGTACGGGCCATCGCTCATCGTCTCTCAGTGCTCTACAGAGAGGGTGTAATAAGTTCTTTCTCGCTATCAAACGATAGTAAATTTATGACCGCAGCGCTTCTCTCGCTACCCTTCAGATCTACCGATCGCCCCAGCCGTAGCAGCATCTCCTCCACCGAAGTCAACCGCCGTCAAACCTTCACCGCGGTTGACAACACAGCAGTCTCCTTGACATCAAGTCAAGATCTACGTCCTTCACAGGAGCTTGATCTTGCGGGGGCATGATAGTTCGATCTAATCGGATTGTCGAATTTGGCTCAAATAGAATCGTCTGCTCCTTTCTTCAGATTCATTGTCATCAGTTCAAGATCGACGTCCTTACAGGAGCTTGATCTTGCGGGGGCATGATAGAAGATAAGATTTAGTTAGGATTTAGATATGATTTCCCCAACTGAATGAGGAAATCTCATATGTTAGTTGAGGGAAATCCTCCTTTTCCCAACAGAAACTTTACCTTATAGTGGGCATGAGCAACGTGTTAAAATTAAACTTATTTAGTTATCATAAAGAGATTAATTTCATCATAAGAAAGCTTCATTTCATCCAGAGAAAATATTTATAAAAAAATAAATCAAATTGACTATTGATTCTTGAAAGAGAGATTCATTCTTAGTGCATAAATGTAATGTATCTTCGGGGGCTATATAAACCTTATATATTGAGTCATAAAAAATATAGAGTTTGTGAAATTATAAAAATATTGAGAGAAATACAGAAGATTAAGCCTTCTCATACTCTTCCTTAGTGTGATAATTCTATTCTTTCTTTCTATCCACTTCAGAGCTATGGCTTCATCCTCAAGCACCTTCAAACTTCAAATCTTTAGATTGACAAAAAAAAATTATGACATATGGTGCATCCAAATGAAGGTTCTTCTAGGCTCTCAAGATGTATGAGAGTTTGTAGAAGATGGATTTGTTGAACTAAGTCCAGCAGAAGAAGGAGCAATGAGTGCAAAAGCAAAAGAGCAACTCAAAGATAGAAGAAAGAAGGAGAAAAATGCCTTGTTCACAATCTACCAAGGACTTGATAATATAATATTCAAGATCATTGCTCTAGCAAATACTTCACAAAAGGCTTGGGAAATGTTTCAAAAAGCATTTGGTGGTGTTGATACGGTAAAAAAACTCAATCTACAAGTTTTACGAACCGATTTTAAAAAATTATAGCAAGGTACTTCTGAAACTATTTCTAATTATTTCACAAAAGTTATTTCTATTATTCATCAAATGACAAGAAATGGTAAACAAATAAGTGATCAAAGAGTAATAGAAAAGATACTAAGATAACTAGATTCAAAATTTGATTTTATTGCTATTGCGATTGAAGAGTCTAAAGATTTGGAAGAAATATCTTTAGAACAACATATGGGTTCCCTTCAAGTTCATGAACAAAGGATTACAAAAAGAGCAGAAGAAAAAACTGTGGAACAAACACTACAGACCAAGCTTACTCTTGAAAATAAAGGTGAATCAAATTTTCAAAGAGGAAGAGGTCATGGACAAAGAGGAAGAAGTGACATAAATCAAACCTATCAAGAATATCCAAACAATGAAGTTGGTCGAGAAAATTCTAGCCAAAGAGGTCGAGGTTATGATCGAGGATGTGACTGAGGCCATGGACGTGGTAGAAATTCTAAAAGGTCTGAAATACAATGTTATATTTGCAAAAGGTATGAACATTACTCCTTTGAATGCTATTATAATCCTAACTATCAATGTGATAAAACAAATTTTGCTAAAAAGAAGAGAAGAATGAAAACCAAGTTTTACTAATGACTTATAATAATTTGAAGAAAGATCAGTTTATGACATGGTATCTAGATACATAAATCACATGTGTGGTATTAAAGAATTATTTTCAGAATGGATACAAGTTATTCTGGAAATATTACATTTGGTGATCTATCTCAAAGACCAGTAAGAGGCAAAAGTAAAATTATTCTTGGACTCCATAATGGCAAAGAATTATGTATTTCAAATATTTATTATGTGTCTGATATAAAAAATAATATTCTTAGCTTGGGACAATTACTTGAAAAAGGTTATAATATTGAGATAAAAGATATGACTCTTTCAATTTATGATAAGACTAAGACATTAATCTCACATGTGAAAATAGTGAAGAATAGAATGTTTCCTCTACATTTATGCATTTTTGATCGATCAAATTATTTTAAGAATGATATTGAGGATATTTCTATATTATGGCATCTTAGATATGTACACTTAAATTTTGAGGCTTTAAAACTTCTAGAGAAGTTTAATATGGTGACAAGAATGTCAAGAATTAACCGCCCATCAAAATTATGTGAAGTCTGTGTTATGGGTAAGCAAGAAAGAAAGCCTTTTAAAATCAGTAGAACAAAAAGAGCATAGCATCGACTTGATCTGGTACACTCGGATGTTTGTGGCCCTATCTGCCTAGTATCACTTGGAGGAAGCAGGTATTTTCTTACCTTCACTAATGATCATAGTGGCAAAACTTAGGTCTATATTCATTCTAAAGAAAAAGAAAGAAGTATTAAATAAATTTAAAGAATTTAAAATTTTGGTTGAAAGACAAAGTGGTTGCAAGATTAAATATTTACGAATAGATAGATGTGGTGAATATACATCAAATAAATTTGGAAGTTTTTGTAGAAATAATGGAATTTTACATCAAGTTACTGTGCCATACACACCTCAACAAAATGGTATTTCAGAAAGGAAAAATAGGACTATACTTAATATGGTCCTGTGCATGTTAAAGGAAAGAAAGATTCCTAAAGAATTTTAGGATGATATTATTGCTTGTGCAGTTTATTTGCTTAACATGTTTCCAACAAAGCGAATTAGTAATTCTATACCAGAAGAAGTATAAAGCCTGTAGAAACCAAGAGTTGATCATTTAAGAATTTTTGGAAGTATTGCATTTGCCAAGATACCAGAAGAAAAGAGAACAAAACTTGAAGATAAAAGTCAGAAATATATTTTATTAGGTTATGTTGAGAATTACAATGGATACAAACTCTACAATCCTATTACAAATAAAGTTGTGATGTCAAGAGATGTTGAGTTTAATGAACAACAGATTTGAGATTAGAAAAGTAATAAACAACATAAAAAAATTATATCATCAGAAGAGGATGATATAATATAAGCAAGTATAGAAGAGGTTTTACCAGAATCATCACCGAGATCAACTAGGTCACATGATTCAAGAAATCAGATTATAAGAAGGACAAGACCGATTCAGGAGCTATATGATGTGACTCGAAAAATTGATACTAACAATGATGAACTTTCTCTATTTTATCTTTTTACAGGATATGATCCATTAACTTTTGAAGAAGCTTGTAAAGAAGAAAAATAGAGACAAGCTATGAAGGAGAAGATTAATGCAATAAAAAAAATGATATATGGGAGCTTACTACACTTCCAGAAGACCACCAAGCGATCAATGTTAAGTGGATCTTCAAAACAAAAAGAAATGCATAAGGATATGTGGAGAAATATAAAGCATGATTGGTAGCAAAGGGATATAAACAACAATATGGGATCAACTATGAAGAAGTGTTCACACCAGTTGCTTGATTGGAGATAATAAGATTACTCATCTCCCTAACAGCTCAAATGAAATGAAAAATTTTATAAATGAATATTAAATCAGTATTTCTTAATGGAGTTCTTGAAGAAGAGATATATGTTCAACAACCCCCTGATTTTATTATTTATGAATAAGAAGACAAAGTATATAAGTTAAAAAAAGCTCTTTATGGGCTTAAACAAGCCCCACAAACATGGAATTCTCCGATAGATGCTTATTTTATTCAAAATAATTTTTCTAAATGTCCACATGAACATGCTCTCTATACAAAATCTAACATTGATGGAGATATCATGTTTATATGACTGTATGTAGATGATTTAATATTTACAAACAGTAGTAGCTCCATGATTAAAGATTTTAAATACTTTATGAAGAAGGAGTTGAGATGACCGATTTGGGCTTAATGTCTTATTTCCTTAGTATCGAAATTATATAAAATAATGAAGAAATTTTTATTTCACAAGAAAATTATGCAAAAGAGGTTGTAAAGAAGTTTTCTATGAAAGATTGTTATCCTACAGATACACCTATTGAATATGGCACCAAGTTGACCAAAGTGAAGGTAAATATATTAATCTAATTTATTACAAAATTTTAGTTGGATGTTTAAGGTATTTGACATGCACTTGACCTGATATATTATTTGGAGTTAGTTTAATAAGTGATACATGGAATATTCTAAGACTTCTTATTTAAATATCACTACAAGAATTTTATGATATATTAAAGGATCAATTGAGTATGGAATATTCTATTCATCATCAAAAGGACTGGATCTTATTTGATATAGTGACAGTGATTGGGCTGTAAACTACGATGATAAAAAAAGTATAACTGCATTTGTGTTTTATTTTAGTGGAGCTACATTTACTTGGTCTTCAAAAAACCAACATATAGTTGCTTTATCAAGTTGTGAAGCAGAATATATAGTAGCATCTTCTTGTATTTGTCATGCAATATGGCTAAGAAGATTACTTCAGGAAATTCATATGCCATAGCAGAAGTCAACTAAGATTTATGTTGATAATAAATCAGTTATTGCCTTAGCTAAGAATCCAGTCTATCATAAAAGATCAAAGCATATCGACACAAGATTTTATTTTACAAGAGATCATGTCAAAAATAAAGAAGTGGAGCTACACCATGTCAAGGCAAGTGAACAAGTGGCTGACATTTTTACAAAACCTCTCAAATTTAAAATATTTCAACAACTTCAAAGGAAACTTGACATGTTGGATAGAATAAATTTAAGGGGGGAGAATGTTGGAATTAAACTTATTTAGTTACCATAAAGAGATTAATTTCATCAGAAGAAAAGGTTCATTTTATCCAGAGAAAATATTTATAGAAGGACAAGTCAAATTGACTATTGATTCTTGAAAGGGTTTCTTGAAAGAGAGAGATTCATTCTTAGTGCATAAATGTAATGTATTTTCGGGGGCTATATAAACCTTATATGTTGAGTCATAAAAAATATAGAGTTTGTGAAATTATAAAAATATTGAGATAAATACAAAAGATTAAGCCTTCTCTTACTCTTCCTTAGTGTGATAACTCTGTCCTTTCTTCCTATCCAATTCAACACCGAACCTCTCCCATAGATGCCAAGCCAATCAATCATCTTCCCTACCACCCAAGATGTCTTTAGGGCATCCCTCTAGCCTAAAGATATAGCTGTCATAATCTATTTTCATAACCCTAACACCCCCAAAAACTGTAGCCCAAGACAGAAACCCATTGCAGCCGAACCCTTCTATCACTAACCGATTGTTCGAATCTTCCACCACCTATGCATGCCATTGACCCATCAATAGAAAAAAGACAAGGAAATATCTGATCTACAAGTATATACCATGGCTTCCCAAGATCCAATTGATGCTAAGCTTGAATTGCGGCTCGAATCGTGGCTCGAATCGCGCTTGGAGGGCAAACTACGCGCTTTGTTCACGGAGTTCAAAATTAGACAACCACCAAGTCCAACCAAATCTTAGTGAAGAGAGAGTTCAAAGAGGCCTCCAGAGAAGGATGGACATGCTTCAGCCACGCATGAGAGTGGACTTCCCACGTTGGGAAGAAGGAGACCCGACGGGGTGGATTTCGTACGCGGAACATTACTTCTGCTACTATTGAATGTCAAATGATGCTATGGTGAAAATCACTGTCATTCACCTTGAAGGTGATGCAATCCAATGGTACAATTGGCTGGAATATAATCATGGGTCTCTGATATGGAATCAATTTAAAAATGCACTACTGAACCGCTTCGGACCTACGACGTACAAAAATATCGACGGCCAACTCGCAAAAATTTAACAAACCTCTACAATTCAAGAGTACAAAACTAGGTTTGAGAAGCTATCCTACCTTGCTCATGATTGGACTGACTGACAATTGCTAGGTACCTTCATCAAGGGACTCAAGCCGGAGATCAATGTGGAGGTTTACGTACGGTAGCCCCGTACCATAGCTGCTGCAATTTTCTTCGCCATAATATAAGAAGATCGACTCAACCAAGATGCCCGAAGGACGAAAACCACTCCTAGGCTAATGGCATGTAAGTCTCCTTCTATTCCCAGCCATCCATCATTTCCAAAAAGCTTAACAAGAGAAGAACTACATGACCGATCAGTAAATGGGCTTTGCGATGAACCATGGATCCGTGAACATTGCTGTAAAAAAGGCTGCCTCCTATTAATTGAACCTCTTGAAGATATGAAGGAGGAGGTCCAAGAGCATGAGAAAGAGGTCACAGATGAAGAAGAGTAGACGGTTGATATTCTAATGCATGCTCTTGCCGGCTACGTGAACCTACAAACGATAAAAGTGGGAGGATTTCTGAAGCAATAACCGATTACCATTCTCATTGACACCGAAAGCACAAATAATTTCATGAATAATAAGGTTGCTATCCGGATGGCCTTGCTTATTGAAGATTCCAGCAAGTTTGATGTTAAAGTCACCGACGAATGAATTCTAAAGTGTGATCGTTGGTGCCCATGGGTGAAGCTTTTACTACAGGATTAAGAAATAATCATAGATTTTCCCCCCTCCCTCTTGATGATTATAAAGCTATGCTTGACATCGAATGGCTGACAACATTAGGTGATGTTTCCTAAAATTTTTTAAAATTAATCATGAGGTTTTGTAACCAGGGAAAACAGATGGTACTACGCGGCAAATGGGGGAGCAATATATCAACAATTTGCACACGACGAATGGAGAAAGTTTTATACAAAACATATAACAGCTTCTTTGTACAACTTGAGCAGCAATCCAAGGGATAGGCAACTAAAGTTAAAGACTCAAATATACTTCCCTTGCTTGCTGAATTTTCAGATGTATTTGACGAACCCCACAGCCTACCTCCTAGCCACTAGCATGACCATCGGATACCGATTCTTCTAGGCAAACCTCCAGTAAACACTTGACCATATGAGTACTCTCATCTACAGAGGGATGAAATAGAAAGTATTGTGAAGGAGATGCTTGAAACAGGAGTCATTCAGCCGAGTTACAGCCCCTACTCTTCACCGGTACTCTTTGTATGAAAGAAGGATGGAACATGACGAATGTGCATCGACTATAGAGCTCTCAATAATATAACTGTCAAGGACAAGTACCATATTCCAGTAGTAGATGAATTGCTTGATGAATTAAAGGGAGCACGAATCTTCACAAAGCTGGACCTTCGATTCAGGTATCATCTGATATGAGTGTGAAGAAGACATATCAAAAATCACCTTTCAGACACATAATGGCCACTATGAATTTCTGATAATGTCCTTTGGTCTCACCAATGCTCCCTCCACCTTCCAGAGTCTTATAAATGATATCTTCTAGAATTATCTTTGTAAGTTGTGATGGTTTTCTTTGATGACATCCTTGTTTACAGTCCTTCTACCGAAAGTCATTTGAGCACTTACGACTTGTTTTGACGATTCTTCGAGAGCATGTTCTTTTTGTCAAAAAATCAAAGTGTAGCTTTCTCAATAGAAGGTGGAGTATCTTGGGCATATCATATCAGAGGAAGGAGTGGTGGTGGACCCTTCTAAAATTGAAGTAATGCAGAACTTGTCGACCCTAAGGAACATAAAATCACTACGCAACTTCCTCGGCTTAATGGGCTACTACCATAAGTTTGTGAAAGACTATGGGAAGATCAGTGCACCTCTCACTTCCTTGCTGAAAAAAGATATTTTCTAATAGCCAGATAGAGCCTCCACCACCTTCGATAAACTTAAGACCGCAATGACGACAACGCTCATGCTAATACTACCCGACTTCGATAAGACTTTTAATTATTCAAGCTGATGCCTCCAAAGTGGGAATAGATGCTATGTTAATATAAGATGGCCAACCCCTAGCATATATAAGGCCTTGTCTCATTCCCATCTCAAGATGATTATCTATGATAAGGAGATGCTCATGATTGTGCAAACGGTGGCTAAATGGAGACCGTATTTAATCGGGCGATGCTTCCAAATCAAGACTGACCATAAGAGCCTAAAATATTTCTTGGAGTAGAAGATATCTTCCCTCGAGCAACAAAAATAGGTAATAAAGCTTTTTGGATATGATTATTAAATACTTTATAAAAAAGAAAAAGAAAATTTTATTGTAGATGCGCTTTTACGACTACCCGAGCAAGCTTAATTTTTGGGTCATTTCACTTTTGACTAATAATTTCCTTAAGGACATTAGGAGAGAATCACAAGATGATCATAAAGAAATTGGAGGAAAAACTAAGTTCTATGGCTAATTAGAGTGGGGACTTAAAAGACCTACGCTATAAGGGACGCATTGTGCTTGTGCCAAATTCTAGTTGCATAAAGACCATCTTTCAATAGATATATTCCACACCCGTGGTTGGGCATTCCGGGTTCCTTAGAACCTATAAGAGAATTAAGCATAATTTTTATTGGGGAGGGATGAAAAATATTATTACTAAAATTTATAGCACAATGTGATATATGCCAATGACACAAAGGCGAAACGGTGGCAAGCTCTACAATATGGACTTCATTGAAGGGCTACCCTTATCATAAGGAAAAGGTATGATTTTCGTTGTTGTTGATCGCCTTACAAAGTATACTCACTTCTGTGTAGTTCGCAATCCCTACATTACTTCCAGCATTACCTGAATCTTTATAGAAAATATTGTAAAATTGCATGGGATGCCGAGATCTATTATAAGTGATTATGATTGGGTCTTTATGAGTAAATTTTGGATAGAATTTTTCTAGATGTAGGGCACTAAATTGAAGTTGAGCACAACATACCACCCACAAACCGATGGCTAGATTGAAGTGGTGAACAAATATTTAGAGATATACCTCAGATGCTTCGCCAATGACTGACTAAAAGAGTAGACAAAGTGGCTCCTTTGGGCCAAGTGGTGGTATAATATAATTTATTATTCATCCGTAAAAATTACACCCTATGAGGCTATGTATGGCCGACCTCCTTCTATAATCCCAAAATATATATTGGGCACCTCTAAAGTACAAAAAGTAGACAGGGAACTATAGGTCAGAGACAAAATGCTGAAGCTATTAAAAGACAACCTCTCTGCAGCTCAAGCAAGGATGAAACAATAATATGATCAATACAAAGGCGAAAGAGAATATATAACGATGAGAGATAGGGTATTTCTTTGACTCTAACAATACAAGCAAATATTAATCTAGACTAGAGCATCCATAAAGCTTTCACCTTGGTTCTATGGACCCTACCAGATTGTGAAGCGCATCGGGGCAAAAGTTGAAGATTGTCGAGGAAAGCCGAAAAGCTTGTCGAGAGTTAGGAAGGTCTTGAAGTGGATTTGTTGACTATATTGATTATAATTAATTAAGTCATAGTTAACATCATTAAGATTTAACTATGATGGAGAAAAGGAATTACAAACAGATGATGGGCCAAGATCAAGTTTGGGCATCAGGCCAAGGTTCGAATGATGGAGAAAAGGATTGTAGTAGGAGCTCACCGGGAGTTCGCTAGGAGTTCACCGAAGGAATCTGGAAGCTCGATGGGAACACGCTGGGAGAACACCGAAGGAAGACCGTAAAACTCGCTACAAGAATACCAGAGATTACCGGATTGGCAGGAGTTAGGTAATTATTTAGTTTGATGGTCCTTATAGTTGTAATCAGTGTCGTAGTTAGGGATTAAGTCATAATTGAGTTTGATTTAGAAGGAATCCAAATCAACTCAATGTAAGGTAATCAGGTCCACTAAGGGGATGGATTGAGCTCAAGTTGAGCTTAATTGGTTAATCTGAAAATTGGTCAACAGGAGGTATAAGTCGGGATTAGAAAAGTGAAGGGAATCACTTTTCTAGAAATCTTAGTGGTTGTACCACCGGTGAGCAACGATTATACCGTCGCTGCTTAGGAATTTGAGCAGCAGGTGGCAGTTGTACCACCCAGGCCGACGGTTGTATCATCGACACCTAGGAATCTGGGTAGCAGGAGATGATTGGACCACCTAGGCCGGCGGTTGTACTGCTTGTACTCGATTTTTCTAATTGTATTTGAATTTTAGCTTCATTCTTCTGAAGCCAATTGGGGTCTATAAATATCTCGAGTTGTCTTATATTTAGGACAAGTATTTACACAAGTCATTGGGAAAAAATCTATAAAAAAGTGTGTGCTAAAAGGGTGTAAAAAAAAAGAAAATGGGGAAGGGAGTGAGCCAAGAGTTGTAATTCTTGTAAAAGGTCTCTCTTGTAAGATTCAAAGGCTGTGATTTTACACTTGCACTAATTCACCCCCCTATCTTAGTGTCAATTGATCCTAACAATTAGTATCAGAGCAATGTCTTACTTATTGGACTAACACCCACTTGAGTTAATAGCTTTGTTTGGCATGAATAAGAGATATTTCATTTCACATCCTCCCATGTTCAATGGGATGGATTATATACCTTGAAAAATCTGAATGCTTATCTTTTTATTTTGATAGATTTTGATTTAGTGTATTGTTGAAAAAAAGATTTTCAGAAGTTATCCAATCTAATAAATGATTGGAATGATTATGAAAAATAAATATTTTCTTTAAATGTAAAAGCAATTAATGCTTTATTTTATGCACTTGATAAAAATGAATTTGATCGAGTTTCTTATTTTAATTCGGCTCGATATATGACATATATTGGAAATTACATATGAAAGCACAACTAAATTAAGTGAATCATTAAATGAAATGATCTATAAAAATGAACTTGAAGAACAATCCTTCCTGTGAACTGAGAATGACATATGACTCCTCGAGTGAAGTCTCGAGTGATAAGAACCTTAAACTTGAACTCTTGATAAAAGAACTGAGAAATTTAATAAATATGAATAAAATAAACTTAAAATGAAGAAAACCTCTTGAACGTAAGAAGCCGAGGCGCTCCAAAGATGAAGAGCACAATCAAGAAGAAGTGGTGAATCTCGTGCTTATGGCCATCGACAACGAGGTAAGTGGGTCTTTAAATATTTCTTTTTCTGAATAAATATGTTTCATGAATTATTTGATGAATTTAGAAAAATTAGTAAATCTTATAAGTTGCTTTAAAATGAACATGATTCATTAATTAGTAGATTTGATCAAATACATGATACATTATCATTATATAATCTTTGCTCTGAATGTGAAATGCTAGATGATGTTAAAGGGAAAAACATCATGCTTAAACAAATATTAAAAAATTTTAAAATAGGAAATAAATCCCTTAATATGATCCTTGTTGGTCACACTTAATAAAAGCTAACCATTTTTGTTAAAGAATCTACTTTAAATTTACTGTCAAAAGTTAAATATAATTTTTATGAAAAATTAGGACATAAAGCCTATAAATATCCATTTAAAATTTATAGTCCTCATAAATTAGTCTGAGTTCCTAAGGGAATAACAAACAAACAAAAACCATTAGATAAGAAAGACAAAGTTCTTTATATAGGGCACAATGTAAAATAGATACTTAAATCTTTCTTATAGTTTTGTCACTTACTAAGGCTATCAGCACTAAGTAATATTTTAAAAGTGGATGCTTAAGCCATTTGACTTGAGATCTAACTTACTTATCAAGCTCTCTAGCCAAAATGTCAAGAACAAGGAAAATTAAATTATTTGAATAAAGATGTATGAAACTTAATGATCTTTGTTTGTATTGTAACAAATCTTTTTATTAAAAATAATTCTTGATTATATAATTAATCTTGATAATGCATAGCTAGAGCATGCTAGTATAAAAATAAACTAGAACTAAAGAATCTTAGTTATTGTTAATAAAAAATATTTATGTTGAAATTTATGAAAAATGAGATGTTGTTGATGATTTGAAAGGTATTTTATATAAATAACCCTCTTGACTCTAAAAGATATTTACTAAAACAAAACCCTTTTTATATGAGTCTAAAGTTTTTAATCATGGTTATGACTAATGATCTTTTCAAATAAATCATGGTCTTTTAAAGTATGTTTAATGATTGATTTGAATGTTATATTAGATGGGTTGAAATATGTTGCATGATTGAAGTTGGATCATTCTTGAATTGAGACTTAAAATAAATAGAAATTTTAAAATAAGTCTGTCAACTCCTTGCACTATGTATAAAGAGTTAGACTCATTTAAATGTTAGAATTGAGATAGGTTAAATTTTTGCTTTG